>CM072805.1:41769168-42169168 GCA_037013495.1 Hippophae tibetana | reverse complement strand
ACCCTAAACCCTAAACCCTAAACCCTAAACCCTAAACCCTAAACCCTAAACCCTAAACCCTAAACCCTAAACCCTAAACCCTAAACCCTAAACCCTAAACCCTAAACCCTAAACCCTAAACCCTAAACCCTAAACCCTAAACCCTAAACCCTAAACCCTAAACCCTAAACCCTAAACCCTAAACCCTAAACCCTAAACCCTAAACCCTAAACCCTAAACCCTAAACCCTAAACCCTAAACCCTAAACCCTAAACCCTAAACCCTAAACCCTAAACCCTAAACCCTAAACCCTAAACCCTAAACCCTAAACCCTAAACCCTAAACCCTAAACCCTAAACCCTAAACCCTAAACCCTAAACCCTAAACCCTAAACCCTAAACCCTAAACCCTAAACCCTAAACCCTAAACCCTAAACCCTAAACCCTAAACCCTAAACCCTAAACCCTAAACCCTAAACCCTAAACCCTAAACCCTAAACCCTAAACCCTAAACCCTAAACCCTAAACCCTAAACCCTAAACCCTAAACCCTAAACCCTAAACCCTAAACCCTAAACCCTAAACCCTAAACCCTAAACCCTAAACCCTAAACCCTAAACCCTAAACCCTAAACCCTAAACCCTAAACCCTAAACCCTAAACCCTAAACCCTAAACCCTAAACCCTAAACCCTAAACCCTAAACCCTAAACCCTAAACCCTAAACCCTAAACCCTAAACCCTAAACCCTAAACCCTAAACCCTAAACCCTAAACCCTAAACCCTAAACCCTAAACCCTAAACCCTAAACCCTAAACCCTAAACCCTAAACCCTAAACCCTAAACCCTAAACCCTAAACCCTAAACCCTAAACCCTAAACCCTAAACCCTAAACCCTAAACCCTAAACCCTAAACCCTAAACCCTAAACCCTAAACCCTAAACCCTAAACCCTAAACCCTAAACCCTAAACCCTAAACCCTAAACCCTAAACCCTAAACCCTAAACCCTAAACCCTAAACCCTAAACCCTAAACCCTAAACCCTAAACCCTAAACCCTAAACCCTAAACCCTAAACCCTAAACCCTAAACCCTAAACCCTAAACCCTAAACCCTAAACCCTAAACCCTAAACCCTAAACCCTAAACCCTAAACCCTAAACCCTAAACCCTAAACCCTAAACCCTAAACCCTAAACCCTAAACCCTAAACCCTAAACCCTAAACCCTAAACCCTAAACCCTAAACCCTAAACCCTAAACCCTAAACCCTAAACCCTAAACCCTAAACCCTAAACCCTAAACCCTAAACCCTAAGTATGAATCTTTAACTCATGCCAATCCACATGGCCTGCCACGTAAGTAGAGGAGAGAACTGAGCAAGCCACGTAGATTCCACACAAGCAGGGATAGTGAATCATGTTACGCCGCGTGTGAGGAGGATGAACCACGCACCACATGTCTCTACACCATTTCTCCCCCCGTTCCACCCGTGCGCCATGCTATTTGTTTCCACAAATCATGTTGCACTACATGGAATTGACTCAGCGAGTGTTGACTTTGGCCGATCTCCCCTACCACGTGTTGCGTTGTGATTGGTTGGCACTATCAGTTTTGCTTGCTTTGATCTAAGCCCTTGATTTGAAGATCCAGATTGCACTTAAGTTATATTTAAGACTCTAATCACCTTATAAACCCTAAAGTGGCCATCATTAGCATAATTTGGGTCAATTTTTGGAGCTCAAAAGAGAGAAAAGTTCAAGAGGGGACAAAATTTTGGTGGATATTAAAGAGGAGACTAGTACTATAATTCAAGAGATTGATTGTATTTCTTCTTCTACTCTTTTATTTATCAATTTTTATGTCTTTTTTTATGAAAAATATGAGTTTTATGAACATAATTATGTATAGTTAATTTATTAATTTAAGGATCTTATGAACCTAATTTTTACCATGTGATGATCTAATATTTTACCTCAATTATAATTTTAATTTAATTATATTATTTAATCTGATTTTTATGCTATTAATTGTTTTGTAAACAATTTGTCTATAGAGGTAATTAAATAGATTTGAGAGAATTATTTAATTGTTTATTTCTATTACATAG
This sequence comes from Hippophae tibetana, assembly GCA_037013495.1. Lineage (NCBI taxonomy): Eukaryota > Viridiplantae > Streptophyta > Magnoliopsida > Rosales > Elaeagnaceae > Hippophae > Hippophae tibetana. The sequence continues at coordinate 42,167,087 of CM072805.1, read as the reverse complement.
TATGCATAGTTTCTAGGCAGAGATGTATGATTCTTATATATGTGATCTATAATTGATGAACTTAATGATTAGTATGCAATTTAATTGGCATGAGAGTGATTAAATTAATTACTATATGGTGTGCAGTTTACTTGAGAGAGTAATACATGCTAGCTTAAATTTAATTGATCATGTAATTAATTTATAATTATATTGGGGGGATTTTAATGATTCGTATATTTAGAAAATTAGGAGATTAAGTATTCATAGATATTTTTTCATATATCTTCTTAGATATCAAAACTGATTTAATTAATTATTGTTATTTACTTTTAGTTATTTTAATTTTGCTTTCTTAAAAAAATTGATTTTTATTTTTTTGTTTTAAAAATTAGTTTCTAATAAAATAATCTTTGTGGGAACGATCTTTTATTATCATTATATTATTTATTGTGATACATATACATACATATTCATTGCATACCCAATTTGTGTGGTAATCAATTGCATAGTCCAAAACACTACTTGATAACCACGTAGTCCATACTAACACCTTTTAGATTGTTTCCTTACATACTGTGATATTTATGTTATCATTTCCATATGAGCCACATAGTCTACATTTCCACATTTCCATTAAAATAGTCCATGGATAATTATCAATAATTATCTTTATGTTTAGTCCAAATATTGATCTCCTCGATGACATTTCAATTGCCTCAGTCATATCCACTTTGCTTTGAGTTATTCTCAAGGATGACCCTTATGTTAGGAAAATTTTGAAAAACATCAATATATGATTATGATAATAGTGATCTGAATTGAACCTGTTATAAAGTAATGAGAAGGTGATTGAATCAAAATTAAACTTGGTAGGAGTCGAGATGATATTTGGGAAAAAACATAGGGGACATCATGATATATATTCCACAAATGTCTTAGCCATTATTAATTTTTTTCAATCTTTCTTGACACAAAAGGTTGATTTGATAATAACTTAAAGCATAAGGGACTTGACTCAGCCAATTTGAAATTTCATTAGGGAGACTAATACTTATACTAAACATAAGGGTAGTCGTTGTTAATTACTCATAATCTAAGTTGCGCCAGACATGATAGATCATCGCCTTCAAGGCCACGTTGTCCATTTGCAACATAATGTCACATTTTATACTACCAAGTTTCAAGCATCACTTTCCAGTCCCATAGTACAGACCATATCCCTCAAAGCCATGCAGTCCAGGGCGTGCCTACTAGGCTGTGCCAAATAAGAATATGTTTAGTCTAATAAACCACACTATAACATACAATAGATCATGTAGACCAACCCTTGATCACCCAAAATATAGTCTTCTAACCTTGTAATTGAGACTGTCATTGTCCACCATAGACCCCTAAGGTTGCACCTCTATTGTCCTAACGGGTGCACTGATTATCTGTCGAATCTAAAAGGTGTCACATTAATCTGTCTAACGATGAGCTTCCCTATCAAATAATGTTTAGAAGGGATGAACAAGTTCTAATTGAAGAAAAATATTAAGTTTTGCATGATCCCTCAAGGACCTACAAAATGACAAAAATAAAGTGCTCAAATGCTCCCCACAAGATGGAAAAAATCATCCATAAATTACGAAGAAATTCTTCTAAGTTGCAAATGGAAATATGACATATGTTTAGATGACTTGACAGATTAAGCATATCAAGAAATAGGATGATAGACCAATAATTCTCAAGCAATACTAACTCAAACAAATCATCCCAACTGGAAAAATAAAGCAAGTCATATGAACATGACAAGGTCCAAATGGAGAAAACCTAACAAGAGCAAAAACACACATAGTAAGATTATCTATCCCTCTAACCATTATCCATCCACCCATATGGCTAAATGAGACACAGTTCAGTTGAACAAAAGTGTGGCCAAATAGGATAAGTTCTAGCCAGACAAGGATGTAGACATATATGTGCTAGCTTGATAGGGTTGGGTTGAATAAGACCAAGATTTTCTCAATAAACCATAATCCATCCTTTGTGATCACTCGTAACAAGTATTTAACATGTTTCCCTTCGTCCATAAGTTTTCTCCTTCTCCTTGCACACCAACTCAATGGACCATAGTCCTTATTAAGGGATGAACTTCAAAATAGCCTACAATCTAACACACAAATGAGAGCATAATAGGCTTTACAACAAAATCACAAGTCAAAAGTAAAAATGAAGTATGGAATGCAATGTAATGCAAGTACAAAAGTACCATAATAGAGCATTATGGTATACATATACTTGTCCATGAAATTCATGAAAAAGATAAAGTTTACAACTAAAAGTTGCAACCTACTAACAAAAGAGATCGTGACCTGCCAGGAGGTACCAAACCAAAATATATCGACCAAAGGTGCACATCTCCCTAAAAATACTTCTGAAAGATGTCCATGAGAGTAATGCAAGAGCATACTCTAGAAATCCACCCAAGTACCCTTTTAGATCACTAAGATAGATCAATGTTTTAACCAAGTTTGTAAACAAGACTCATAGAAGTAATGCATCCTTCCCAAACACATCACATCTAACAATAGCACAACTCATTTATTCACCCAATACAAGAGGTCCATAAAATGTTCCAATTCCTTCCAAATTATAGAAATTCACATAATGCCTAAAAGATACACACTCAACAGGTGAGAATATGGAAAGAAGGTCACACAATAGAATTTTGGATAGATCATTTCTACACATAGCCACGGTCATTTCCCTTATATGTGATCTCACCAAAAAGCTCCAAAGAAAATAATAGTCTTGAAAGAGTAAAAGGTAGCATAGAATGTTAATCATATGGGATCTATATGGGATAGAAATGACATCCTACCATAACAGAAGGACGAATAACTCTCGACCAACACATATATGAGTTATGTGTAGATAATTGGGATGAATAATGTCTCATATCAATTGTGTGTGTGTAAAAATGCCTTTAAGCCCCTTACATGCAATTTCAAATTTAACTGGTTTCAAAGTAAAAGCCCCTTACATGTAAAAAATGCATTTAACAAATGAAATTTTACTTTAACAAAGGCCATCATGTTTATGTTTCCATATTAATAATTAATTACTAGATACCATTTTACATGCTAAATCTAACAAAAAAGGAATTTGATAAGATTAAGCAATTAGTTCTTATTATTAATTATCTTATTTGTAAATCAATTATTAATAGAGTTAGAACATAAGTAATATAAAGTATTGTTATTCACTAATTAGGTGAATAGTGTTACATACTTACATTGCAAAATGAGATCAATTCATAATAATAATTCACAAAACACACCGTAAACAAAACGATGAAACAAATTAAATAGAGGTTACAAAAAGTCAATAATAGTTGGTATCAAAGTATTATTGATTGACTTATTATTCTTAATTTAAGTAAATTTATCAAATTTGTGATAGTTATTTTTCTCGTTTCTACTTATTGGTCATTCATTGATTCTTCTACATTTTTCTTTCTATTGTCTATTAATAATGACATCATAATGTCGATTATATTTAAGGGACGTTTGGTTCACAAAATTAAAAAAGAATGAAAATAGTAATAAAATTAAATTAAACAAAAATAGTATTATTATTACATTGTTTGGTTTGATCATTGAAATCAAAGAATGAATCAATATTATAGTGTTTGGTTTACAACTAGAATGTAATGGAAAATACATTATTACAATTATTATATTTTTCTAAATTATTATTAAAATAAAATATACTATTAAAATTATTATTTTTCTAAATAATTATTACTTAAAAATATTATTTGAAATTATTTAATATTTTAAATTTCCAAATTATTATTAAAATAAAATATATTATTAAAATTACTATTTTTATTAATAATTGTTACTTAAAAATATTATTTAATATTACTTATTTTTCTAAATTATTATTAAAATAAAATATATTATTATAATTATTATTAAAATAAAATATATTATTAAAATAACATCTAATTATTAATTATTTTCCTCCATATAATTTACATGTCTCCAAAATTAAGGATAAAATTAGAATAAAAAATGAGTATGAAAATGGAATAATGATTACCAAGGGAGTTAATGGAATTGTTATTCTTTCTCTTTTATGAATATATTACATTTCATTCCTAATCTACAACACAACCAAACATAAAAATGTATGGAATCAATTTCATTCTCATTCTCACTCTAATTCCTACCAACCAAACATGCCATTAGAGATGCAATATATTAGATTTGATCTGATATGGTCTGTTATTATTCAAAAGGTCCAACATTGTTTTATCTATTTTTATCTATTTTTATCTATGGATATTGATTGAATTAGGTATTGATATGTGGATTAGTGGATATCTATGACCCGATCCAAATTGTTTCATTTTTTTCTTCATTTTTTCTAAAACTAAAACATCATTTGATATGATGTATTACATATTTAGATTGATAAATTAAAAGAACAATAAAAAACATCATATATGATAGGAAGAAAACACTTTTTACTTTTTTAAAAAAACTTTCTTATTTATTTTAAACAACTTATGATAAATTAAAAAATAATATCATTTATAATAAATATAAGAAGATATAAATAGTTTTGAATATAATGATATTTGAATTTTTATTCACCAAATTTAAATAATAATTGATAGATTTATGAAAATTTTAAGAGATAAATTTAGATTTATAAAATATAAGAGAGAGAAATTTTAAAAATGATTAGTCATATGTAAATTTTTTCAAATAAATGGTTGTAAAAATTAGTGAAGTATGTGAGAAATGTGTGATTCTTTTAGTTTTAAAAAGATTTAGATTTTAATCAATCTGATCTTACCTGATCTACATATTGATCCATCTTGATCTTATCCGTTGATATTGTACATGGATCATGATTCGATTCAATTTGATCCAAAAATGATCATTTTTTATTCGATCTAGAGTATATCACATTGAACAAATATTCATGAAACTCTAATCCGATGGATTTTTTTATTTCCTTAATTGCACTTGATTAGTGTAAATAAAAGAATAGGTCAAGTTTTTTATTCGATCTATTGTTTGTACTTCTTAAGCACATATTTGATTTGTTTATCTAATCGATTTCAACATATTGTAAAGGAAATCAAAAATCATGGTGTTCCTCATCTAGATCAACTATTGTCGTTTGTTGTCGCCTTTAACACTGGTGGTCTTTGGTGTTACCATGTTTCTTCGATAATTTCACTCAAAAAAACATCATCAATTTTCAAATATTGATGTTGATTTATAAGGGTATGCTTTTATTGATAAATCTCCATTGTTCCTTCCTTAAATTGTTGCTCTAGATTCCTATGGGCCTCTTATTGCTAAATTGATTTTGATTTTTATAATCTATCAAATAGTTGTGATTCCTTAGAATAACACTATTTCATTAAATGATTCTCTCTAAGAAGGATTGGCACGAGGTGTTTTTGTTACTGATGGATAAAAGTTGTCTTCTATATTTAAATTCAAGAATACTTATCTACTAGATAGCAAAAACTAATATATTTGAATAATAGAGTTTGAAATAAATCCTTAGAATGCGAAGAATCTGTCATTTATGATGAGAATAAGATATAATTATTTGAGTTAGATAAATTATTTGATGTTCACTTGGTTTTTATTATTTTTCTTGTATAACTGATTTGGTTATTAAGTGAACGAGTGAAGAGTAAGAAATATGATTTTTATGTGAAATAAGTTAATTTAATTCCATAATTTTTAGATTATATATTATAAATTCAAATTCTCTTATTGTGAAAAGTTATTACATTTAGTAACCTAAAAACTTTCTCTCTTTTAAACTATGTTATTTTTTTAAACAATGTAATTTACTTTGAAAAAATATATATATCATGACCAAATAACGAACCATGGACCTATTTTCATCATTATTTGTCTGTGTTATTATTCCATGATGCCTAAAAAAAGCTAGTCTTGATGTGTGGTTTGAAAAGAAAAGAAAAATCTTTTTTAAAAAAAAAAAACAACTTCAACCATGGCTTTAAGACGAAGATTGCGGCTAGAAAGGGAAAACACTAGCTTTTATTTCTTTCATTAGTCCTTCACAATCTCAACTTTGTAACTCTACTACTACTCTCCCTTCTCTACAGCTTGAACTACTCCATAGCAATAGAAAAATTATAAATACAAGCACAAAAAAGGCTATGACAGCAAACTGGATCCATACTAATATCACCTAATTTTACACTCATAATTTTTATATCATACTATACTAAGTGTCATAATTATTTTAATAGTTAGAAAATTGAATCAATTTTTTAAATCATGTTCACTTATATAAGAATATAAATAATATGAATTTGAAAGAAGTGTAATTTTATGCTAAAAATAAAAGCATATTCTGAAATCATGACAAAGCACAAAAGGTACCTACCAATACCTAATAAAATATTTGAAATTAGAATGGGATTAAATGGTGATTGGGAAAGGAGTGGTCAGTACCCAGCTAGATACCATTCATATTCTGTCAGAACACATGTGATAGAGTGGCCCTTACACTTAATCCTTCATATCCATCTAAAAGAGAACACAAAAGGGTAGCCTCTAATATCACATAAAAGTAAAATCTCTTTTTTTCTTTTATGTTTTCTTCATCTATATCTTCTGCCCTATTTCAGGGGTGAGGTACAAAGACTGACTTTGTTATCATACTTTTTAATTGGTAAAATTTAGTTTCATACTCTTTAATCATATATTCAATAACATGTGACATTTTTATAATAAATGAGACTAAACTACTCTTTTTGGAAAAAAGAAAGTGTATACCACTTTCATACTTTGAAAACCTAAAAAGGAGAATAAAATTGAATAATTTAGTGCACATTCATCATCTTTTACTCCCACTTCATTCTATCCCTCCATTCATTACCCCTTGTGGGGATCTAAATCAGAATAGTAGTTATGCTTCTGCCACACTTCCTTTAAACTTCCTTGGCCTACTTTATAACACTGGTCAATTTCTTCTGAAAATTACAGCCTTCATTTCTCTGTGTAGATCTTTCATTTCGTCATAAAAAAGAGTAAATTGCAATGTCATATATAGAGTTAGCTATCGTCACTACACTTTGGTCTGCTACAATTTCTAAGTGGTACAATTATTTGGACCCTCACTCCCATAACTCAGTTCATCTTACTTCTTTTTTTCATGTATACAATTATATGTTCATTCATGTAAATAGTGTTGTATTAATAAGGATGACCATGCCAAGATCTTGCTACTGGGTATGAGTCATGGAAACACAAATTTTCAAACTATTTTGAAATAATTATCTTTAAAAAAATGAATTATTTCTTCATTTTAAAATAATTCTACCAAGTGTGGTTGATGCACATGAATGTACGCAAATTTGTGTTTTTGACATTTTTCCTTGGTTTCTTACTTTATTTGATATGGATTTTATCTTTGGGTGCACAGCAAGAGGACCTTTTTCTAGTGTGCCTTTCTTTATTCGTTCTTGCAGCAGAAAAATATTCTTAAGATTAAGATGTCGGTCAGTTATGACTTTTGCTATCAAGTTCTGATTTCTTGTGTTTGAAATTAATTTTTTGTTTCTAATTCATTTATAAAAATAAAAAATAATTTCGTAAAAAGTTTTATTTTCTTTTTTACTTCCCAATTCACAACCAAAAAGTAAGATTAACAAAATGAAAGGAAAAATAAACATAAAATATAGTTTTCAAAATTTTTTTTTAAGTGTCAAACACAATAAAAAAATACCTTAAAAAAACAGAGTTTCAAATTTGATTTTAAACTTGAAAATAAAATTAATTACAAAATATGTCCTTAATGATTTGAAATCCTTTGTAAACAATACATTAATAGAGGTTTTCATTTCTTACCCAAGAAAAATGAATATCCTCGTTGGTGTCTACATTTATCTCTATCAACTACATTCTAGGGGTTCAATGCCCAGAAGATACCCTGAAATGAAAGAAAGAACATTCATAGTTAACTTCCCTTTTTATAAGTGGGTAGTAGAAAGATAAAGAAACACACCTAGTGTTGAAAATTAGTCATTGGTGTTGAAAATTGGTTTTGAAAATGTCTAAAGGCCTTTTTAAATAAAACAAACTCTAAAAGTTATATTATTTCCTTCATATTTTCGTTACAATTCTATAGTTATATATAAGAAGATTTACTCCTTGATTTATTTTTTGAATTAAACATTCCTTGATTTACTACTTGATTTATTCTTTGAATTAAACATTCATTGATTTACTAATTAAGGATTCTTTATTTTACTCTTTGAATTAAGTATTTCTTATTTTACTCTTTGAATTAAGGATTCCTTATTTTACTCCTTGAATTAATGATTCCTTATTTTACTTCTTGAATTAATGATTCCTTATTTTAATCCTTGAATTACTCTTTAAATTAAGGATGACAACTCCTTGATTTACTCTTTAAATTAAGGATGACAACTCCTTGATTTACTCCTTGAATTAAGAAGTTAACACTCTTTAATTTACTCCTTAAATTACTCCTTAATTTTATCTCCAATACTTCCCCTAAAGCTGGATTCACAAGGTTTATGGATCTAAGTTTGCACAGAAGTCATTGAAACTGATGAGAAGTCAAGGCAACAAAGGTAAAACTAACAAAAATAATTAAATTATTGTTGTTGATGTGTGACCTTTCTTTTTACTACAATATTTTCCCTCCACATCGGGCAGGTAGAAACTGTAAAAGAAATTTAATCTATCATCGCCAAGAGCTTAATTTCAATATGGGACCTTTCTTTTTACCACAATACTCCTCCACATTAGGTAGGTACAAGTTGTAGGAGAGATTTAATCCATCATCACCAAGAGTTTGGTTTCAATGTGAGACATTTTCTTTTACCACAATACTCTTCCACATCAAGTCGGTAGAAGCTGACGAAATGATTTAATCCATACTCGCCAAGAACTTGGTTTCAATGTGGGACCTTTCTTTTTACCATAATATTTTCCCTCCAAATCAAGCAGATAGGAACTGTATGAGAGATTTAATACATCGCCAAGAAATTTGGTTTGAAAAAACAAATAGAATAAGAAATCACTCTGATAGAGTGTCAAACGCAATTTGAGCAGAGGAATAACATTTTTTTCACGAAAATCGACTTACTTTGATACCATGTTGAAAATTAGTTTTGAAAACGCAAAGGTCAAAGTCAAGGCTTAAAGGCCTTTCTAAATAAAACAAACTCTCAAAGTTATATTATTTCTTTCATATTTTCATTACAATTCTATAGTTATATATAAGAAAATTTACTCATTGATTTACTCTTTGAATTAAACATTCCTTGATTTACTCTTTGAATTAAACATTCCTTGATTTACTCTTTGAATTAAACATTCCTTTATTTACTCCTTGAATTAAGTATTCTTTGTTTTACTAATTGGATTAAAGATTTCTTGTGTTTATCCTTAAATTAAGGATGACAACTCTTTAATTTACTCCTTGAATTACGGTTCTTGATTTACTCCTTAAATTACTCATTAAATTACTCCTTAATTTTATCTCAAATAAGAGAATATTGTGATGCTATCTCCATATGATTTCTTAGGAGAAGAAAAGAGTTTATCAGGAAGAACAAGCTCCATTCTGCACCTTGAAAAACAAAATAACATTAGCTAATTGAAAAGCACCAACAAGAAGAAGAAAAAAAAAACTCTACGGGTAAAACAATTGATAGGCAACAAAAAAAAATAAACAAATAAGAATACCAATGAGCTTAGTATTTTGGTTGAACTATATCCGTGGGACTCCTAATGTTTACTAATTATACACTTTGATCTCATAATTTTTTGTTTGGATAGATATGATCCTAATTTTCAAATTTAACAAATTTAGTCCAATGTAGAAATTATGCTGAAAATTTTCAAGTTTTAATGTGTTAAATTTACTTTTTTTTTCTTATGATGTAGTTCCTTAAGTTTTTAAATTTAACACATTGACTCACTTTTGAACCAAATTTGTGAAAATTAAAACGTTAAAGACAATATTTAATGGAAAAAAAATGAGGTAACCAAATGGTAAAATTGATAAAAAGTAGGGGAATTTAGGTGTTGTTTAGCCTAATATTTTAGCATAACTTCTGTACCTTCCTTGGAGTTCACTTTCTTCAGTTTGAAAGTACTTCTTGCCACTTTTATGCTCATTATCATCCCTTGGATTGCATGCTGGATCCACCTGCTGTTCACAATCTAAATCAGCAGTTTGGAAAATGGTAACATTATTTCCTGCAACAACACAAGGCAAACCAACCACTATTAAACCCCTTCATCTTAGACATAATACCAGTCCTATTTCAAACCAACATGTAGTTGACTAGTCAACCTTCAGGAATATCTTGGTTGGTGCCATCAGGTGATATAATTGAGGCCTGATTATTGAGGTTTTGAGATAGAGCTGGGGAGGGGATTGGCGATTCAGAGGAGAGACCATGATGGTACTGATGGTGATAATTATTTTTTATGTCATGAAGTTGAAGATTCATAAGTTTTCTTTCATGGATATCAATGGTTAGCTGCAGACTAGCCCTTTCTTCCCATTTTTTCATCAGTAAAACCTCTTGGGCGTTATAAAACATTCTTGCTCCTACAAAAATATACGGAAACATAGCTTTATTTATTGGAATCCAAAGTTGACACTCAAAACCATGATCTCATATTTTCATACCATGGTTCAGATCATAAGAATCTCTACAGTTAAGTGAAGTTGGGCTTGAACACACAGAATAGTTTCCTCTTTCCAACTGTTGCTTCCTGAAATTATGAACAAATACACATAATGAAGTGGGTTGGTTAATTCAAAATAACAAGATCATAATTAGTGAATTGGATTATACTTTTCTACTAGTTTTCCTTTTTCCTTGTAAGGCTTAACGAGCACTCGTGAATTGCACACAAAATGTGGATTTCCTTTGGCCAAAACGAGCATCACAGTCTCTGCATGCACAAATGTAACAAATCCAAACATTCTCTTTTGTTGGTGTGGAATTCTCACATCTTGAACAGGTCCATACAGGCTTCAAAATCAAAAAACAAATATACAAAAACATTAGGGGGGGGGGGGGACTTCATATACATAAATACACCAGACTTTGCAAAGCCAAAATCTTTAGATTTACATACCTGAAGTAATTGGAGACATCTTCTTCTCTAAATGTACTATCCGGCGGAAATGTCAAATAGATCTGTCTTGAAGCTGGGCATACATTTCCTCCCAAAGTCATGGTTGAAAATTCGTTCCTTTCGAATCTACACCCTCCAAACGTTTGAAGTTCATCTCCCATTGTCAATGTAGTGGCTGCTGATCTGAACCATCACGAAAACTTAACACATTCCAATAATATTTAAATGGGAAAGTTGAAGAGAACAACTATGTTACATAGACTTGGTTGAAAGTGTCACACCGTCTCATGTTGATGTCATATTGTACGGGTACTTTTTGAAAAATAGAGTCCATGTAACATAAGAGAAAACCAAAATCTATTGCATTCATATGAATACAAGTACATACCTTTGGTTGCCAATATGTGGTTGCATAAGAAAATTTATGCGATTGTCATAAGAGAAAGAAGTGGAGGTCATAAAAGGTGAGGCTGATCTTAGTTTCTGTTGCTGGGCAGCAGCTTTGAGTCTGAGTAACTCTTGGCATTGTTCAAGCTCACTGAGATTGTTAGTTGGCGACCCAAAAATGGATGCACTATCAGTTACTGCATCTTCATGAAGGAATCGACAATTGCTTCCATTTTTACAAAACCCTCTGGAAAAATACAAACATGGTTTCCATCCAAACCCAGAATTCGCATTTTCTGATCCAAGCAATAAATCCTTGCAATCAGCATCTGGATCTAAAGAAAATTCGAGACTTGAATCGTATAATCCATCAATCTTCGAATCGTTGAGGAAAGAAAGATCATTCTGAAGAAGGTATTCATCATGAGTCAAGCTAGAGTTATATACAGAGGATGATAAGGACACAGAAACAGAATCACTATTTCTGTTCCATATATTAGCATAAGAACGTAAGGAACTTGGGTTTGCGGGGTTATTTAGGCCGCGAGAAACTGAAAACCCAGAAAGAGCCCAAACATTTGAAGATGGGGATGATGGATTTGTGAAATCAAAGCCATTGTTTATGATTCTTGGAGAGGAAGAACAGGAAGAGGAAAGAGATAAAGGGTTGTGCCTTGAGATGGGGATAAAGAGTAAATGAGAAGGTAGAGATGGCGTTAATGGGGACTTTGTAGGTAGTCCCAGTTGGGTTTTGGCATCGAGGATTAGATTATGCACAAGAGTGTCTGGTCCAAGAGCCAAGTGTATCATCTCTTTTTCACCATAATCTTGTAACAAAAGATAACCCATAATTTTAGTAGCATTATCTGGTTCCAAACTTTGGATCCTAGAGAGAACCATCCTAGTAGCTTCATATAAATTCATGAAGTAAGGGGAAGAATTAAGAAGAAGATGGCAACTAAGCAAGACCAAAAAGCTTAAAGCTTGTTAGAAATTGAAGACTGTTAGAGCTTACAAGTTACAATCATGGTAAGCTATGAAAGAGAAGTAAAATGCCGTTTGGTAAAAAGACAAGTATTCAAATTTGAAGCTTTATGAGATAAATTCAAAGGTGCTCTGCTTTTGGTTCTGCTATTCACTCTTGAAACTTAGAATCACAGCTTTTTGTTGACAGTGTAAACTCTGCAGAAGCTAGTAGCTAGCCAGTGGCCATGGAAGATTGAACTTACTCTTTACTTTTTTTCGTTTGATATTTTTGGGTTTTGGCATTTACAGAATTGGACAAAACAAGACCAAGAGTGTTTTGATCTGCTTTAAAACTTGGAAGGGAAATAGAAAATAGTAACAACTAGTCCTGTAAGCGAAACGGGGCGGGTTTGACATCCCCGTTAAGTGTGTGCGGCCACATGGTGAATATTTTCCATCGAAATTAGGAGAATTTATAGGATTAGCGATTATGTTTTATATACTAAAAAATAATATATATTTTATATATAATAAGAAAATATATAATTATACAATGTTAAAAACTTTTACGTTAAAAATAAAATAAGTTGAAAATTAAGTTTAATAGATATTAGATGTATAGTATAAGTTATAAACATAATTAAATTGTTTATTTTAATGGTAGTTAATAAATTAAAATAAAATCTAGTTTTAATTATAATATTGTATTTTTTTAAAATAAATATATAATAAACTATATAAAATTATAAAAAAATTGAGTTAAGAAATTTAATAGGATGGGAAATATGAATCCCCACAAAATCATTTTCTCAAATGAGTTTTCCCTGTCGATGAAAAAAGTCAGATTTTCTCTACCACTTTCCATCAGATAAGAAAAATTTACAACCAAAAAGCTAGTAACAACACCACTTGCTTTTATTTATGCTTGAGCTGGTTCCACTTGAAACCAATTTCGCTGAAACAGTTTCGTGGTGACTCAAAATTCAAAAAGATGGTCATCTTTACATTAGTTTATTAATTCTTCAACTTTGAGATTCTAGCTTTTTGGTTATAAACTAAAACAAATAATCATGCTCTAAAATTTATTAGAAGTTATATTTTTATCCAAAACACTAACTTTTGATGTTGTATGCATGGTTAAGATTTGAATTGTAAAAGAAAAAAAAACTAAATATATAATGTTGATAAACTTGACTATAATATGACTAAAAAAAAAGATGAACTTTATTATATCATGTTGGAACTTGGTTACTAACAAAGTTACTATTAGTTAAGACTTGTTCGTATATTTAATAATCTTTTAAAAATAAAAAACACATATGATCTATTTAGATTATAAACATACTCTAAAAAGTATTAAAGAACTCAAATCAATTTAATCACATTTTGAGAGTCGAATACGTTTAGAACATTATTGTGGATCTAATGAGTTTAGAACACTGTCATAGAATTTCCATTGCAATGTGATTAAACGTGAGTTCTAACATGGTTTATGATTTTTCCCATATTTCAGATTTGATCAAAAGAAAGTTCTTATAGATGATGTTGATGCAAACTCTTGTACAATTATTTTAAGGTCTAAAAAATAACAATAAACGTTAGAACCCAATGGAAGACCACAAGGGGGGTGGGGGGTGTCTCCATTTGGATTTTAATGCTCAAGTTAGATAGGCGATCAATGGAGAATAAGGTAAAGGCATAGTATGTTTCTTCTATGATTCCAAGTGCTGGTGAGTGTAAATGAAATTATATTTATTCTTAGAATTGCTTAGAGGATTCAATCTACCTTGTTAGGAGATAGTGTTGTTGTTTTATAGTGACTTGTGAACAATTTTAAAGGAGTTTGAAAATAATCATAAATCATTTATTAACTAAAAATGCTGTTCAAATTTAGATTAAATTAAAAATGAGAATTTCACGTAGTTATCCAATTGGGCATGAAGAGAAGTTCTATTAATGATAGAATCCTGAAAAGATGTTGTACCAAATATTGGGAGCTAATATGCTTTTTATTAGAGATAGTTCAAATGTGTTCAAGTGAACAACATCATAGAGATTTCTATTTGCTCTAAGAGTTGATCTCTTAAGCCTTTTGAGGTCTTTAAGAAAATAGAGATATTTTGTAGGTTTATTAGGATCTTTTGATACTCCCTCTCATCTACTACGCTGTTTAAGTCACCACTATTCACACGTTGATTCTAAATTGTGACATGTTGCGTGTTGATAACCTACATTTGATTCCATCCAATGACCCTGACTTAATCTGACCATAAAACTCAATTTAAACCGACATAAATACCCATAAAATATCTATTTTTTAAAAAATAATGAGTAGAATTTAGAAAAATTAGAGAAAAAATTTAGAAAAATTATTTTGAAGAGAAATTCAAGAACAAGTTTAGAGATTTTTGTATTTAATTAATCCAGCTTCACTTTCTCATCAAAATAGTATAATTAAGAATTGTTTATTTATTTTTTTGTATGTGTTAAATTTTATGTTTACCTAAACAATTTATTATTATTATGGATAATTTCAAGATGTGAATTATGATTTAATTAAAGTTTTAATTATTAATTTATTTATGTGTTTAATTTCATGTTTTAATGTCAAAACATGTTATTTCTAAGATTAGGTGTACAACTAGTTCATATTTAGTTTGTTTATTGCTAGATTATGAAATTAATTAGTATGAAATTATTAATTTTTTTAATTGAAGTAACAAGTTGTAATTTTTAATACAATTAAAATTAAATGTTTAGGTTAAAAATTATTAAGGATATCAATTTCATCTATTTTATTTATTATTATTTTATTATAATGCAACAAATGAATTAAATATAGTAGACATAATTTTATGTACTTCATGAATTAGGTTGATTAATACAAAAATAAGTTTTAAAGTCGGTTCGTTGAATCGACTTTAAAGTTTTTTTTATAAATATTTTATTCATTTTCTACTCTACTTAAGAACCTATATTCAATGACATATACATTTATATAATAATTTTGTAATTATTAAGATTTTTTTAAATAACTACACTACTTTAAATCACAAATATTTTAATAAGCATCATATTGTTGAATCATGTTTTTCCCATTTCATAATACTTATACAAAACCTACATAATAAAAATAATAACATATATGTACAAAAATTTATACACATAATATACAAAAAATAACACAAAATGAATAATAAGTGCGTAGGATTAATAGAAATATTTACAAGAGATGAAGTGACAAAATAAAGAAAATGAAGAAAAAATGATGTTTTGTAAGTGAGAAAATAGTTATAAAAAATTTAAGTATTTCGCTAAAAAAATAGGGGATCTGGAAGATAATTTGGAGAAGAAGAAAACTCACTAAACGATGTTATAATTAGTGGTCATAAGTGACCAAAAAATGAGAAAGATAGGAGAAGATGAAGCTCGGTTTTGGGTTTTTGGGTGTTGTTTACAACGTTGCAAATTAAAAATTGTGTCTGATGGGAAAGAAAGAAGAGAAAAGAAAAAATTAACGTGTAGCATCGATTCAACACGTCAACCGACTCTATACGTAGCGTTAGTTCTTCACCGAATCGACTTTAAATTCATTATAATTCGGTTTTATCCAAAAATTAACTTTACATATCAACTTAAATGCCACGTTTTGTAGTAGTGAATAACCAATTTATTAGTCAATTATAACGTAAGAAAAAGTAAGTAATTTTATGAAACTTAAATTCTTAAAACTAAAATTAAGAAAAGAAAAAAGAAATGTCTTATAATTATATAATAAATTTAGGATTTGAATATTGAATGGATCATAACTTAATTTTAATTGTAATCTAGTAGCGAGGATAATCCCATAATCATATGTTTATCTTATTAATAAAAAAACTGTAGTTTTTGTTATGTTATTATTCTTTTATATTATTTTATTTTTCTGCAAAATATTCAAAAATCTTATTCATTCTATTGGAACATTTTAAAATTTAATTTTTAGACTATTAATTAATAATTTAATGTTCTCAATTATCTATGTGTAACAACTCTTACTTACAATTATAATTACATCAATATATTAATTTAAAAAAATAAAAAAGTAAGATTAAATATTTGATAATCTATATTAGACCCATCAATAAAAATATACACGTGCTTTTATTAAGTAGTTAAACATGACAATGATTTATATCAATTTAGAAAAAACAATACCTAAAATAAAAGAGGAAGATGAGTGATCCATTACTTAGAATTTTTTTTTCTTTTACTCTTACCCTTATCACCGACTTCTTTTTCTTTTTAACGAAAACTAACACAATTTTTTTCAAAGTATTAGTAATATTCTCTACTAAATTACTTATTATAAAAATCATTTCCTAAAAAAAGAATTTACTTTATTGAACGTGTGGAAAAATAAATTAATAATTTTACATCCTGAACCACATTCTTTTTAACTCAAATGCCAAGATATTTTATACTCTAATTGATTACTTAGAAACGTATCAAAAGCAATAATATTTTAGAGGAAAAAAATGATTTTTTGATGTGAGAAAGAGAGAACTATTAGCCAACACCAATTCTCATCGACGATATATCGAGTAATCCAATAAGGTCTAAACGAGCCACCGGTGAGCGTGCAAAAATACTCTCTATCCATTTGTCAAGCCTTATCGCCAAGCCTCATTTCCTATCTTATTTGTTTCTTGCCAATTACCTCACTAAGAAGGGTGGAAAGATTCTGACCACATGAAAGAAATAGTCCAAAAATTAAGTAATAAATCATATTTTTACATAGAATTTTTCAATAGATTGTTACCTCTTAAAATAATATTCAAAATATATTTCATGAAATTCTTAAAATTAGTTAGAAAGAGATCTAACACTTTTATTTTAGCTCTGAATCCCAACACCTA
This sequence comes from Hippophae tibetana, assembly GCA_037013495.1. Classification (NCBI taxonomy): domain Eukaryota; kingdom Viridiplantae; phylum Streptophyta; class Magnoliopsida; order Rosales; family Elaeagnaceae; genus Hippophae; species Hippophae tibetana. The sequence continues at coordinate 42,149,674 of CM072805.1, read as the reverse complement.
TAATACAAACTATGATGAACATAATGAATAAAATATTTTTACTATAAATACATGGTCAAATGACAAAGATTTATGGTTTGTTATTTTGAAGAGTATAAACATACATCTTTGTTTCATGATTTCAAATGAATTATTGTGTCGATTGATCAGTTAAGCAGTAAGACAAAAAAAAATGTAGAAAAAATAAAGAAATTATAATAATTTTCTCTCAAATCATGTAACATGGACTATGCTTATTCTTGATTTTTTCATTAAAATTTTGATGTATTTGAAAAAAATAACTTTCATTTCTTTTTCTAATTTAATATTAAAAAAAATTGTTAGGATTGAAATATGAAAAAATAGGTAGAGATGTAATGAAGATAAAATCAAATTGTTATTTGGTAATTATTATAAGTTTGTGTATATATATATATTCTAAAGATGCCTAGTATGTTACTAAAATTTAAAAAATTAGATAGATATAACTTTATTCTTAACTATATTATATAGAGATAAAAGGAAATTGATTAAAATTAAAGAACCTTCTCTTTGTTTATCAGGTACCCATTTAACAAACTCACCTAATGCTCAATTGCATTTTCTTAAAATTAAAGCAATTGAGATACATGTAAAGTTTTTCCAGATAAGTGCAATTTCATTTAAGAATTGTTTTGCTTGTCAAGAAATATCAATAACCCTTTTAAGTAACATGATTAATTGCATTTAAGCAATCCTTTCAACAATAACATTTTTGAATCCACCGCATTTGAAAGTCCAATTGTTAAGGATAAAGTTCTTGTTTCTGCTTCTTCAATCGAATTAGTTTGTAAAATCTTATCCGAAATTTCAATTATTTTCACTCTATAATTTCTAGCAATAACTCCCATACTAACTTTACCTTCTTTCAAAGCTGAATCAATATTGAATGTTTTTTAAAATTTTGAGGGGCTGCAATCATTAAGACATTTCTTTTCCTTTTAAAATCTCAATGTTGGAAACGGGTTAGAGCTCGCAAGGATTACAGAAAAGTACCTACGCACGAACCACGTGTATATAGAGTTAGTTGGATTGTAGTAAAAAGGGATGCTGGCTCGCACTACCGAGCAAGAAAGCGCGCGAAATTTAGGCCTTGCTCTAGCCTCTTTAGGGGTTATTACTTCTTTGGTCGCTCAACATATGTACTCTTTACCCGCTTATGCGTTCATAGCACAAGACTTTACTACTCAAGCTGCTTTATATACTCATCACCGATACATCGCAAGATTCATCATGACAGGAGCTTTTGCTCATGGAGTTATATTTTTGCTCGGGACTCGCCTGCGCGGAGTAAATAGGAGCCCCTTGGGGGATCTGTTGGGTCTTTTAAAAGGACTCGATCAAAGGGCACAAACAAATGAAGGAAAAGCCTGCTGTTTTCTGAGGTTGGGTTTTGAGATGAGAGTAGGATACACACACGTTGAAAAAAAAAAGATACGACAGCTTCAGCCCCAAATTGACTAGGGACAAAAGCTGAGAGCAAGAGAGAGCGAGCTGTCTCCAATATATGGCGATGCTTCCGCTCGGCAACCCCATTCTGTTGAGGAGTGTGGGGTAGGATTGTTGGGAAATTTGTATTTCTTTTCTATTATTTATTTTATTTATTTGAATTTACAATTTATATAAAATTGATATTATTATAGTTTTAATATTATTATTTCATAGCTAATCCTATACATAATGTTTGTATATCTGGTCGCACAAATTGCATAGTATCATAAATAGCTATTCCGAGTATTACCCATCTGCCGGGAGAGTTTATAAATAAATACAGATCTTTGGTATCATTCTCTATACTGAGATATATCATAAGACCAATAAGTTGAAAAAACCATTTGAACACATGTTAATCCTATAACAAAAATGGGTCTTGCATCATGATGGATAACTCCAATCCGGAACTCGCGGTTTGGGTTATCCAGCAAGCGTTCGCATGGTAGAAATTTAAGCGTCGGAAAAATCTCCTAATAGATCAGATCGAGCCCGAGATGCGGATCATGAGCACAATAAAGAGCAGCCAAGATATGAAATGGATATGCAATGAGGGAGCGCTAGCCCCAAGGGTAAGAGAAAGTATAGCTACCCGAGCTGTCATGAGTTCCTAAACTTTATGAATCAATCGCCTCTTAACCGAGACTCAGGTAAAGCTCCGTCTCGGAACCAGGAGTAAAGCATCCCAAGGTTGGCGTATCTCGTTGGGCGTGGAGAAGCATTGGGAACCCCAATTTCTTTCTTCGGAGCCGTTTCTTTTCCCGTCCCCCCGCCCCGGCATAGCGCTTCGCTTCTAGTTCTTCGGAAGAATCAACCCTTCTTCATTGATCTGGGGGAAAAGGAACCGTCTACCAGTTGGGAAGCTAGACATCAAGTAAGTGGCTTGATGAGGATAACTAAGCACGACAGAGGGTTCATGTAGGTGGAGGCCAGACCGCTTGGTTCGAGGACCGTTGGTCAAAGGAAAGGGGAGGTCCTGATTCTGGGACGGAGCCGTATGACGCGAGAGTGTCACGTACGATTCCTTTGAGAAGGGTGTGATACCACCACCTATCAGGCCCGACGAGCGGTCCACGGAGTTGCATCCCTACTCACCTACACATCGCTCTTTCCAGGAGGTTGGCCGCTTATCCTAGATCTTCCCATTCTTATTTTTATAAAGCAAATCGATTTCGATTCTTGAATAATCCACATCAGTTCTGCTTCTATTGTAACAAATGATTCCCTTTTTATGTGGAAAAGGCCCATATCAAGAATTATGATTTTACGTATGGACAATTCTACTAGATGTACATATTCATTTACTGAAAATTTATTATGAAAGTCTATATACCTGTTTAAAATATCACAAGTGCTCCTACCTACTGAAATCTTGAATGGTACCTCCAAGTATATAGGATTAATTATATTTTATATATTTTATTTTGTTACAAATAATTCTATAATATTTATAAAGTTACAAACACATTTATAATATATTTAAATTTTTAAATACATTATCCATATTTGAAAATTTTAAACATTAAAGAATATGTTCGGGCATAAAACTTAATTACCCTATTCATTTTCAGTACTTAAAGCCCGTCTGTGAATAACTTGAACTCAAAATTAAAGATGCTAAGAGGAAGAGAAAGCTTAATTCGAGTGGTTGGCCGACGCAGACGCTTCCTTCCAAATCGTCAATCTCTTCTCTCCAAACCTATTCAGGCACATCCCACCTCTTCATTTTTGATCTCTCATTTTTTTTTGTAGTTCTTTCTTAGTATTAATGCGAATCATATGATTGTAAAATTTGACTATCTACAATAGTATAGAATAAAGATCAGAACTTTTGTGTTCCTTTTTGTTTGTTAAGTTTCAAAGCTCTTGGAATCAGCGTAGCAATGAAGATGAAAAGATCGATTCGGCTGGGTGTTGTGGAGAATTAGAAGCGAATTATCTGGGAGCCGGGGAATTTGATGGGGAAAAAGATGTGGATGTAACATGCCCAGTTTGCGGCACCATAGTTTTTGGGGATAACTATAGCATTAATTTTCACCTGGGTATGTATTTCTTTGTTTTTTTAATGTTTCTCACTCGGGTGGGGAAATTAAGTAAAATTAGGTACTCTATTCCACTTTGGAATTTATTTATAATTGTTCGTAGTTTTATTACTGCGTAAGTGGTATGATTATGGTTAATTATTGTTTCCCAGATAGTTGTTTAGCAAGAGGAACTAAACGGAAATTAACTCAACGTACACTTCTTCAAATGAAATTTTGCTCCCAGCCAAAAGCTCAAACTGTAATGAAAGATGGGGTTGATTTTGAGGGAAGCACTACCTACAGATTGCCTGGCTTTGGTGTTTTAGAAGCACATAATAGTGACTCGTTTTTGTCCTTGATAAATTTTAAGTCTGGTAAGCAAGCTGAAACATATAGCCCATCTAAAAGTCTAGTTGGGGATGGCTGGGCTGCCATTAACAATGAACCTGACATGTTTCCTTTAAGGAATGAGTCTGATTGTGACGATGAGGTGACTATGGATGACATTTGTGATGTGATGCTTGAAACTTTCATTGTTGGTCGTAGGTTTAGTGATGTGAAAGAGGTAAGTCTTGGGGAAAATGTTGTCCTGGAAAGAGACCCACATAATGTTAAGGATACCAATGCTATCAAGGTTCATTTTCATTTTCTTTGCTTCAATTTCTGGATGTTAAACTGTTTTTTCTTTAAAACTTATGCAAGAGCTAATGTATGTTACTCCTGGATTAGGTTATTTCTAAAGAATCTGAATACTCAAAAGTGCTTGGTTTTCTTCCACGTGAATTAGCTCAGTATCTATCTCCTCTGATTGAGAACTGTTATCTGTGCTTTGAGGTAATATATTGCTTCAGTTGGATATGCACTTTTCTTTACATGCTTAATCAATGAGTTAGGCATTTACAATGTGTCTTTTCATCACATACAGTAAGTCAAATGAAATACATAACGACGACTAGTCTTATTTTTCCCATACCTCATTATATTGTAAACTATGACCGCCTTTACGCATCATAGTCATCATTATACTGCTCTGTGGATTACTATTATATACTTGGTGGTAAATTTTCCTTCTGAGTTCCCATGGAAGCATTTATGTAAGCTATGATACCTGAAAACTGGGGTGAAACAGATTGTCTAGCAAAGGTGAATAAATACTTTACTTAGCAGAGTCACAAGACATTCTTGCTATTTTGCTTTTTGTTGAATTCTCATCTTCTATCATTCTTTTCTTAGAAATTCAATTGACTATAAATTATTGGAAATGGGTTCCAAATGCTGGCTAATTTTTGGCAGATATATAAGAGGAGATACTCTTCTAGGCTTTAATTCTTGTAAATGGGAATATAATGTTTTAACCTTGATAGGATGTTATCTATCATTTTTGGATGCTTGAACTGTACTTTAAGGGTTATGCATACTTCAAAACACAATTGGAAATTGGTTAGTTTCCATAATGTTTCTGTTAATATTTTTATTGTATGTAGGTATGCTAATGCATCAGTTGTTAGAGTTGTGAATGCTAAATATTTGAAGTTAACAAAAGACTGAAAATAAGTAATGGATTGTGGAACCTATCACGGCTTCTGTGGGATTTATTGCAGGGGCAGGTGACTTCTGTTCCGAAGCGTTCTATGGACACTGTTCCCATTCAGATTTTTTGTCAAAAGATTGTGTTACATGGGAATACTGGTAAAAATAGTGTGAAAACTTATGGATATTTGTGGAAAAATGCAATGGAAGTAATTAAATCTGTAAAGGCTTCAACGGATGCACCTAGATATCAGCAGAATTTTCGTATTTTAATACAAGAAGCTTTATTAGGAAGTAATCTTCACCTTCTCACAGATGATGAGAAAGATTTTTTGGGTATGAATTCAAATTAAATTTGAAGTATTTCATAATTTTCTTTCCCCTTATGTCTGTGAGGTTTTGACTCTTCTATACATTGCATGTTGCAGATGCATTCTGTTCTATGTCAGACAACAGTCAGAGACTTTTTATCCGTCTGTACACAAGAAAAGGTTTATCGTTTTACTTGTAAAATGCTTTTGTTTAGCATTGGTTTTGGTTTTCTGGTTCTTTCTTTTTTGCTCCCCTTTTGCTTCTGTATTTTCTCTGCAAATAGGCTGTGTTTAATTTATTGCCCGTTCTGATTTAGTTTTTTTGTCCTTTGAGGCAGTATGGTAGACCTGCAAGTATATGTTTGAATTAGTCTTCTAGAGTTGGTATATCTTTTCAAATCTCATATACGGTTGTCGGGTAATGTTACACTGCCACCACTGTCATAATGCTTTCTCCTCTCATGAACCTTATGTTAACCTTTCCAGTGGATTATGTTGTCTTTCAAAGCATCATTTATTTTGGCTAAACTCCTTCTATGGTTTACAGTCTTATAATTAGGTTCACTTAGTTCCTTAACTTACAAAAGTTGCAGTTTTTTCCCCTAAATTTTAAAAGTTACACTTGGTTTATATTTTAACTAAGATAATGTAGTTAACTTGCTAATCTTCGTTAATGTATGATGAGTTACCCATGTAGGATTGGTTAAATTCAGAAACACTTTCGGTTCTCATGGGTAATATATTCTTAATGGACAAGATTAGTAAGCTTATTACATTATGTTAGCTAAAATAGGATCTAAGTGTAACCTTTTAAAAACTTTGGGGACGAAACTATTACTTTTGTAAGTTTGAGAGACCTTAGTATGAGTTTAGCCTTTATTTTGAGTTGACATAAGTATAATCATGAACTTACATATTACTGACCAAGTCATTAAGCTTTAATCTGTTCATTGTATCTAAGTGGCAATTTGTTTCAAAAGGTAATTTGAGACTTGATAGCAATAAATATGACCTTAAAGGGAGGAGAGGCTTGATAGATGGTGTTATCTCCTACCATGGGTGATTTATTTTCCCATTTTTTAGTTCCTTTTTTGCCTCTTACAAATTTTTCATATTGATGTTCTTACTTGACAGGGCCATGGTTTCGGATGTCAAGTGTTTCCTACCCTGACATACCAGATCCTCAAAAGGCAATAAAAGAGCTCTCTGGTGTGTAATATTCATGGAACATGAGTACGTACACTTTAAGGCCAAACTTTCGAAGGATAATGGACTCTTTTGTTTTTAATATTGCAGAAGCTGGTTATGCATGCTTTTTGCAAGATTTAGATGAACATTTTCCTATTGTGAATGAGATTCTGAATTTGCTTACTGTATCTGAGCTACGTGAAGTTATTTCAACACTTAAGCAGGTTTGAGTTTTCCAATATTCCTGTCAGTTTTAATTTAATTTACTCAGTTATAGTGTACTCCATTTCTAGAATGTTTTGTTGAAATGAATACAACAATATTACATTGATGAAACTATTATTTATAGAGCAGGTTACATTTAATTAGGTTGAATAACGAGTGTGTTATCAATATACTATTAATATATAATTCTTCAGCAGTCTGCTGTAGTTCTTTTTGCACAATAAAAAAACATTGGAACAACCTCTCTGAATAAGACTACAGGATTGAAATCTCTTGTTGCATATGTTCTTTATTTTAAAAACTGGTAATGCTATCTACTAGAAGGAAGCGCTCTAACATAAGAAGCTATGTGATAGAAGTTATTTGAAAACCAACTCTTCCAAAAACTTAAGCTATTGGAAAAAGAGTTAACTATATTTTATACATCTCTCCTCATGCACCTTAAGATAGGCCATAGTCTTAAAGCTATGCTTATGACATGCTTGTTATAATTTTTGTACAGTCATGTGTTTGATTATGAAATCAAGTTGTATCGTATAGTATAAAAATAATATGATTATGTATGAATTTAGTACGGTTAGGGGGTGTAGGTTTAAACCGTAAATGTACTGGACACTTAACTTACTTCGTCTAAATTTTTAATTATAAAATGGGAAAATTATCGTAGAGATCACTATAAATATGTTATTTGAACGCTTTGATTATGTAACTTTTGCAAAGGATACATAATTCACTCAATTTTTAAAATTAGTATAATTTAATAATTATGTTACGAAACACAGTCACATAACTATGAATTTATGTAACTAAAATGTTCTAATTTTAAAAATAAAGTTACTTATCTGTCACTTGCACATAAAGTATCCTGATGACACAAATAAAGTAACTTGAAGAATTGGTCACCCTTATAAATTTATTTTTCTTGATTTTTTCTTTCTTCTCAAGTTAATTTTTTTTATATTTTAAAATGTAAGAAAATATAAAAATAAATTAAATATTGATTTAAATAACTTTTATAATAATTTTTTTAAATATAATTTTTTTTATTAAAATATTTATAATCAATTTTGTCCAACTATATTATACAACTTGTCACCAAACACCGTATAGACTAATTACTATGTAATTTAATATGATTTGGTCTAATATAGTTATACTTAACCTATCTAATAGTGCAACAAATATACTTTTAACCTCCACACAACCACACCTGTAGCTTGAGAATCATAGATAACATATTTGGTCACGAGTGCCTAATTTTGGGTGAATTTTGTTTTGGTAAATCCTATTTACTAATTCTCGGCATATATGTTGCTATATATAATACTTAAAGTTACGAAACACAGTCGTATTCTCTGTTTAAATGCCTTATGGACTAAATTAGAGCATCCAGGCATTGGCATATTCATTGAGGTTGAAACAATTTATGGTATTCTAGATAGTCTACAGAGTCAGAGGATTATATGTTGTTTGATAATCAAGAATATTCAAACTAGAACTTTTGGGATTGAATAAATTACTTGTATTTATTTCTCTGGCCACACAAATAGATTAGAGACAAGAATTAGCAGAGTTCATTCACATTATTTTTAAACTTTTAACCTTTTAATACGATGAATAAATGTTTCTCTTTTTTTTTGGGTGCTAGTAATTAATGAGCCTGTGACCTACCCTTTAGAATTAAAGAATAAAGCAACTACTAGGTCAATTACCAGTATAGATATATCTATCTTCAAGGAAGGAAGTTGTATTCCTCAGTTTCAGGCCACAGCTATTGCTTGGGACCTCAGTTATAGTGGTTTCTAGGAATAAAACATGCAACCAAACTTAGCAATTGCTTTTCTTGGAATAGTTTTGACATTCAACACCTATATTCTTGTACAAGAAGCAGTGTCACAGTTGTTTTTATATGTTATTTCTCACATGTTTCTCCTTTTGTAATTTTAGTAGACATCTTGGTTTAGTTTCTTCAAAATGGTACTGTAATCATGGGACATTCTAGTTGAATAAGCTTTTGTATAGCCAGTCATAACCATCGGGCAATGCAAACAAAGATCAAAGGTGTGGTGTAGACACATATTCTGTAAGCATTTAATTTGTCATCATATGAAGAATGGAGCAATTGGATGTATCTTTCTAAGTTCGATTGCCTCTCTAGTTTATGCTCCCAAAGTAATATTTGGCTTTCGATGACTACACAGTGAGAGCACTACTGTCAAACATATAAAATCAACACTGTGTAAAATAATGTGTCAATGTTTACGTGTTTGTATATATTTTTTTCATGTATTTACAAATACTCTAGTGCCATATAATTTGTTCTGAACAATGTTACCTTATTTCCCCTGCCATTATTCCTCCACTATGTGCACGCGAAGAGCGTACTCAGTTAATGGTATGAGGATTATGAATATGATGCAGTAAAACCGGAGTAATGACTTTCTTTTTTACATTTATTTAATTTGGGCTTCTGTTGAGGTTTCAGAATTGGAGTTGTGGCACAAGAAGGCATGAGCTTATTGCATCTCTTGTTTCGTCGTATGAAGATGGGTTAAGGTATATATAAAATTTTATTAAAATTTCACGATGTTTGGATATTTGAGCCTTTGATTCAATCTTAAGTTATTTCATGTTCTTTTCTGGCAACGTGCAGTCCACTACTACCAAGTCTGGTCATGGCAAGAACTGGTGCCTGCTTTAAAATTTCTTCAAAAGCTGAGTCCCTCTTCTGGCTTGCTGAGGTTGTCTTTTACTGTTTTATTCCAATGCAAACCTGCAACCATTTAACCACACAATTTTTTATTACGTCTAAAATTTATGGTGCATGTAGAGGCTTTTCTTTCTGAACGGAGAGCAGGATCTGTCAGCATTTTTATTGGTTGATATGGGAATAGTCAAATACCCAACCTATAACTGCACGATTACAGAGCAGATATTTTCAGATAGAAATGACCTACTTGCTTATGAAGAGGTGTTTCCTTAATTCTTTCTAGAAATATTGTTAATCTTTTATGCCTTTACAATAATAATCTTCCTTGCAGGCTATAGAAGTGGCACAAATGGTTGATGAAGCTCTTGATGCAAACAACATTGAATTGGTGTTAAGATGCATAAATCTAGCCGAATCACAAGTATTCAGTAAATGCTTGAAAGCAGTTGAACCTACAACCTCTGATACTGCAATTTCATTCCGCTGTTGTTTCTCAGCTTCTTGGGTTTACTCAAAAATTATTTCATTAGGTGTTTCCTTTCTTGAACGTGAACGCAGGTATATGTTTTGCAGAATCCATGTCACTGTCTATTGTATGTTTTCTTTTCTTTTCTTCAATCATCGTTTTTGTCCTACTGTGTTTGCTAAGGATAACATTGTAGATAAATATTACTCTTTAGGGATAACATTAGATTCACGATTTTGTGAGTTATTATGAGTCAGTCATATTAGGCTCTATTTTCATACAAATAGTGTTGCTGTACATTTGTTATGATAATGAGAAAACTACTGAAGTATTCATTTTGGTTAATTTTTTTCTTTACATCTTTCGGTTTCTCGTAGCCAACACGATATCAATGTTCAAATCCAAAACCATGGTTTGGATCTTTAGCTGTCATCACTTCTCTCTCCAGCAGATAGTACTATCATGAACAATTACATAATAGTCCTGCAAGTGACACCCATCATAGTAACATGGAAAGTACACACTGCAGTGCCGTGAACAGTATCCATTGCCCTTTAGTAGCCTGAATACTGGGTGAACAATTGTTCCATGTTTTTGAAGTTTGAACTATCTGATTTGCTATGCTGCTGCTGGCACAATTTTAGGTCAATTCTCTTATCATCAATTTCTGCCTCTTGGTGTGTGCTTTATCTGTGGAGTCAAGTTTTGGTTTACTATGGTGATACATGATTATTTTATATGTTGTAAATATCCAGATGTACTTGGTAAGAATTAAGGGGTCAACTTCATATTCCTTTGCATTGCTGCTCATGAGGATGTGGTATTGTTTACTCAAGCAAACTCTCTACTCTAAGTGTTCATTGATTAATAGCAAAACATGTTATTTATCCTTGGTTACCATCAATGTAAAATCTGTTCAAGCTGTTCTCTTGGCACAAGTGTATCGCATCAGATATTAACCTCAATTGTGCTGTGTAATCTTTCCGTCCATGTTTGGACAAATGAAATAGAGTTCAACTTAGGGTGATGTCTCTTGTATATTATATTACATTTGTTTCTTCTGCTGCTTCAATAAAGATGGGTTTATTTTCTTCCCATGGCACACATTCTTCTTAGATACCTGCTGTTGTATTTGGTTTTACTAAATTGTTCCTGATTTTTAGTAAATTTGAACGTTTTCATACCTACTGATTGTACTTAGGAATGTGAAACATGCGTAGAGGTTAAAGTCCCGATTGAATCTGTGTTTCATTCCATTTCTTGTTTTGAGAATACTCTTTTGCAACAGGTTGCTGAAACAAATAAACAATTATAGAGATAGGTGTTATTCAGTTGCTATGCCTATTTCAATAAGTATTGGCAGCACAGATATACTTGTTACCCTGTTGTGCTGTTTATGGCTAAGAGAAGTTCTTTACTCAGGTATAGTGACTCAATATATTTGCTGAAGCAGCTCATTGAGCACTTCAGTTGTGATGGTAGACGAGGATATTGGGTACTGAGGGTGTCAGTTGACTTGGAGCATATAGGACATTATGATGAAAGTCTTTTAATTGCTGAAAGTGGATTACTGGATCCATGGGTACGTGCTGGTTCAAGACTGGCATTACAGAGACGGGTAATTCGATTAGGCAAACCACCAAGGCGCTGGAAAACTCCTAGTTTTGCAATGTCTGTCAACAGAAACATCAATGAGGTGGTTACTTTTGTGCATTATGCTTGTCAAAATTGCAAGTCAAATTTCCCCCCTTTTGCCAGATATCTATATTTACCCCCATCTCATAGTGTTCTATTACTTTGGCAAACAACATAGGTCCATGTCAGGGGGAGACCTTTGAATTCTGCAACAGGTACCAAGAGCAGGTTCTATGGAGAAGATGGGGAACAGTGTGGGGTGGAGCAGCTTGCGCTGCAGCATTATGCTGGTGAAGGGGGATGGCAGGGTGTTCATACAGAGAGTGGCATTTGGTTGACAATATTTGGGCTTCTTATGTGGGATGTGATGTTTTCTGATGTTCCAAATGTCTTCCGTACCAGGTTTCAGGTACATTTTTACATTTTAGAATGTGTTCTGATCTATTTCAATCATCTTTAGTTTTTCGTACATTATTACAGTTAACAAATACACTCCCCTCAGTTTTTCTTTTCTTTTCATTTGTCTATTTTTTCGTATCGGACATGGTTACTCTGCTGTGTGTGCGTGTGCGGTTGTGTGCTTTTGGATTGTTCCTACCTTTGGGAGGAGTTAACTACATGGTCTTGTAATTTCACTTCCTTTACCAAGGTACGAGTTTTGGCAAAGGAAGCAAGTAACCCCCAAATTGGGAGCATGATTAGTGATTTTATTAATAAAGATCATGATTCCTGAAAAGGTAAAAACTCTGTTTGAATACATACATTAGAAGTAAGCTTTGTGCAGGTCGTGCGTGTTCATGTAGTGTTTGTTCTTGTCTGTGCATATTTTTAATATTATGAAAAAATTTAAATTATTTTTTTGCCAATTTATTTATTTATAAGGTAATAAAATCTAATATATTTTCAATCACCAAAATATTAATTGTTAATTTTAATTAAAAAATAATTTGTCATGTTGGATTCGTGCTCTGAGTTGTAGTTAGAATTGCTAACTCATTTATTGGAAATGAACGCAGAAAATAGGGAAATGAGATAAGCCATAGTAACTTCATCCGTAATTCTTCCCAAATTTTAAAATTCTCATCCAATTTAATCAAATTGATAATCAATAGCATTGACCTATGTTGATTCAAAGTTAGAATAAAGGATCAGTCTCTTTGACTAAGCTGAAATTTTTTGAAGTTCAGGGACATTGGTCAAGGGTTGTATTTGTGAATCATATTTTTCAAATTGTCAAGGGTTCAATTTTTCCTGTAATTTAATGATGTGGCATGTCCAAAAGGCTTTCTCTTTCCACCCTTACTTCATTTTACAGACTGCTCCCTTGGACTTGGAGACTGATAGCTTTTACCTTGTGAGAATGAGCTGTATAGAATCTCAATTGCAAAAGATTCATGATGGAATGGCTGAGGAAATTCTCATAATATCATGGGAGTCACACTTAAGAACAGCTTGTAGAGGAGTTAATTGGGACCGGCACTCTCTTTCTGAGCTCCGGGCTGCTGTTGCATGTGTTGGTGGCCCTTGTCTTGCTTTATTCTGTCGACTTCTTGCAAAGGATTACCGTAGTTGGTCAAGTGGAATGCCAGATTTGTTGCTATGGCGCTTCAACAGAGAACATGGAGCTGAAGCAAAGCTTGTTGAAGTTAAAGGGCCCAAGGATCGACTTTCTGAACAGCAACGAGCATGGTTACTTCTTCTAATTGATTGGGGGTTCAATGTGGAAGTTTGTAAAATAATCCCCCAACCACTTTCTTCATAGTGCCTTGGCTTATTATGAGTTGAATATGAAGCAAGAAATAATGGAGAACCATGCTTGGTATGGCAATCCAAGGTGTAACCATGGAACTCCTCATCAGTTCTTGTATTTTTAGAAATGAAGTTATTGAGGATTCTATCTGGAGCCATTGTAGTAATCTAAGCCATGGTTGGTATAGCAACCCAAAGTTATATTGACTTAAAATCAAGAAGAAAAGAAAAGAAAATTCTTTTGTCATAGGGAATTGTTCTTTGAGAACATGCAGTTGCAGTTTAATGTAATCATGTCGTGGAATGGCATGAAACATATAAATGTTTGTTCAATTGGAGTCTTATAAATGTGACCACCTCATTAGAAAGTAATTAATCTACTTATATCAAGATTCTATACAAATATTCAGATAGAGATCAAAGTAGGACATTCATCCGGAAAGCAACATCACCAATCTGATCATGGGACTTCATTAGGCCAATCTGGTTGCCTCTGTCAATATTGTTAGAGATGTGAAGTGGACTGTTTTATTTTATCTGTCTTATTTAGTATCTCTAATGGGTTTATTCATTTGTATACAATCTATCTTATTTAGATGTATACTTAATGGGTTTAAAGTTAAACATATATTATATTATTTTTGTTATTAAATTTATATTATAAATAATTATATATTATATTTTTAATGTTTTCATATACTGTTTCGTTTGGACCTATTAAAGATAATAAGATGAAAAAATCATGGATGATGAATCCTCAAAAGTTTAATGCACTTGTCGAAATTACAAATTATGATTTATCTATAATTCATCTTCATTTAATTAAACAAGGAATTCGATCAATATATTAGCATTGGGTACATCATGGAGAATCATATGAAACTTTAAGTCAAGTAGCAACATTGATGATGTGTTCAGGTATCCTATTGATACTTTCCTTTTGTGCCTAAGTTGCAAAGATTGTCTTGACACACATCAGCAAAAATGAAATGGCATAAAGACAAACGACTTAACATTGATGATGTGTTCAGGTATCCTATTGATTCTGAATGTTGGAAATCATTTAATAATTTATATCCTCAATTTTTATTTAATGTGTGCAATATTAGATTGGATTTAGCAACCGATGGATTTAATCCTTTTGACAATATGAGTTATGCCTATAATGTGTGATCGGTTATCGTTGCCCCCACAATTTGCCTCCATAGAAAATGACAAAATAACCTTAATTATGTCAAGTATTATTATACTTGGACCAATATCAACCGGGTAGAGATATTGATGTATACTTGCAACAATTAGTGGATGAGTTGAAGAAAATGTAGCAGGGAGTTAAAGCATATGATGTCTCCACAAATCACACATTTTAATTACATGTCGCACTTATTTGAATAATTAATGATTTTATTGCATATGGATCAATTTCTTGGTGGACCATTAAAGGTTTTAAAGCATGCCTAATTTGTTTTGAATAAACTTTTTCTATATAATTTTTAATATGTCTATTGTATGTACTAGAAATAGTTTTATATACTATTTTTAACTTTCTGTATTAAAAAAAATAGCTAATGTGTACGCATTTGTGTTTGACTTTGATTAGTAAAATGAATTTTTTAAGGGTTCAAAAATAATTTGTATAAGCGTGTACTTGTTATGTGCATATGAGATTTATAGTTTTACAATGTTTTATTTTCAATGGAAATGAAGTTTTGTGTAAACTGTTTTGATAGAATGCCTTTGACAACCGTTCCCATTGAATTAATTAGCCACATATTTTCTTTTTCAATTAATTTTTTAAAATTAGCAAAATGTTATTTCAAACTCACAGCTTCATACCCAATGACACAATACAAGGACAAAAAACGTAATTATTACATAACTTTAATAAATTGATAATATGACTAGACCTAACAATATCTCTAGTAGTCACCAACATACATCCTTAGAATATTTAAGGCCTTACATCTAACAATTGTCAAAATTTCAGTATATCACCATATGTTAGATTCTGAATACAGAAAAAAAAATGTAAGAACTTGCATCCAAAGCATATAACACAAAACATATGTTTCCTAAAACTACATAAGATCTCACATCTAACAACAACCGTTAAAACTCTATCGATTGTGGCTATCGAAGATCTTGTTAGGTCTAAACCTATTATCATTTTATTGATTATGTAGTAAGTGTTTTAGTCTTGATATTGCATCCTTTGGTATGAAGCTATAAGTTTTGTAATGAATTTTTCCTAATTTAAAAAAATGATCAAAAGTGCTAAAAGCCACTATTTCAAGTTAATAGTTCATTAAGAAGAGGTATTTTAGTGTTATGATGCTTGTTAGGTGTATGAACTAATGAAGAATTCTTTTCAACTACACCAAGCTGCTCGATTTCTTACTAAATACTACAATGAGATAAACTGCATTTTTATGGGACTTAATTACCAAAGGCCTAATTTATATAAGTGTGCCACTGATATTGAAAATTGAGAGGGTATCGTTGAGGATTAGGCTTAAATGCATGTTATCTTAATTGTTAAATTGCCTAACATTATGAACATATTTTCATCATATTATAGGAAAATGAACAAACGTCCAGTATGACCAATTTTTAGTTCTCGATGGAGGCTTTTACTTCAAGCAGAAATAGGAACCATTAACCAAAAATAACAAATAACCAACAGTTATAATATGAGATGGAAAAATGTATGTACATAAGTAAATCCATTAGTTAAATAGATAAATTCAAGAGTTACAGAACCAACGTAAATGTAACCAAGGTTACAATAAATAATGGTGCATGATGGGTTAGATTGATGTTGTGGTACCAAGAAGCAAGGTTTCAAACAATAGATACAAGTGCTGGAAGAACATCATTTGTATTAGCTTTTCAGTTATAATAGATGTAAAATTAGCTTGTAGTATATGCCTCCACACAGATGAGGAAGCATCCCAACATTTTGACATTGCATGAAGAGGTTACTTGCAAACCAACAACCTCCCTCAAGTAACAGGAATTCTTGCAGACGAAAAAAAAATTACACATCTGCCCTCAGCATTTATCAGTCATGAAACTTCCTGAAGAGCTAAATTTAACTCTTGGACAGACTTTGCAATCGATCCCCCTCTTCTATGGACAAGGTAGGGAACAAACATGAAATTGATATCAAGTGTAGTGAATTATTATAACAATAAAAACCAGCTACAATTAGTTATAGAAAGACACCTGGTAAGGGCAGGAAGACTGTGCTTGACTTTTTCAAGCTCAACAAAGCAGATGTTGCAGCGCTCCAGCCTATGAACACAATGGACCATTTCAATCGGATAAATGATTAACATCATTGCTCCGCCTCAATATCCACACCGACAACATGGATATAATATAAAATAAACCCACCTCTTTTCTGCCTCAATATCCACACCAACTGATGAAGGAGCTGATAGAGTAGAATAGATAACAGACCCAAATAGCCTAACCAGCTTGAGCAGCATTTCCAAGAAGATGCCAAGATGCCTATTTATAGTAAGGCTGTTAAAACTGAACACTGAAATTTATGTTGCTATAACTCAGGTTTCAGGAAAATAGACTAGCTAACTCTTGTAATAGACAAGTTAATCAATTGCTTATATAAAACCCTGAAATTATAAATTAAAATGTGAAAAGCTTGATTATATTTATTAATATAATCGTAAACACTCTTGATGTACAGGATCATAATTTCGACTAGTTGATAAACACTTTTGATGTACAGGATTTGATGCTACCAAATTATCTTTGATATAATTTTTGACAAACTCAATGTGATTTGTTCAGTCATGTTATTAGCAATCTCACTAGCCTCAGTGTTATCACAAAATAAAAGCATAGGTTCCTTAGGACCAAAACCAAATCCATTCAACAAAATCCTCAACCAAGAAAGCTCTGTAATAGCATGGTGAGAGCACGGTATTCACCTTCTACACTAAACAATGATACCACATTTTGTTTCTGACTCTAAATCACCAAACTGCCTCCAACAAATGTATGATATCTTGAAGTAGATTCCTATCCATTTTAGAACCCACAAAGTCAGAGTGAGTATAACCTGTGATATCTAAGTGTTCATGTTTAGAGAATAGAATACTTTTGCCTAAGGAGGACTTCGTATAAGCCTAATAATATACATGTGTCGATCAATTGAGTTATGCATAAATTGGCTTACTGCACTCCATATGACAAATCAGGTTGAGTATAAATCAAATAAATCAATTTCCTTACTAATATCTTATAAGCCAAAATACATCTAAATAGGAATGTCTACAAGGACACAAGCGAAATTCTCAATTTTAGTCCAAAGATCTAAGGCATACTTCCATTAAGAGAGATAATCCTTTCTTAGAACGAAAAACCTCAATATCTAAGAAGTACTTTAGATTCCTCAGACCTTCCATTTCAAAGTCCTTTACCACATAACTACATAATCTTTCTATCTCACCGGTATTACTACCCGTAACAATCATATTATCAACATACATTATAAGATAACATCAACGTCATCTCTTTCATAGGAAAGTGTATGATCTTCTTAAAACCGTACTCATTCATCAAGCAACTCAATCTATCAAACCATGCTCTGAAATTGTGGTAAGGAAAAAAGAAGTTTGAGATGTAGTTAGGAAGAGTTGTCTTGATGTATCTTACTTTTCACAAATGTATGAATTGATAAAAAAATCCATTTAGTTAGGTGATCGATCTCTTGCAAAATACTACAATAAACTAAATTCCATCTTTATGGAACTTGACTACAGATAGCCTAATGACATAGAGCACGTTAATGATATTAGGAAATTGAGAAAGCATACTACTGAGGATCGGGTTTTCATGTTTTCAACTATAATTCTCAACTTTACACCTACATCAACAATACCAAACATATTGTCGACGTTTTTTTTGAAAAAACATGGCTATTTAGAATGGTTCAAGCTTGCAAGCTGAGGAAAAAAATACCCATATTGCTATAATATGCCTCTATCTTTTGCTTCTTAGGTCTCTCGATTGACTACTTCGAGTGGTAATTCTGGTTCTGTATTTTTTTTCTTCTGCTAACACTTGACTTATTGATTCAAGACTACCGATTATATGACTAATGATCCTTTTATTCTTGATTCTTTAATATCTTCTATTCATGTCGCCCATAGGACACCAATGCCAATTACAGGGGTTGAAAATGTCTCATTATCACCCACATTTTTTACATCTTTTATTTTACTTGCACGAATCTCTCAAATAACATTTTGTCAATTAGTAAAATTATCAAAAAAACTTACTTGTTTTATACCTTTTTACCTACTCATTGTGTGTATCAGGACAATCAAATGAAGACAACGATTAGCACTAGTGGAGAGAGAGGAGATGTCTACTACTTGGAGACGGGGAAAGGGAACCCAAAGTGTAGCTTTCAAGAGGTTAGAAAGACTAAAAAGGATAAGATTATGTTATGGAACCGTCGTTTAGGACATCCATCTTGCTAAAACCAGTGTGTTCCTTTTAAAATTAGTTCAAATAAAATTTTTATTCCTTCTAATGCTTCTGATAAAAAATTAATTAATTTATTTTATAAATGATTAAACTAGAGTTACTTGGCTTTATATGATGAAATCTAAGATTGATGCTATAGGTGTTATTCATATGTTCTATGATATGATAGTCACACAATTTTGTACTAAGTCAAATGCTCCATTTTGATAATAGTAGTGAGTTTGTGAATCAGTCACTTACTAGTTTCTTCAAAAGTCATAACGTCCTTCACTAGACAACATATGCTTTACACCACAACAAAATGGCATAACAAAGCCTAAGAACCGTCATATCTTTAAAGTGGCCTGTGCCTTATGGTTCACTATGCATGTTCCTAGATATTTTTGGGTAGAGGCTGACATGACTGCTACATATCTTATTAACCGCATGGATGGTCGTATTATCGAGTATTAAACTCCTTTGAGGATGTTTTCTATTAGATTGTAAAAAGCTTGATTATATCCATTAGTATAATCGTGCATCTATACACACATAACCTGATCAAATTATGACAAGTAATCCTAATCATACTCAATCTAATGTGATATATACTCAAACTAAAGTGATATACACTATTATAACTAGAATAAATACAATATCTATATATACACACACATCAACTTTATAAATCAGGTCCACTGGGTTTACAACCCAACAACAAACTTTGCCCAATGTTAGTTAAAAGTTAGGCACAGTCACAGAAGCTTAGTTCAAAAGCAGGATCACTAGAAAATAAAAATTGAAGTGGAGTGGAAGTAAACTTCTTTACTCAATATTTTAAACTGAGGATGGTAAAAAGTCTTGCCTTCTTCTATTCCAACACCCTTAGGCTCTTTTGCAAATTCTCTTTTGATTGTTTAAGGGATGGCCCATCATTCAAATATTTCCTTTATAAATCTTTCATTTAGAAATTAGGAGCTCCCCCAAAAGTCAAATTCTCTGCATACTCTTTGTGTTCAATAAACTTAATAGCATGCTTCAAAACGAGCCAAGATCCTTGTGCTTTTTGTACCAGACTTTAGAGGTTTTGGGAATTCTGAAAAATGAATTGTCGAGAAATTCAATTCGAATGTGCTTTGAGGCGTATGGCTCGAAAAGAATGAATGAAGGCAATGACTTATCTAGAAATAGAGCACTTATTATGTAGTAATTTGATTGCCGATATCTCTATTTGAGGGGATACAGAGATCTATTTTTCAAGACACAAAGTTTGTTAAGGTGCTCCTATTTTTGCTTTATACTCTAGGCTATTGATGTATCATTTACTTTCCCAGTGTCTTGGCCAGTTGGATCCCTTGCTCTGTACTGATATCTCTTTCAGTAAATCTTTGCTCTCCTTTTAAAAATGTTTTGAATACAACAACAACAACAACAACAGATGCTTTTTTTATGCTATATTTTAAGAAATCCACTATCGTGAACATGAAAAGTGAAAACCTAAATATGCTTACCTATCCATGCCACATTTTAATGAGAACAAAAAAACAAACAATACCTGTCCATATCACTTTCTAGAAGACCTGTTAGGAGAGGCAGAAGACAAGTGCATACATCCAGTGTCACAATGTCAATTTTTTCAGTCATAATGCAAACTACATCAGCAATGACCTGAAATTAACATTTAATAACAATAACATTAAGTAGCTATTGAAGAACAGTCTCAAAGGAACTTTTCTTCCCATTTCAATATTATTCAGAAAGGTTAATAACCACCAGTACAATCCAATAAAAAAATACTACTTACCGCATGATCAGCCATCTTTTCCATTGCACCAATCACACCCTTCACATCATTCCTCTCCCAGTATCTATATACTACCTGTAATCAATTGTATAAAGGTTTAGTGATTTGATGTTGATGTCCCCTAGGAGACAGATCTGAGCAAGTACTTGGTGAGGACCTCCACATGGGAAGGTCCGACATTCGAGTACAAGTGAATTTAGGTTTGTGAGTGCATGTGTGGTCTTGGATGTACTAGCAAAAACAATGGTGAATGTAAGAATAACTTTCCTCAAACCCTTACTCATCAGAGTCCAGAGTCATGCTTGCATTACCAAACGATTTTAAAAGCTCCCTTGTAGTTGAACACTTGTACTCTCAACAATATTTAAGCCATGTTCTCTGTGTGTGTATGGGTGTGTCACGCTGTAATGTTTTTAAGGGAAATGACCTCTCTCTGCTGTTCAATCCCTTCAATACCAAGATTTCAAAGGATCAACAAAACGCACTTAACCAGACCTTGTTTGCTCTTTTTATGATTTAATTCTTTTGTTAAATTTGCTCAAAGTTTAAATTTTGGGTTCGTCACAAGTTAAAAAATGTATGCATATTTGGGGGTGCATTTTGTTTGATGTGCTAATGGTTGGATCACTTTGTCATTTATAGCAAGCATTGTCAGTACACAGTAATTGATGGTATTTATGGGGATCGTTATATCTAGTCCATCAGTGTTGAATATTATAGCGGGCAAGTAACATACTAGAGATTTTGAAATGCTATATAAGAACAAGTACAGAGTCACCATATCATGTTCTTTAGAGCCACTCAGATGATTTTGCAAGGGCCTTCAAAGGTATCATTGTTCATGATTGTCCCCTCAAGGCACCACTAAGGTTGAGTCTTTAAACAAATTAGTATGTAAAGTGTAAAATGAATGAAAGATGATATCATCAACGAGTGATAATATGATATGATACCCAATATCTAGATTCAACACTAATTTGAATCACCTGTAACTTGGCCGAACGAGACTGCATAGATCTCACAAACTGAGCATGCTGTTCCATGACATCTGAAATGGCATCCTCACCACTAACACACGCCATTTCTTTTTCATTAGATGGTGGAAACCCTCTCTGCTTTTGCTTCAAGCAGCAGAAAAACATATGTAAGCAAGAACAAGATATATCAAGCATCATCCACAAAAAAAAGAAGATATTAAACAATGTTGAATTCCATGTTTAGAATAGTAAACAATCAGCAAATTCAACAAGAACCGCACTTGTTCGCTACGAAAACAAACAAATATATCCAGGCGAAGATGGGCTTAAGTCTTAAACAAAAAAAAGATTAACAGAGACAAAAGAGCTTCTATGTTGCAGTACCATACTAAGAGGGACCATGTTTGCTCCAGATATTGTACCAGTAGTATGAGTGGACAAAGGTCCATCATAATTAAGAAATCTTTCCCTTTTTTCCCAATTCACAGCACCAGAACGCATCCTTCCTATAAACACCAAAAAAAAAAAAAAAAAAACTGTGAACTTTTTTTCTTAAGAAAGAAACAGTGAGAACTTTACTCCATAAATATGAAATAATAAAATAATTAAAATAAAGAATATAGAAGCTAAAATACTGATGAATCAAAATATGTTGAGAAGAGAACCAGAAAATCAAAAAAATATATTCTAATTCTCATTTATTAATAATAATGAAGATTACATCTATATTTATAAGAATAATAAATAAACTAATAAAGAAACATAATATGTAATTATCTAATATTTCAATTATCTCCTCAAGCTAAACATATATATATGTCCAGCTTGGACAATTACAAAAGGCAGAAAGGATAACACCTAACAATAATAAAAAGAAAATATAGACAATCGCAATTGAAAACAAGAAACATCAATAGATCCAAATAGTTGAAGTTGGACAGAGAAGCTGAATAGTATTCCCAAGAGTTAAAAACCAATCAATCATTGGGCCAATAAGAAATAATGAATTATGCTACTTTGTTGAGGACTTTAGTTTTGATTGAAGTTGAAGGCTACATGTAATAGAAAGTCTCTTAGAGTGTATTGTAACACAAAAACATCCCTAAGATACAGAAAGCAACAGAGGATGTAGCAACATGGACTAAACAAAAACAAAACCACACAAAAAAGGCAATAGTGGCATAGGCTGATAAAACAGTGTAAAATCACACAAAAAAAGAGGCTTTCTCAAAAGCTGAGGTAGTTAACAGTAGCAATGCAGATAACGACGACACCTAACAAATAAAGGCAAGCGTAAGCAGCTATCAACACAGGTAGAAGGAAAATACTCCAACTTTTCCCCTTAAGTTGTAGCATAAATATAAAACATATCAAACTTGAATGATGAAGAATGGAAGTATTCCAATAACCAAAAAAAAAAAACTTATTATCGGAAATTAGTAAAAGAACTCAAATTTTTTCCAACTCATAATAATAACCCTTTAATTAAGCATATAGATACATATAACCAACTATCTTTGATCAATCAAATAACAAACTCAACTAATGCCTATAACTCACATCATAGCAACAAAATAGAAGACAAGAAATCCAACACCAAACCATAGAAGAACAAACAACTACACCATAAAAAAAACAACCAACGGTTAAAATAGGTGGTTGGTAGTAGACGGTGATACGAAAAACTACCCCTACAGTTTACAATTGGTGTCAGCCACAAAGACAACCAACACAGATCCATAAAAAAAACACAACAACAATAGAACAACGCAAGTTTAAAGTGAATGGTATATGTCGACAACCAAAAACTCTAATCAATAATGCACCAGGTCATCTCAAACTATCCAAATATCCAATTGGTGCAAAACACCCGATCAAACCAAAATTAATGAAATATCAAAGCACTTGGCACAAAACAAGACCAACTCCACAAACTCCGCAACAAAAGTAGACAGTAACCGGTAGTGGCAAAACTAGTTAAAAATAGGATGTTGTTTGAAAACTAAATGATAAAAAATTACACAAATATTCAAAACAAACCACTTCAACATTACAATAGCAAAAACATCCACTTCAACATTACAATAGCAAAAACATCCACTTCAACATTACAAGTTCAAAAGAAGAGCCCATATCCACACTTTACACCTCTTCATTGACCCACTTATGAATCCACACCACTGCAAAAAAAATACCTCATGAAAAATCCAAACAATTTAAGATATTTAATCAACCCAAAAATATGTCAAATAAGCCAACATATCCAAATCAGCCCAAATACTAATAGGCCCAAAACACCCACAAGCCAAAATAACCCAAATCAGTCCTACCTAATCAGCCCATATACCAAAAATCAACCCTAAACTGATATGGTTAGAAAAAGGCAAGCATGTGGTGGATATGGGTGGACAAGAAACGGCAGAGGCTAGGTCTCGCAAAAACAGCAACTCAGAGAAAGGGATGAAATCAAAGGGGTTGGTTTTACCAGGGTTTGATGGTAGTGACAGGGAACCACAGCGATGGTCCAAGGCAAGAGTTGTCGGCATGGAGCTAGAAGTATTGTGGGTTTAAGGCAGACGACGACAGCTTGGCTGGTTCACAGGTTTCAGAAGATATGGCTGATTGGGTCTGAGGCATCGCGATATTCTGACAGATTGATGGTGACATGATAGAAGCAGGTAACCGGTGATATCTAGAAGTGGCAACTCTGCGACTTCCGTAGGGAATTGGTAAAGCGCCCAAAAAAACATGAAATTTACGTGATTTGTCAAATTGTCTAGTCCACACCCAAAGTCACAAATTTCACTAACATAAATTCTTGAATACAAAGTCTTTTCCAATAACTCAATACACCCTATATCCCAATAATTTAAAATAGCTCTCAAACACAAAAGCCTCAATAAACCCAATATCACTCTTACACACGGCACATCAAAGAGAAACTCAAATTCACTAAGGTCACCACCTCTATTTAGGTTTGTGTAGCAAAATCCCCTACACTCAAACCACTCTCACTATACACAGAACATATAGCACTATAAAAAATCTTTTGCCATTCCCCTTCATATGGAAACAATGCCCAGTAAGTCATAAAACATATTATTAATATCAATTTATTAGCTAAGTAACTTCCATTGCTAGCCAAAACTAATAAACTAAATTTAACACACTTAAATTCATATCTAACATAGACCTTCAACTCACCAAAACTTACATATCCACCTTTTCATATTACACTCCAACAAAGCCAAACGTTTTTTTGCTTTTATAGCCTTTTTTTTTAACCATTAATATAACAAGTTGAACACCCACAGAGGGAGGAGAACAAACATAGTAGCAGATGACAGAAGATGATGTGGGGTTGTGTGAATCAGACGGCGATGACTGGGTCTGGCAGAGGTGGCTAGTTCTTAGTTTGGCTAGGGTTTTCTCTGTTTGGATGATTCTCTTTTCATTTTTTTAAAGAAAACTTATCTAATTTTAAAATAAGAGAAGAGACTCAAAGGGAAAACACAACAAAGGAGAGTGAGAATCAAACACTAATATGGAAAATAAATTAAAAAGTGTTCATGATCGAGCAAGACTCTAATACCCATTATAAATATAAAATAGATAAATAAAGAATGCAGAAGGTAAGAAGGTAAGAAGCTAAATTATTGATGGATCAAAATAGATGAAGATGACACCTAAAAATCAAACAAAGACGTTTTAACTCATATTCATTAATATAATGATAGATTACAGATATATTTACAAGAATAATAATACTTAAATTTAATTCTATTAGGACTCATAATACGACTCCTAAACTAATAAGATATTATGTAACCATCTAATATTCTAATTACATAAAATAACTCCAAAAAAAATGGCAATGTTAATGTCTACAAACCTATTCCTCCTCTTTGACCGTCAATTGAGTAAGCATCTCTGCTGAACTTGTTCCCCCGAATCTCATCTGAAAGATAAATACATAAATAAATTCTTACGTCCTTGGCAAAACAGTCAGTTTCATTTAACAGATGCGCATCAAGAGACAATCTAGATTGATGCACACTAGGAGACAATCGTTAGATTAGGAAAAATATATAAACCATTGTAAGGCAGCAAACCAACAAGGCAAAAAAGAGCATAGAACATATCATAAATGCAAAAACATATTTCATTCTAGCAGGGTTTCCCGTCCACTTCAAGGAACAACTTATCTCCTATTTTAAAATTGAGTTGTTTCTCTCGTTATTTCTTAATACTCCATTGGATCTATAGCTCTGCTGCTTTTTCTACCCAGCCAGCTAGCCTTCCAAATGATAACAAAGGCATCCAACCATACCCTTGCTAGCTAACTAAGTGTTACATACTCACCAGAGACAATCAATCTACACATTTATCTGCAAACATGGTTTGCTTCAACATACAGGAGAATGAAGCATAAGTGTGGAAGATTCTCCATAGACTCATCACAAAGATCAAGATTTCATTTACATTTGTAGAACATATATAACCCCAAAGAAAGTAAGTTTGTGGTGAACATTAAAACTCGAACTTTTAGTTGGTGTCTCCTCTTTTGTTTAGCTACCCTATTTTGTTGAGGTATGGTGAAAACATTATGTGCTATTATCAATCCGTAAGATTTTAAGTTTGTATTTGAAACTGGGTTTGAATCATTGAATGAAAATTAATGAACACTTTGTGAACCTCAATTTTTTCTTTTAGGTATGATCATCAATAAATGTAACAAATCATTTACTGTGAATACGATTAGAAATACAAAATGGATCATATATATCACTGTGAATTACGGTAAAGCACACTTCGAAGATTTATTGAGAATTTGAAAATGAGTTGCGTTGATGTTTGACGAACTCACATATTTCACACTAAATATTAAATGTTTTATTATTCACAAACATAGACGAAAGTAACTCTTTCAAATGCTAGAAGTTCAAATGTCATAATAAAATTCACTATTCCAAGAAACATAAACATAATCACAAATAGTAATTTGATGACATTCACTCATGTTAGTCTCATCAAGGTAGCAATCTTTTACTCTCTAACACAGTCAATCATATTCTTCGATGATAGGTTCTAAAAAAACACAATAAGATGGAAGAAATTTAACAAAATAGTGAGTTTTTTATCAGTTGGCTAATAGATAGTAGGAAATTAATCTAGACGTATGATTGATTCTTAAGCAGCTCCTGATTTTTAGGAAGTTTCCTGATTTTCAGGGTGAAATCAGCCTCTGATTTTCAGGGTGAAATCAGCCCCTGATTTTCAGGGTGAAATCAGCCCCTGATTTTCAAGGTAGATGTTTTCAAGAGGTTAGTTTCCTGATTTTCAGATGACTTTCAGCTTTATCTCCCACTTTGTATTAGTGTATTCAAGTTGTATATACAACTTTAAAAGAGTTTGTTTTGTGTGGGAAGACCTTTAGGCCTTGGCCTTTGGCCTTGACATTTTTCAACACCAATTTACAACTTCTATTGATTTTTACCAATCTAGAATTCAATTTACAACATGGTATCAGAATATTAAGTTCAAAAACCGCTGCTCTTAGCCTCCTTTTCTATCATGGCAGAAACTGTTGCTATTAACCTCCTCTTATACTCCTCATCAATGACTTTCCTTTCTTACCATTAATCTGAACTAATGACTTTACTATTCTGGTTTTTGTAACTCTAAAAGTCCTTGCCAAGTTCCCCAGAGCTCTAATACAAGGTATAAGCAGTTCAGAATCTGTTTTTGTTTTTAAACCATCTTTATTAATTGTTCCACTACTGCTCTGGCATAACTGGTTTAAAAGCATAGCGTCTCAAATCAAAATTTTCTCCAGCTCCTCTATTTAAATTTGGCTCTACTGGTGCTAACATAAGCTACATTCGACGAGCTAGTGGAGAAATTGTCACAATTGAAGAGATTAGGGGTGTTCCTAGGGAAATGATAGTTGATGTTAGTGGAACTGCTTCACGGGTTCAAGCTGCTCAGCAGCTGATACAGAATTTTATGGTTGTTACTGCCGCCGCCGCTGTTGGATCTGCACAACCACAAGCTGGTGGAGGTGGTTGTACAGACCAAGGATATAAATTCATATGCAGCTCATGGTTCAGTTTACACATCTCTTCCATCTGACTGGGGGCACGCAGGCCATACTAGAGGAGGCTACAACTCGGTCTACAGCACAAGCTATGGCTACTAAGCTGCATTTATATTTGGTTATTGGTGAGACGTGAGAGCATAAGCAACAAATACTTGAGTTAGAACACTTGTAATCTTGTACCTGGAATTTTATTTAGTTTCAGTTTTAATTAAATTTGTCAGATTTAATGTGTAGAAGAGAAAAAAAATCCAACAACTACAATCTGCACTCCTTGGAGGTCAGAGTGCATCAGAGGGTGAGGTTGATAAGAATCAGCAATACCAATCAAATTTGAGCCTGTTGCTGCAGTATTGAAGTCAGATTTCACTACTGTTGTAAGTGCCCAAGAAGCAGCTTTAGGAAAAGATGGAACCACCTCATCTGATTACATCGCCTCCTTATCATCTCTTGGAGATGCTACCTCTAGCATCAAAGGTTTGCAATCAAACAATGGTACTGCTGGTCAGCAACCTATTCCAGCAAGTTATCCACCTAATCAGCCAAGTTATGAAATGCCCAATATTTTAAGGTTCACCAAAATTCTGGGAAAAAATTTCACTACTCTTATCTTACACCAACAGTAGGGTATGGATGTAAGTAGTGAACCTTCTCTAGTTTCAATATTTTCAAGCATCAAGTTCGGCTTTCAAAGAACCTTCTTCTCGCTATCAAATTGGCCATAGAAAGATCAAACGTCAATGCAGCAACTCTTGTTTTCTGTATTTGGTAAAGCATCAAGTTTTTCCATTTCAAGGAAATAATCCATGAGAATGATTTCGTCTTAAGCGATCGTTCGGTTTCTTCTAATAAACTTCTCATTCTAAAGATAAAGTTTTGTTACTAGAAGACGTCTCTGAATCTAATTGGTCTTTATGACTTCATTTGTCTCAATGTTACTTGTTTGGTCTATATCAAATTCAATTGGATATAGCCACTCTCCGAACTGCAGGAAATTCAACTGCATTTCTCCACTCAGATTTGGTGATTAAATCACATATTTCCTCATCATCCCAAACTTCAGGCTACTTAGCAACAGGATCTGTAATCCTTTTTGGGATGTCATCATATACCAAGCTTAGATCCATAAACTTTCGAGATCCAGCTTGAGTAGGAGTGTTGAATGTTAACCCTTTCACCATCTTTCTCATCATCCTAATTTTCAAACTACTTAGCAACAGAATCTGTAATCTTTTTTGGAATGTCATCATATACCAAACTTAGATCCATAAACCTTCGAGATCCAGCTTGAGTGGGAGTGTTGAATGTCAACCCTTAATTCAAGGAGAAAATTGAAGGCAAAGATGATCTCCCTCAACTGTGCTCCATCTAGACAACAAGTAGCATCTATCTTAACCAAAGCTTTGTTTCTGAGAATTAAGTGTAACACTTGGTTTGGAAAACATATATCGCCTAGCTTGAGGGGGAGTGTAGGAAATCAATCTAGGCGTATGATTGATTCCTAAGCAGCCCTTGATTTTGAGGAGGGAGTTTCCTGATTTTCAGATGACTTTCAGCTCAATTTTCAGTTTTATTTCACACTTTGTATTAGTGTATCCCAGTTGTATTTTAGTATATTATAGCTGTGTATTTTAGTTATAACATTAGTATATATATATGATCTGTATCAGATAATGAAAGATAGAAAAAAGGAATAAGAAGAATACAACTTTAAGAGAGCTTGTTTTGCGTGGGAAGGCCTTTAGGCCTTCCTTGGCCTTGACATTTTTCAACACCAATTTACAACATCTACTGATTTTTACCAATCTGAAATTCAATTTACAACAGATATTAGATTACAAGATAAGTTTAAAACATAAAGTACATATTCGAGATTTATAGTCAGAAATTTGAATACTTTATTTTCCAACAACGAATGAGAGAGATTGATTTTCCAACAACGAATAAGAGGGATCGATCTAAAATTATAACTTCAAGATTCTGAGCACACGAAAAGTAAGAGGAATAATCATCAGTCACGTAATCTAACGCGCCAAAATTAATAAACTAATGGATTTTGATTTGGGAAGGGGTAACAAGTACACTTAAATGGTTGCCTTTGTATGTTAGTGAGGCAGATGAAGCATTTGTAGATAATTGTCCAGAAGTTGAAAATTGAAAAGAAAAAAATTGTAGAGTTAATCCAGTTCTTCTAGATTGTATACTCCCACGTACGTACACTTTCATGAGATTTTTAGTGTTCAATCAATACTTGATAACTCCAGGATCTGTTCAATAACAGATTTCAATCAATAGGTTTTATGTGAATTTCCCATCATGTGTCTTTAGTATGTATGTCCTTACGACAATGCTCACAAAAACTATTTTCCATTGTGTATTAAGCCCATCCCTATTTGATTTCCATGTGGCCCATGAATTAAACTTGCTACCCAAGGCTTGTTTTGGTTTGATTTGCATGGGTCAAAAGAACTAGAAGCCCATAACCCAACCCATGAAGCCTATAGGTCAACCATGACTCAATCCAACTCCAGTAGCCTTTAGGGATAATTTCTCTTGCTAAGAACATTGAACCCCGAGAGACCCAAGACCACCATCTTCACATAACATCACTTTAAGCTGACTTTCATCTAGCCATACTTCAAAGAAGACGTCGCAAACAGACGGTTGTGATCGCCAACCAAGCACCCTGCCTCGAACTTCGACGAGTTTCCTATTCAGCCAGGCCAACAACTTGAACACCCGTATGTTTTCAACCCTTTTATGACAACATGTGCTCTCCCATGGACACTCATTTTTCTTCAGAACTCAAATTGAGGTTTTGTGAAAGAAAAATCATTTTAATGTAGTATTATGTCACTTTTTGGCCTGCTTCATTTGCCAACGCTTAGTTTATATTTCAAAAATCTAAGAATCTTCACCGTCAAAGTCTCACGTACAACTTTCCATACATCTTTTGCCATTGGTAATTTTACCGATAGAGGGGATCATGGAATGGATGAGCCAAAATGTCATCATGGAGTTTTCCAAGCTCCAATGTTGGAGGTGGCTGCTGGTTTTTCCGTTTTTCCGATGAAGTAACCTAATTTCCCTTTCCCATCAATAACTAGCTTCAGTGATTCAGCCCACTCTATGGAATTCCTTCCATCTAGCTTTTTCAATGAATAGCAAGAATGGGTTATCATGACCACTTGAACTTATGGTGGAATTAGTTTTTTGAACATTTATTGGGGTTTCAGAGTTTGTCTCAGATTCTTGGGAGGCAATTGGGTTTGTCATATTGAGATAATTTTAATAAAACAAAATTCTTATACCATGAAGCTTAGAATGGAGCTTAGAACAAAATGTTCTTCATATTTCTAAATATGTTTTATAAAGGGTTAGCCACTAATATATCGTACACACTGTAGGAATAAAAATGAAAAATAAATATCCTAATTTGTGAAAATAATCTTCTAATTGAATTCCTAATATTTTCACAATTACAAAATCCTAAAAATCATATTTCCATAATTGTAATTGCTAATAATCAGGGATTTGAACGATTTTGGGACTTTTTGAACCAACAATGTTGAAGTGATATGTTTTGATCATTTGAGTAATTTTCCATTAATCTGTTCCTTTGTGGTCCAAGACATTTGGTTGAGTTGTTTTTCCTACTAAAATACCAATTATGCAATGAGGCAGAGATTCTCTTTTGATTTATGCCTTATTGATGACTAGGTTGTCCTTAGCATTTTGTGTGCCAAGTTGTCAAGATTTGTCAAATATATTAGATATTTGTTTGGATAGGTTATGAAGCTTTGTTGAACCAATTAGTGTCATTGTCTACAAATTGAATATTTTTTGGCTATATGGTTTATGTATGTCTATGTAAAGAGTTATCTTTCTAAACTCAATAAAATTTGAGTTCTACAGCAACTTCCCTACAATGGATTCTTTGTATTGGAAGTTCTTTTTGCACGTCACTATATGCAAGTTGCCCATATTTATGCTCCAACTTTAGGGTAGAGTTAGAGTGCATCTTCCCTCTACATGTGCCAACAGCCACCTGCACCAGCTTTTCCTATGTGTTGTCACCATCTGCATTGCTTTTATCAGCCATCACCACTTACGCTAGCCACCAACATTGCACCGTGTTGCGTATTGGTTATCTTGCGCCTCCAACAACTATGCATTTATTTGTCTTGCCTTTGTCACTGCTGCTTGCCTGAATTTTTCCCCTACCCTTAGGGATTTTTTTGTGTGTGTTACCTCGGATTTCTCTATTGCAAGTGGCCTTTCACTATTTGCAAGACAACTAAATGTTTTGAACTACTGCAAGCAGTTTATCAGTTCAACGTCAACCATAGTGAATCTATTAATGTCAGGTGATCAATATTTACTTTATTTGCTTAATTCTAGTCTAATGTATTTTGTAATTGTCCAAGTTATATATATATGTACTCTTTTATTCTAAATTATTAAAAACAATATTTTCCTGCTTGTTCATTCTCCTCTCTAATTTATACTATTCCTCAACATGTTCCCCTTTAATTACATTAAGGTATTGTCTACTTATCTTTTTCATTCATATTATTCCTTATTTAACTTTTTTCTATTTTAATTATTTAAAATTGATGCTTACATCTTGTCTCGTTGAAAAAATTGATCCAAGGTAAATGCCTTTTAAAACCTTAGATGGTATTACCATTACTAATTTATAACTTATTCCTTGAAAGTGTTGCATAAAATGAGAATGTGAGAATGGAAACTACTCTTTTAGGGAAGTAAATACATACTACTTTCAGGCTGAGTGTTAGCAGTTGGTTCCCTCATTGAACTCATTTCATGCTTTAAAGTTCCAACACATCTCTCGTCTTTGGAGATCCTTTCAGCAGTAGAAAATCCTTGATTTGAGCTTGTGACTGCAGGAAATATATTCCTCTCTGCGATGCTACTAAGTTCAGAAACCTTTGAAGAAATGGATTCAGAAACTTGAGAAATGGTCAGCTTATCCATTTCTTCTCTTCTATTGGAAAATTGAGGTGAATCAGTTGCCTTTGACTGCAAAGATAAGGCAACTGTTCTGCCACCCACACCAACCTCTTTTCTGGAGTCAACTGTCATATCTGATCTTATAGTAGTTCTGGGAACAATAACAGGTACAATGTCAGATTTATTGAAAGTCGGAATACTAACTGCAGAAGGGGCCTTTGCAGTGTTCCTCTTAAGGGATGTTGTACTAGAAATTGCCATGGAGTTAGCTGAAACAGTTTTCACACTGGAGTTTAAATTGATCCTTTGAGGAGTACCAGGTACAGATCCTGTAGCTATATCAAGTACAGATGCCAAGTAAGAAAAACATCAGCTCATGATTCAATGATTAAAAGATAAAAAGATCTCTAAAAAAATAAAAATAACACAGGTTGGAAAGCAAAATATTATATATCATACTTTCTTATCAACTTTAGAAGTCAATTAGGGTTTCAATGTCTTATTGGAAATATATTGTGTACCCATCCATTTAAGAGTAAAACCAAGCCAACCCATCCCACACTAAACCAGGTTGGTATGGAAGGGTAATTCAACCCAAATTTATTTAATTAAATAAATTACAAATATTATACTAATATTAATTAAATAATAAATTATAAAATTTAATTTTTTTATTTTTTAGGTTCATAATATGAGCCTAAGAGTTGATTGAAAAAAGAGAATGGGAAAGCTTCTTTTATAAAAGAATTTAAGTTGTATTCTTGCATTTAGACGATGTGGGACTTTAATGAGTTTAAAATTACCACTGGAAGCATAAATTATATTCACATTAATAAGCAACAACTAGAAAAAAGAAGCGCGTGGCTGAGTGGTAAGACACATCTCTATCAAGTACAAGTTTGGAGGTATGAACCACATAGAAGTGATATTTTTTTAACTAAATAGAACACATATCTCGAGTTGGCCACCTTCTACATGATATATGACTCAACCCACTAACCCAAATTCATTAAAATAAATTTAAACCCAACATAATCCGCATAGGCTGGCTGGGTTTGTTTGGATTGTGTCGGTTGGTTTGGGTTTTGTCCACCGTTAGCAAAACTTGACTACGATTTTTATTCTTAGTCAAGAAGTCTGATGAAAGATAAAATTATAAAATTATTAGAGTTTTAGATTAATTAGAAATCAATGTTTTAGAGTTTTATTTTTATCATAATTGTTATTAAATTATGATTTATTATTAAAATACGATAAGATTTAATAATATTTCAGTCCTTATAAGATTAGGTTAATCTTTTATTTTACCTATAAAAAGATTTGTAATTGTAAACTTTATTGATTTTATAACAATTATTGATTATTGAGAATTTTTGTTCTTCATCCCCTTTGCACCATCGGGCAAGCATTATAACTTTATTACAAAATTTTAATAATATAAATATGGTTCATTATTCTTTAATATTTTCTTTGTTATATATTTTCTAACTTTTTATTTCTTAAAACATAATGATCATTTGAATTTGTCAGACTTCTTAATTCGAAGTTGCACCAAACACTATTATTTTAATTCAATACTATTGAAAGAATGAAATATAGAACAATGTGTTCTTTGTCATTTTCATTATATTTTTGTACACGATTACTTACTAATTTATAGTACAAAACATTGGACAAGAAAAGGAAAATAAATATCCTAATTTATGTAAATAAAATCTCCTGATTAAATTCTTAATTTACCATAATTATAGATTAGGAAAATCATATTTCAATAATTAAAATCTATTGAAAATCAAGAATTTCAACGATTTCCCTCAAATTGGATCATAGATTTTAATCATCTATAACTTGTCCATAAAATCATCAAAATGTTACTAAAGAAGTCCTTTTGTTAATATATCTATTGTTTGCTCTTTTATGGGAACGTAGGTCATGCAAATAATACCGTCTTCGACTTTTTCTTTAATGAAATGTCTTTCTACTTTGACATGTTTTGTTCAATCATATTAAACTGGATTGAGGGCAATATTCATGGCTACTTTATTGTCACAATGAAGCTTAATTGGATATTCTACCGCAATATGAAGTTCTTTCAACAGCTTTCTTAACCATAAAGCTTCACAAATCCCATGTACAATTATTCTAAACTCAACTTTTGAACTACTTCTAGCAATTACATTTTGTTTCTTACTCCTCCAAGTTACAAAGTTTTCGAAAACAAATATACAATACAATGTAGTAAATCTTCTATCTTCTATTGAAACAGCTCAATCTGCATCAGCAAAGACACATATTTCTATGATTCCATTTTTCTTAAAAAACAATCCTCTACTAGGAAACCCTTTGAGATACCTAAGAATTTTGTAAACTACTTCCAAGAGAGTTTCCTTTGGAGAGTGCATGTGTTGATTTGCCTCTGCAAATGTAATATCAGGTCTAATGTGAGACAGATAAATTAGTTTTCCTACAAGTCTTTGATATCTATCTTCTCCACTGATTTTCCCATATCTTCATTCTTCTTTCTTGTTTCTATTGGGTTATTGCTTGGCTTACATCCAAGCATGCCAATTTCGATAAGAAGATTGAGAATGTACTTCCACTGAGAAACAATAACTTCACATTTTCATCTTGCAACTTCCATGCCTAAAAAGTGTCTCATTTGTTCCAACTCTTTTAATTCAAATCTTCTAGATTGTCATCAGTCATGATTATATCATCAACATACACTATCAAAATTGTTTTTCTTTCATTTCCAGTGCATCTGAAAAACATCGTATGATCTAATTATCCTTGTCAGTACCCTTGTTTCCTCATTATTTTGCAAATCTATCAAACCATGCTCTGGGTGATTGTTTATGACCATAAAGTGATTTTTTCAGTTTACACATTATTATCTATTGTACAAAACCATCAAGGCATGGTTATGAAGACTACTTCTAGTTCTCCGTTTAGGAAAGAATTTTTTATGTCTAAGAATAGAAGAATCATGATTGTATTTAGTTTAGCAAACATGGGATAATTCACCAAAGTTTATGTGTTGATACTCCTTAACAAAATATTTAAAGATAATCTTGTAAGGTAAGATTAAAATATTTTGTACCATTAACAATAAAGAGAATTTATATTTGTGTTTGAAAGTGGGCTTAAATCATTGTGTAAAAACTTACGAAAATATTTAAAACCTCAATTTTTTCTTTTAATTGGTCCAGCATACACACGTATGATCATTAATAAAGATGATAAACCATTTGTTGTGAATAAGATTAGGGATACGTGATGGTCCCCATACATCATTATGGATTAGGGTAAACGATTTAGTAGGTTTATATGACACTTGTAGAAACAAAGTACGTTGATGTTTTGCAAACTCATAAACTGAAAATTAGACCTTTCTTTATTCAAAAATAGGAAAGAAAATAACTATTTTAAATACTAAAAATTGGGATGTTCCATTCTATAATGTCGTAATAAAATTTCCTATCCCTAGAAAGAGAAAAAAAATCGTAAGTAACAATTTGACAATATTGACTTACTTTGACTTTATCAAAATAGTACAATCCTTCACGCTCTCTAACACAGTCAATCGTCGTTCCCAATGATAGATTTTGAAATACATAATAAGAGAGGAAATTAAATCGTAAGATAGATTTAAGACATGAAGCACCAAATTGAGTGTTTTAGAATTTGAGATATGAATATTCCTTTTTCTTGCAACTGTTGAGAGAGGTCCATCTATAATTCTAACTTTAAGTTTTCCGGTACATAGAGAGTAAGTGGTAAATAATTGATAGGTATTAGTCATATGATCTAACACTTCAAATCAATAATCCACGGGATTTTTGTTTGGAAAAAAGTCATAAGAGCACTTAGTGTTTAACTTCATAGGCTAAAGAGGCACTTGCAGATGATTGTCCAGAACTTTGAATGTTGGAAAAGAGTTCGTAAAGTTGATCCAATTTGTTTGGATTGAAGGCTCCTCGTATTTGGTTATTGAATGATGTGTAATAACTTCAAGACTTGTATTGCCTTGGTTTCCAATCTACAAGTTTTCATAAACTTTCCAACAAGTATCCTTAGTGTGTCCAAGTTTTCAACAGTGTTAAAAAAATGCACCTTTGTTGTGAATTTGGACCTTACCGAGACTAACTTCCATAAGGCCCATTATTTGTTTAAGACCCAACATTATTTTTAACTTAGTTATAATGGCCCAACCCATACTCCATTCCGCAAACCCATTAGGTGGCGTTTGGTTCGCAGAATGAAATCGGAATCGGAATCGGAATCGGAATCGGAATGAAATGTAAAAGAAACAATATTGTTTGGTTTGACCACTGTAATCAAGCTCGGAATCAAGATTACAGTGTTTTGTTTGCCACTAGAATGGAATGAAAAAAAATGAAAATTACCTTAATATCCCTACATTCAATAAAGTTCAAATAATGTCATTTAATTACTATTTTTTCGTCAAAAAAAATACATTATTGAAATCATTATTTTTCTAAATAATTATTACTTAATTAAAAAGAAAATATATTATTAAAATTATTATTTTTCTAAATAGGGTTTAGGGATTTAGGATTTGGGGTTTAAGGTTTTAGGATTTGGAATTTGGGTTTAGGGTATAAGGTTTAAAGATTTGAGATTTAAGGTTTAGGGATTTGGGTTTTGGGGATTTAGGTTTTAGGGTTTAGGATTTTAAGTTTTAGGGTTTAGTGTTTAGGATTTAGGGTTTAGGGTCTAGGGTTTAGGATTTTAGTATTTGGATTTAGGGTTTATGGTTTTGAATTTTGGGTTTTGGGTTTGAGTTTAGGGTTATATTTGAGATGAGGGTAAAATTGGAAAAAAAATTAAGATGGGAATGGAATCATGATTCCTAAAGGGGAGAAGGAATTGTGATTCTTTCTCCTTTAGTAATGAATTTCATTTCGTATCCTCCATTCAGCCCAACCAAACACACAAATGGAAGGAATCAATTCTGATTCTTTTCTATTCCTTCCAACCAAACATCACCTTAGGGTTATTTAATCCACCCGGTCCATTAGACCCACTCGACCCATTTGAATTTGAGCAACCCAACCCACATCCATTACCATCATTTCCCAGCCCACGCGAGTTAGTTCCCAGCCCTTTTATTCTCGCATTTAGGGTTGACTTCTCAACCAGTTCCTCATGAATCAGAGAATAAGATCCATCAAGACGGGTTTTACACGAAGAGACAAGCACTACCTTTCACCGATGGGCTTCCCATCAGACCTTCAAGAAGACCTCGTGGACTAAAGGTAGTGGGCGACGGTTGAGGACACTCCCATTGACGTTGTTAAGCTCTCAGTTCAACCCTACAAGGAACTCGAATACTCTATCGGATTCCAACCTTTTTCAGTAACATATGCTATCCTTTGTACAACCCCATTTTTCTTCATAACTCAAGTCAAATTCTTACTATAGTGATGTCATTTTCACGTAATAATCAGTGACATCTTTCTCTCCTTGTTTCAATTGCAAGAGTTGGGTTTTTAGGTCCAAGATGTAATTGAATCTTCACCGTCGAAGTTAGTCTTCCGTATGACTTGCCATACATCTTGGCTATGTGTGAAAAGAGATAAGATTTACCAATGGAGGGTACCATAGAGTGGATGAGTCGTGACCAATGAATTTTAGAACTCCAATGTTAGAGAGCACTGATGTTGGTAGATTTTGACTTTGTAATTTCATTGGTGAGGTAACACATTTTACTTTTTCCCGTTGATTATTAATTTAACTGATTTGGCTCATTCTCTAAAATTTCTCTCATTTAGTTTTTCTAATGAGAGTTGTAAGAATGGGTCATCATTTGAATTCATAATGGGAAGGGTTTCTGAATTCTGATTAGGAATATCAATTTCTAGGGTTCTGAAGCTATAGGATCTACCATTAAAAGCTAGTTTAATAAAAACCATGTTCTGAATACCATATTGAAATGAATGAAATGTAAAACAGTGTTTTCTTTGCTATTTTCGGTACATCTTTGTACAGGATTACCTACTAATTTATAGTACAAAACATAGGGAAGGAAAAAGGAAAATAAATACCCTAATTTATAAAAATGAAATCTCCTAATTAAATACTTAATTTATCATAATTACAGATTATGAAAATCATATTTCAATAATTAAAATCTGCTGAAAATCAAGAATTTCAACAAATAGAGTTCAATATGTTATAGCCTATTCCAATTCAATAATGCATGCTAAACACACCCTAAATATCCTCTCATGTTAGTATCAATGGAAACATACTACCAATCTTTATCTTTCTCAGCCTCCTTTCTTCATTCTTTGATTTTGCAACAGAAACAACCACTTAAAAATTAAAAAATAAATAAATAAAAAGAGGAACAAGAAAAAGGTTTGAGAGTTACTTGTCAAAGGTTTCGGTTCCTTAACAGCATCTAAATTTTGAGAAACTGACAACCTTCCAAGAGATTTTGTTTCCTTAACTAAAGAATCTGAACTTTGGGAAACAGACATACGGCCCAAATTTGCATTAGCAATTGTCTCGTTCAAAATTGGCTGGTTCCCTCCAGCTGAAGGTTTAGATTCTGAATGACCATTCAATCTGCTAGCATTACCAATTGCATACGGTTCTATGCGCTATTATAGAGGTAAAGTTAGAAAACATATGTTAGCTAAAGTTTTGAACATAATACAACTAGGGTTATTTGTTATGCAAGAAGAAAATAAACGCCAAAATGTACACAAAAACAGTGAATTACCGTTATGTCAACAACCCATACTCCAACACAAGTCTGATTATATGAGCATCCAAGAAGCTTTCCCTCGTGAACATTAAGATCTGACAATCTTGACCACCCAACATCCACAACATCATGGCATCTGATTGGTTCCCATGAGAAAACCTATAAAGTACTTGAGTATTAAGTAAACATCATCTCATTAATTAAATCCTTATGAATTAGCAGAAGGGATCACCTTCAAGCTTTCGTGCAAACCACAAAGTAGAGTCCTCCCATCGGGATTAAAAGTCAAGCAACGCACTCCAGTGGTCTAATATTAACAGGCAATAAATCAAAATTTCTCTTCCCAACATGAACATTGAAAGAAACAGCAAATTCAAAGTCCAAAATTTTAACTTTGTCGGTTTAGATTATACAGCTGCATAGCTTGCATGAAAGTACCTCAGTTCCTGCAGAACCAATTAACTCAAAGGTTTCAAGGTCCCAAAACTTGACTGTCCTATCCGCAGAACCTATGTGCAAGAATACAAGGGAAAGTACACAAGTCAAAATAAACAGGCTGTCAATGAATTAATCATCATCAATAAAAAGAAAACCAGATAAAGACAAAATAATAAGCAGTTAAACAAGGAAATCAGGAAAGTTGTTGAATACCTCTCAGAAAATAAATGTCACTATATAATTAGTTATAACAAGCTGATCATGAATTGTAGTACAACATAAAGAAAAGAGGGTGCATTATACATGTATCGGTAGAAAATTATTATTGTTCACTCATGGTCGAGTTTCCTGAGTTAATGACCAGGATTTAAAAGTGGAAATGGATTATGAAGTGACTTCCCAGGATGAGGCAAAGCATAAGCTTCACTTAGATAAGTATAAAACTAAAACATAGGGATTATCATTATAAGAATGAGCAAGTAACAATGTCAAATACCTTATAAAAAAATTACTAAGTAATGATTAAATAAAGATAAAGCAATCATCTATGTCTTGTATATTGGGAGGTCCTAAGGAAGAAAGGATGTAGATTAGGAGGATGCATGATTGGAATGGACTTCCCCTTGATTGTTTCCTAGCCTTCGTTATTCAATTTGAGCAGGGTTCATAATGTTCCTCAGCGCAAGGTTTTCTCTAAGCGGTTTCTCTTAATTTCAAAAGATACCTACACAAATTGGATATTCAAGGTTTGCGGAGTTTTGCCATCATTATTGCAGGCTGTTAAGATCTGTTCTTGAAATGACTCCAGAATCTGGATCACAGATGGTTTTGGCTTTTCCTTGAAAATCTCTTTTTATTTTTTCTTGTGGAATGTGGATGACCCTTCTACTCTAGAGTTCCTTTCATTTCATTTTATATTATAGGAAACAAAGGTGTTCATTCCAATATAAAGGAGAAGAGAGCAGCAAAAAAAATATAAAAGAGGAGGAACAAAGTGGGCCTACATAACAATTAAAAGAACAGCACCCATACACCAATAAGCTAGGACACCCAATCAGAAATCTTCAAATAAATTTCTGAAATAAAGTGTTGATGTAGATGTCCACAAGGTAGCCACAAACACTAGTTCTTCCAAATCATCTCATTCTTTTTTTCACAAAGACCTTTGTATTCCTTTCCAACCAACTTGTCCAAAGCATAGCAATGACTACAGTTTTCCAGGATAACTTGCCTTGTATCTCCCACGTCCACCAAAATCTATTGTTAATAGGCTTGAAACTGAATTAGGTGTGTTAGAGATATTAGTTGTGTATTAGGTGTGTATTAGGTGTCTATCACTAGTTGAATATATTAGTTGTGTATTAGGTGTCTTAGTTGTGTATTAGGTGTATATCACCTAAGAGTGTCCCTAACTTTGTATATAAATATGTAGTATATTTGAATGGAAAGGTATACGAGTGAATTCTGAGTTTTACATGGTATCAAAGCATTTGGGTTAAAAAATTGGGAATTTTTATTTTTTTCCCGTTCAAATTAGGGTCTGATTTTGGGTAAACACAAATTAGTATTTAATGCATTTTTGGGTTCCAACTTGGAACACCCTTTTGGAGTACAATTTTTTTCTCACCGCCGACACAGGGAGGAAGCCCAACCGCTGACCGGCCAAACCCCGAAGTCCGGTCAACAGATGAGCCGCGAGTGAGTCACACACTCCACCGCGACTTTCTATCATCTTTCCACTCGCCAACGCGTTCCCCTGTGTCATCTGTGGTGGTTTGGCACTCATCGCTTATGATTGTTCAAGTTTGGGTTCTTTCAATTTTGTGTTCTTGTTCGCTGTGTGTTTGGTCGCTGCTGTTGTTGGATTTTGTTTGTGCGTTTGTTCGCTGCCTTGTCATTTGTAGGAG
This sequence comes from Hippophae tibetana, assembly GCA_037013495.1. NCBI lineage: Eukaryota > Viridiplantae > Streptophyta > Magnoliopsida > Rosales > Elaeagnaceae > Hippophae > Hippophae tibetana. Next base: position 42,107,898 of record CM072805.1, on the reverse strand, counting down.
TTATGGCTGAAAAGAAATATAATGTTGTGACGGATATGGTGTCTGTGATGTATAAAATCATGGACCATAAGCTCAATGGCTCGAATTATTTGGCTTGAAGCAAAACCATTCGAATTTATTTGAGAAGTATCGACAAAGATACTCATTTGACTAATGATCTTCCTAAAGATGATTCAAAGCAGACATGGCTTAGAGAAGATGTCCGCTTATTTCTACAGATTCGGAATTCTATTGAGAGCAATGTAATTGACTTGATCAATCATTGTGAATTCGTTAAGGAATTGATGGATTATTTGGATTTCTTATATTCTGATAAAAGAAATCTTTCTCGTATGTATGAGGTATGCAAAGCATTTTACCGTGCAGACAAACAAGATCAGTCACTCACGCATTATTTTATGGAATTTAAAAGGACTTATGAGGAACTCAATAGTTTGATGTCTTTTAACTCTGATGTGAAGGTTCAGCAAAGCCAACGGGAACAAATGGCGGTCATGAGTTTTCTTGTCGATCTTCCCTCTACTTTTGAGACTGTTAAGTCCCAGGTTCTTTCTGGTTCTGAGATCTCCTCTTTAGAAGAGGTGTTTAGTCGAGTACTTCGTACAGAAGGCACTCCACCTCCACCTGCTCAATTAAATGGTGTTTTAGTCAGCCGAAATAATAATTATGAGCATAGATGGTCAACTTATATGAATAGAAACAAAGGAGGTGGCTCGCAAGGGTTTGAAACTCGACCACAAGACCTAAGAGGTATTGTGTGTCACTATTGTCACAAACCAGGACATACGAAACATGATTATAGAAAGCTTCAATACAAGCATCAGAAAGGTCACTCGGCTCATATCGCATCCACTTATGATACTTTTGAAAAATCGGTTCTTATCTCTACAGATGAATTTACAAAGTTCTCACAATATCAAGAATCACTAAGGTCTTCATCACCTTCTGTCACTACTATTGCTGATTCAGGTAAATCAAATGCGTGTCTCCTTTCCTCGTCTTCCAAATGGGTTATTAATTCTGGTGCCACGGATCATATGACAAATAATTCTAGTCTCTTCTCTACTCTTCAGTCACACACTTCCACCTCTACTGTTACCTTAGCCGATGGGTCACCATCTCGTGTTCTTGGGTTTGGCACAATTACTTCCACTCCTTTGCTTCCTTTGTCGTATGTCTTACATTTACCTAGTTTATCCTTTAATTTAATCTCTGTAAGTCAGCTTACTCACAATCTTAACTGTTGCATCTCATTTTTTCTTGATCGTTGTTTATTTAAAGATCTTATGACGAAGAAGACTATTGGTAAAGGACATGAGTCTAAAGGCCTCTATATTCTTGACACACCAATACCAAAATCTGTTGCTTACTCTAGTGTAACCTCTCCCTTCGAGGCACATTGTAAACTGTGTCATCCATTTCTTCCTTTACTTCATAAACTTTGTCCTCAGTTTAGTAAGGTGTCTTTATTAGATTGTGAGTCTTGTCAATTTGCAAAACATCATCGTCTTAGTTCAAATCCAAGAGTTAATAAACGTGCTAGTGTTTCTTTCAAATTAGTTCATTCTGATGTTTGGGGTTCTTGTCTTATTTTGTCTAAACCTGGATTTAAGTATTTTATTACTTTTGTAGATGATTATTCTCGTGTAACTTGGTTATATTTAATGAAGAGTCATTTTGAATTGTTTTCTATTTTTTGCGCATTTTGTGTTGAGATTAAAACTCAATTTAATGTTTCAATTCGTACTTTGCGAAGTGATAATGCCAAAGAATATACATCAGCTTTGTTTCAATCTTATATGATTCAAAATGACATACCTCATGAAACTTCGTGTGTTGATACTCCATCTCAAAATGGAGTGGCCGAACGTAAGAACAAACATTTTCTCGAAACTACACGTGTCTTATTATTTCAAATGAATGTTTCTAAACCTTTTTGGGCCGATGCAGTTTCAACAGCATGTTTTCTTATTAATCGCATGCCCTCATTTGTTCTTCATGGTGAGATTCCTTACAAAATTTTGTTTCCTAATAAGTCACTATTTCCAATTGACCCTAGGATATTTGGTAGCACTTGTTTTGTTCGGGATGTTCGTTTGCATGTTACTAAATTAGATCCCAAGTCTTTGAAGTGTATCTTCCTTGGTTATTCTCGTCTCTAGAAAGGTTATAGATTATAGATGTTATTGTCCTAGTCTTAACAAATATCTTGTCTCAATTGATGTTACCTTCATGGAAGACACACCCTATTTTTCGCCTTCTCCTCCTCTTGCACGTCAGGGGAAGGATGATGATTTGTTAGTCTATTCTATCACATCATTTGAACCTGTCTCTGATCCAGTTTATGTTAGGCCTCCTATAACTCAAGTCTACTCCAGACATAGACCTTTTGATTCATGTCTTGCACCTGCTCCTTCGTCATCAAATCAAATCCTGAATGATGATCTTACTATTGCATTACGCAAAGGTAAATGTCAATGTACTTATCCTATTTCTTTTGTTTCTTATAACAGTTTGTCGTCTTCCTCTTGCTCTTTTATTGCCTCTCTTAATTTTATTTCTATCCCTAAAACTGTTCACGAAGTCATATCTCATCCTCGTTGGCATCATGTAATGATCGAGGAAATGAATGCGTTGGATGACAATGGTACTTGAGACTTAGTTGATTTACCTTCAAGAAAACAGGCTATCGGATGCAAATGGGTGTTCACAGTTAAGGTTAATCCAGATGGGTCAGTTGCTCGATTAAAGGCCCATCTTGTTGCTAAGGGATATGCTCAAACCTATGGAATGGACTATTCTGACACTTTCTCTCCTATTGCTAAATTGACCTCTGTTCGGTTGTTTATTTCTATGGAAGCTACTCATCATTGGCCTTTGCATCAACTAGTTATCAAAAATGTTTTTCTTCATGGTGATTTTCAAAAAGAGGTGTTTATGGAGCAACCTACTGGTTTTGTTGCTCAGGGGGAGTCTAGGCAAGTTTGTCGTCTCCGCAAATCTTTGTATGGTTTGAAACAAAGTCCTCGTGCTTGGTTTGGAAAATTTATTCAAGCTATAAAAACGTTTGGTATGATGAAAAGCAAGTCTGACCATTTTGTGTTCTACAAACAATCAAAAGCTGGTATCATTCTTTTAGTTGTGTATGTAGATGACACTGTTATTACTGGAAGTGATACTACGAAAATTTCATCTCTTAAATCTTTCCTACATACTCAGTTTCACACGAAGGATTTGGGGATGCTAAAGTATTTCTTAGGTGTTGAAGTCACAAGGAATAAAAAAGGTATCTTTCTATATCAGATAAAATATGTCCTAGACTTATTAACTGAGACAGGAAAATTAGGAGCAAAACTTTGTAGTGCTTCAATGACTCCGAACATCAACCTTACAGGAAATGAGGAACTCTTTAAAGATTCTGAGAGATATCAAAGGGTGGTTAGAAAGCTGAATTACCTTACCGTGACTCGTCCAGATATTGCATATTCGATCAGTGTTGTTAGCCAATTTATGTCATCCCCAATAGCTCATCATTGGGCAACGTTAGAGCAAATTTTGTGTTACTTGAAAGGAGCACATGAACGTGGTATCTTGTATGCAAATCATGGACACACTCATATTGAATGTTTTTCAGATGCAGATTAGGCAAGTTCCAAAGTGGATAGAAGATCCACATCAGGCTATTGTATTTTCATTGGAGGAAATTTGATCTCATGGAAAAGTAAGAAGCAGAATGTTGTGTCACGATCGAGTGCAGAGTCAGAATATAGGGCTATGGCACAATCTGCGTCTGAGATAATGTGGATATATCAACTCTTGGGAAGTAAGTGTTAAAACTTCAGTGAAATTGTGGTGTGATAACCAAGTTGCTCTTCATATTGCTTCTAATCCTGTATTTCATGAGCGAACTAAACACATTGAAATTGATGGTCATTTTATTCGCGAGAAAATTCAACAAGGTTTGATTTATAAAGGATATGTGAAGACTGGAGAACAACTAGGAGATATCTTCACGAAAGCTTTAAGTGGGGTTCGGGTTGATTATCTTTGTAACAAGTTAGACATGATTAATATCTATGCTCCAACTTGAGGGAGAGTGTTAGAGATATTAGTTGTGTATTAGGTGTCTATCACTAGTTGAATATATAAGTTGTGTATTAGGTGTCTTAGTTGTGTATTAAGTGTATGTCACCTAAGAGTCCCTAACTTTGTATATAAATATGTAGTGTTTTTGAATAGAAAGGTATAAAAGTGAATTCTTAGTTTTACAAGGTACAACCCAAACCACATTTGCTATCAGCTATGGACAACAATCTATTCCATAAAGCAACAACCAACTTGCATTCCGAGAAAAAATAAAAAGCGTGCCCTCTCTAAAGCAGGAGCTTGTTATCTTATTCTCTCTTTGTTGTGGCATTTAAAAGTGTGTCCTTTGCATGGAATTTTAATATTTCTTATCTTTGCATGTTGAACTGACAATGTATGTACCCTAAAACTCATACGTTTTGGTACAAGTTGTAAGCCAAATATAGAAAGCCTGCTTCTTGCTAGGACATTTGCTAATTTAGGTAATTGAAAGCTATGTAAACTTTTCTCTCCTTTGAAGCAAGTTAATTGGGTTTTGGTTCGAAGCAACCCATTTGTTGAAGTTGTGATTTCTTCTAAGGTGAACAAAACCAACCCTTTGAACGCGTACAAACCTAGCCAAACCGTTTAGATTGGGTTAGGTTTAGAATGAATTTTCATTGACTCGGGTTATAACCCGACCAACCCGTGAAAGTATGTAAACTTTTCTCTCCTTTAAGGCAAGTTAATTGGATTTTGGTTCGCAGCAACCCATTTGTTGAAGTTGTGATTTCTTCTAAGGTGAACAAAACCAACCCATTGAACACGTGCAAACCTAGCCAAATCGTTCAGATTGGGTTAGGTTTAGAATGAATTTTCGTTGACTCGGGTTATAAGCCGACCAACCCAATATGTTAACTAACTACTTTTTTTGGGTTAAGAGTAACTAAATTATTTTTTATGCACAAGGGATACCCACACAGGTGCAGAGCCACAAGGCTAAACCAAAAATTTTGTGGCCTTTTAGAAGGCTTTAGGCATGTTAGCATTTTGCTTGGCTTAAGTTTTCAAAATATAATATTCTTAGTTATAAGAAAGTGATTGGCCAAATTTCCAAACCAAACAAAATTGGATATGCTTGGATTGGTTGGTTTTGGAAAGTGTTTTTCAACTCAAACCCTTAAGTTATCTAAATTTTCCCTAAACCCAACCCAACTCGGCCATTGTCCCATTATAATTTCTTCAGTTTTTATCATCAGCTCCATGCCACATTGGTATCAGAGTTTCAATGTACCATTGCTTAGAAGGAAAATTCTGACAAAGGCACTAAAACTACTGAAAAAGAAATTCCATCATGAGAAAATTAGCAAATCTTATGTGAACACGAGCAACATTTGACAACAAACTTGAGGAGTTCAACTAAGAAGCTCAACATAGACTAACCTAGTTTCAAGGGTGAACACGAGCAACCTCATGAAGTCATCTAGTCAGTTGGGCGACCATTCAAAGATTGAAGAAAAAATGAGAGATAAGTATCGGTAACATTATCAAAAAAAATAAGGCTCTTTAAAGGAAGTGACTTTAGAGGTTCCCCTTGGAAATAAATTCCCTTTGGCATAGGGCAATTAAAAGTAGATATAGGTTATATGAAAATGGGTAAGATGTGCTTCGAGGTTCTCACCAGATTCACTGTAATTCTTGGATAACATTTGTCAAAGATTCAAATTCGTTCTTTTCTAGTGTGTAATATAAGGTAAGAGATGGAAATAAAATTCGTTTTTGAGATGATTGCTAGATGAAAGGTGATTCTTTTTCAACAATATTTCCAAGGTTCTACAGTTTAAACTTGGAGCAAAATATATCTATCAACAGATTGTTTTCACCGGAAGGTTGGAACTTAAGATTTAAGAGAAACTTCAATAATTGAAAAGTTATAGATTTCTCGACCATGATGTTACAGCTGAAAGGAGTCACGATAAAAGCAAATACTTGTGATAGAAAGATTTGGATCAACGATTCTTCTGAATTTTTTCTTGTAAATCTTTCTTTTGAGGTTCTTATAGATAGCCTTTTTGGATCAAGATTTTGATCATTTCACTTTTGTGTGGATAGGCCCAATCCCTTAAAAAGAAAAATTATTGAAGTGGTTGATTACTTTTTCAAAGTTGAACACAAATGAGCGAATTTAGTTGAAGTTTTCTAAATCTTATCTTTCTCGTAATTAGTGTGTGCTATGCGAGAATAATTCTAACGATATAGATCATTTATTCTTATATTGTCAAATTGCACAATTCCTTTGGTCTAAGTTACGAAGTAATATGAGTTTTTATTAGGCTTTCCAAAATCTTATCAGTCTCTCTTTTTGAAAACTTTCTATATGTATGGAAATAGTAATAAAGCTTTGAAGACAAAAGTTTTGTGGATCTATGGGATGGGAGCAATCCTTTGGGTTTTGTAGATTGAGAGGAGTAAAAGAATTTTGATGATTGTGAGAACAATCCAAATGTATTATGGGAGAAAGTTCTGATTTTAGGTTCTTCTTGGGCATCAATCTCTAAAACTTTTGAGGATTATTCTCAATTTCTTGTAAGTTTTAATTGGGAAACTAGTATTTCTTAATTAAAAGGATTTTGTAAGAGCTTAGTCTTATAATTTGATTTTGGTTTTCTAGGGTTTGTAAGTGGATTATTGATCTATTTTGTATCGTTGTTTATCTTTTATTAATATAATATAAAATTTCTTATAAAAAAATGAAATCATTGACTAGAGATATATATCAAAAGTATCACCATTGCCAACAAAGGGGAAGAACAATAGCTGACTATATGGAAGACTTTCATAAGCACGGTGCTAAAAATAACCCAAGGTTTTAAAAGGCATTTTTAGCCTCGAGGCAACATTGTTTCACAAAGCAAGGCATAAACCTCATATTTAAATAAAAAATGGTAAATAAGGAATACCATGAGTGTAAATAGAAACTTAAAATAAACATCAATGTGATTAAAGGAAACATATATGGTTAAGTGTCACATTATGTTATTTAAGACAAGATGAATCTAAGAACTAAAATAACTCCCAAATAGGCTGATAGCACAAGTCCTAACTAACCAATATTAGTATCACAAATATAAATAAAATAATAAAATTTTAATACTTATTTATATTTACCAATCAAATATCAATGAGTCTTTTCGTTTATCTCATTTTGCTTTCTTCTATTTTTCTTAACATAGTATCACAACGGGTTCATTTTCAAATCCCTAAAGCATTAATAAAATGCATTAGTTTTAACCTTTGCCTAAATTTAAAACAAATGTCATTTCTACAAATCTCATTCATCACGTTTCAAAATTAAACCAGAAAAGTCAGTACCTCCATGCACATATTTTTCTCCAATTGTTTGGTAAAAGCTTGATATCCTTACCTATGTTACATGGACGCTTGGATTTTTGTTAAGCCCAAGCGACAAGATATGAACATGGGTATAAAAATTTAATAAAATTTAGAAAAATTGATACAGCCGACACCCGGATTTGTATTCAAAAATATATGAATCTTTGTAAAATAGGTCCCTACCTTTGACGGAAGCATGGATCTAGATATTTTCTTAAGATTGATTGGAACATATTGAGCATGCTTATGACTATTATGTATCTCACAATCTCACTATGTGGCTCACATTATTTATGAATTGGTTGGATCTACATGGGCATTATGGGATGCCATTAAGGATACGTTTACTTGTGCTTCACAGAAGTGGCTTAAAATAATGATTTCAAGATGTAAGCAAGCACTAAATGTATTTTCTGAGCCCCGAAACGCTCCTAAAACTTTTCCAGTTTGGTCTTAAAGTGTTTTTTTACTGTCAGATGTGCTTTAACATTATATCAGAAGCATAAACAAACCCTGAAAGTGATAGGAAACATTCAAGCAAATAACTGTTTTTTATAAGAAATGGCATATTGTATTTATAGATATAAATATTTATAAAAAAAATGTGGACAAACAAATCAATTAGATAAAAATCGTACAAGAAGATAACCAATCATTTTACAAAACTCATCCTCAATGCTTGGACATACAAGCTCCCCCAATTATAGTTTATAAGAGACTTAAAATAATCTTTAAATTCTTTTGAAATCGAAGCCACAATGAAGCCAAAAATAGAACTTTCTCCTACAAAGGATAGCTATCATTCTTAGTTTCCTAAAAAATTATATTATTCCTCTAAATCTCAAACCAAATTATTGCTCCAACCCACAACTCCACAACATTGAAGCCTTCTTAGCTTTATTCCTCTTCCCATGCATGTGAAACTTTTGCTTTACAAAAAGATTGCTATCATTCTCAGTTTCCTAAAAAATTATATTATTCCTCTAAATCTCAAACCAATCGATTGCTCCAAACACATAGCTCCACAATATTGTAGCCTTCTTAGCCTCCCTCCTCTTCCATGCATATGAAACTTTTCCAAGAACAAAGATTTGCATAATTCTAGAATTGTCCATCGTACACCTATACTTTGTTGCTTATTAGACCAAAGGCTACAAAATTGTGCAATGTAGAAATAAATGAACAATGTCTTATGAACTTCTTGCAAGCACAATTCAATTAGGTGAAACGGAAAACTTGCTATGAGATTAAAGCTTTACTTGCTAAAAATTACCTAAGCTTTTACGTAGAGTGTCTAGCCAAACTAAAGCATAAAAATGCTAGAAAATCAATCATTCATAGGGACTTTAGGCAGTCAACTTGTGCTCCTAAACCTAAGGTTTTTGTTAACACCCATAGGTCCCAAGATTACAAGATTGTTACAGAAGAGTTGAGTAACAAGTGTCTCTAAGAGTTGAATCCAAAAACTATATCTCCTAAACCTCAAGTTTGTAAGAATGGAAAATGTAAAGACAAAATCTTGAAATAAATTGTTAGATGTGGAATCAGACTCTAGATCACCCAAGGTTCCTGTTATTCCTACTTCTAATGAACTCCTCAACCCATTGTCAATCCTCCAAGACCACCTACTCCTAAGCCAACTGTTCCAATTAGTTCAAATATTCTTAGTCCACCTCAAAAGTAACTTATCGACATTTTTTTAAAGAATTAAAGCAAACATGCTTTGATGAATTGTGGCAACAATCTTAGGGAAACTTTGATGGTTTGCATTACGTTTAGTGTCAAGCAGCTTACCAATTCCTTTCATATTTATTTGCTATTAGACAATATCAAAAAAGGGGAGAGAGATAAAAGAACTATTCTCTCATCTTCCATCATATTATGCTTTTGAGATAAATAATGGCAAATAAGATCTTAACAATATTAATCATGGATTTTAATAAAAAAAATATGGAAATTTATTAATTATCTTTGTTTCCTATGAAAAGAAAATATATGGCTTTCAAATGCAAAGGGAGATTTAAGATTTCTCCAATCAATAGCTTGACCACGTATTAGATTGAATTTCTAATAAAAGTATTATGTTTTATATCCACTCAACACAAACAAAAGGGATAGATAAGGGACAATTACACTAAACAAAACAATTAAAAAAACTAAAAACTAGATCATTGAAAGATGAGTTTTTAAGTCATGGTTCTACATGATGCCAAATAAGTCCACCAATAATCACCCATGCAATTAGGGGTGTGCAAAGAATACAATAATCCAACCTAATCCATTGATTTTTTAACAATTCCAAACCAAGTTGCTAGGTACGATTGGATGGTGGATGGAAATGTCTAACATCCACTCCAATCCAATCCGAACCTAGAAATATTAGAGAGGAAAGAGAATAGAAAGTGTGTTTGTATTATCTTATCTCACAAAGATACAAACCCATAGCTTCGAGCAACTACATAATATATATACGTGCTGAGATGGAATCCTATTGGCTAAAAGTCCATAACAGAATCCTAGCTCCCTAACTAACTGCACAGTTTAGTAGGTAACTAAATAAATGATTGATTGAACACCATCACTGTGAGAAGTGAAAGTTCTTTCAGAAGTATGTGACGCCATTGATATAGCTTTCCTCAGATCCTCTGGACTTAAAATTTCTAATGACTGATGATACCATAGAAAGATTAGAGAAGAAAGAGAAGAGTGTGTATCTGTATTATCTGATCTCACAAAGATACAAACTCATAGCTAGAAGCTACTATATGTACATACAGAGATGGAATTGGCTGAGTCCATAACAGAACTCCAGCTTCCTAACTACTTACACAGTTTACTATGTAACTAAATAGGTTACACTTACAATCTGTTATATACAAAAACTCTACTTCTAATACTCTACTAGAATCGACCAAAACATAAATTATATTTCTTTTTGTACATGTATAATTCTTTTATTACTTACTAGTACCTATTAATATAGATATTACACTTTTTTGTCTAAAATTTATATAGTTATTGTAGTACAGCTAAAAAATGACTTTATTATATGTCAATATAAATATATTGATAAAAATGGAAATAAAATGATTCAAAGCTCAAAAACTGGTATAGTACACCATTCTGATTGGATTGAACAGAACCAATCCACACTTATAGCAAATTGGATTGGATTGGATTGAAGTACTAATTGGGTTAGTTGTGGATCGAAATTTTCAAATCAGATCATATTGGCCATAACCTGAGGTTTGTAACCGCTGCACATCTCTCTATGCACACACCTATATGCAGTGAACATTTTCTGCATACAGTCACTTTGCTTTAGCAACATTTTCTTTTAATTGATAGAAAACAAGAAGCTCCAGAGGATGGAAACATAAATTGTAAGTGAAGAAAAGGTGGAGAAAGTTTTGTGACGTTTTTAAAATTAAGAAAACTTTATAATTGCATGAGAGACAAGCAATGTGATAAACTAAAATATACATCAAGGGAAAACACCCCATAAAAAATAAAGCTACTCCAAATTATAATTGCAGGAGGCAAAACGACTTAATAATTATATTAAAAAAAACTAACCAGTAGCCAGCAGAAATTCGTGAGGATGGAAATCTATGCAGTTAACCTGACCTTCATGATATTTGAAATCATGCAATAACTTTCCAGCAGTCAGATCCCACAACTGTTAAAAGAAAAAAAATCAATGTTTATCGAGTATTCAATGATTTTGACTCTTTCATGAATAAAATAGATATGCAAGTACACCCATATAACAAATCATGGGAACCTATACCTAAAGCACAGGTAAGCATTATAATGTATATGAACATGTATTTGCCTATATACATGACACAAGTACAATATCTATGGAACTAAATACGAAAACCACCCATCACTACACTAAAAATCATAAGATAACTTCAACAGAAATCTTGTTCTTCAACTATGTCTTGTTGATTTTCAATAGCTACATCAAATGGATCCTTTTTCCCTTTAAAAAGGACTTATTCGCTCTAATTTATAGCAAACTAGAACCCTAGTATATGACAAGAACTACCTACCTTGACTAAAGTAGGAGCCCCACATCATGAGCTATAAAAAGAAGTTTCTGTGAGCCTAACTCCCTTTGTTAGGAGAACAGGCATCTTTTGTTTCACATGACTCAAAGCTGAAATTTATAAAAAAAATTATTCCACATTTTTTTTACCAATGATAAGGGAAGTTAAGAAAAATGAACACGTGGCATAAATGTATACACGCATGCATGAGTCAATACCAAGCATGAGATGCTTTCTAGAGAATAGAAGTGCCATAGAGGATTCTTTAGCTATATCTTTATGGATAAAGACCTTCCTACATGATTGAATATTGTCATTCTCACTTCTTTAGGTGTACAATCTAAGTCCAACAACAAAATTCAAACCTTCACAGTGTTGTCCTCTCCACCGGACACAATCCAACGCCCATCGGGGGTAAATCGGATTGCATTAACTCCTCGAGTATGGCCCTTGTATGTGTGAATACACCCCTTCTTTCTGATATCCCATATCTTGAGATTTGTGTCCAAAGAGCCAGATGCAAAGAACTCCCCAAAAGGATGAAAGTCCACAGATATACAATTGGATCTGTGACCAGTAAGTGTGCGTACAACTGCAAAGAAAATAACATTTCAAAAGAAAAACATGTTGCACCATCGAGCATGAGAGTTTTAGCCAGTAAATTCAACTTTTGAAGATGCAAAAACATACTCTTTGCCTCCTCTAAATCCCAAAGTTTGATAGTACCACTTGCAGCTCCAGCAGCAACCAATACCTCTGAGGAGTCAAAGCTGACTGAATCAATGCCACTGGTATGTCCAGACAAACTCTGGGAGCAAAGAGGGTATTTATCAAAATAGATTATTAACAATGAACAATTCAGGAACCATAGTGTAATATGAAAACGTGCATTGTCGTAAACTTAAATACAAATTCTTAACCATAGTGTAAGCTTGTCCTTTAGAAGAAAAAAGACAGAGAATTAGAAATGAAGCATGCATAAAATAAAAAAAATAGGGAAAGCAAAGAGGGAGGCGATTATTACTAGAATGGCGTTGGGTTTGCCAATGGCCCAAAGGTTGACCTTATGATCCTCACCGCCGGTGACAAGTACCCTTGAAGACTTCCTGCCAATCTTCAGGCAATTCACGGCTGCAGAATGCGCTACAAATTCCTCTGAAGGCGCAAGAACACCCAGGTTAAGGCTAACAATCATTTAGAGCATTGAATTTTTCATAATCTGAAAATAACAATTTTTTATAGTATGTGAGAAATCTAATCCATTAAAGCAAGGGAGCATCGGAAGAAGGATACGCAGCTTGTAAGCGCGTTTGGTAGTCATAACACCCAAAGTACAAAAACCCTAGACGGTATCGCTCAAATCTAACAGTATTAGCTATAAGTAAACAAAGCAGAATGTGCAGCTTTCCAAATGCACATTCCTCAAACTCCAAACAGAATCAGATCAAGCCCAATCACTTATCGTATTAGGCTATTTAGAGCCATGCTGATCTTGACTCACATCTCCTATTTTTTGGTCATCCTGCAAAATGTTAATGTTGGTAAGAAAAATAAAACATTTTCTTCGTCGTAGTAGAACAGAGAAAAAATAACATAAAGAAAGTAAGCACAGGAAAATGCGATTCATCCAAGTTTAAGAATTCATCTTAGTGCGGTTTTGTTTTATCTGGGACGAAAAGTTGAGAGCAAAGAGAAAAGAGTTCAAGAAGTTAAGTCGACATTAGTGTTTTACTTTGGATCGGAGCTCCAAACATATCAATAAACAACCAATGACACAGAAATCCTTCCCGTCTTCCTCCTTTTCATGTAGATGAAGTTGGTAGATGTGTCTCTTCTTCTCCCACACTCATAAACTGTATCTCTTTCTTTTTCCTTTTACGTATTTTGTCTTGCTTTTCTAACAATATAAATACAAATACTATTCGCCTTTATTTAATTTGAAATTTTTTTATTAAAATAAATGTATAAAGTGTTTTAATTTTTAGTCTACTTTAAATTAGCCGAGTAGTAAATGTTTGAGAGCATTTATTTCATATAGATTTTAAATAGTTTACTTTTATATTTTTAAAGAATTAAAAACAATACAATAATTGAAATAATAATATTAGATTATATATTAGAATTATAAATAAATTCATATTAATTAAATAAAGTAAAATTCAAATAAAATAAAAATTTATTATTTTATAAATGATAATACATATAAATTTAATACTATAGAATTTCAAGACAATCATTTGGTGGGAGTTACTAGAGAAATAAGTCTTCATGTTACTATTGTAATGAATTTAATATAATTTTATTTTAAAAATGAAACATACAATCTATATCATAACTATCCATCTAAATATATTAATAATCAAATTTATTAAACTAAAACTAAAGACATTTATTAGCACATGAAGAGAATCCTATACTTTCATTATTCACTACACCGTGAGGTTTTTCAACCGACCATTTGATTGTTTCAATTTATATATTAGATGTTCTTCAAAGAATAATTAAATATTAATATTATGTTATAATTTTTAAGATTTTGAATACAACAAAAGTTAATGATAATCTAAAATTATAATAAAAACATGAGCAAAATGAGTTTAATTATAAAATAAGTTTTTTTATATTAATATTTATATAAAAAAATCATTCTACAACAAGATAGGTGAAAATATATATATTGGATTCCATCTACTTAGTTTAAATACATACATGCAAAATATGTATGAAGTTGTATTAATTAATATATTCGATAAATAACCTATTTTCTCTTGATACAATAATATGTTATTATTGTCAACATTAGATTGGTAGATGTTCGAATTGTAATAATTATTTATGCAAGTGTGTCATTTTGATTTGAAACAAAAATTATCAAACAAATAATTGTATTTATGGTTTTTAAATCAAAATCATGTATCTTACTCTTGATAGATTATTCCATATAAAATTAATAATATATAAATATATAAAAATTAATAATTTTTTATTTTTTATAATTATTATTGTTGTTATTATTTTAGGCATAAAATATGTCTTATATTATTATACAATTAGTGCATAAATAATTATATAAGATAAAATGATTAATAAATATATAAAATCGTTGTATCTATAATATAAAAAATATTTGTCAATTTTAATGAGTTAATATTAAAATAATGAACGAAGAAACTAAATATTAGTTATATTATAAAAAATTTAAATAATACACATAAACAACTTTATGTATAGTATAGTCGATCATTAAAGCACTACAAGCTCAATAACTAGTTACAAGAAAATACACTATTTAACTACATTCGATTAGCTCTATAGTTATTATATGCTACACTAAAATTACATCATAAGTATTATATTTCAATGGTCCTCGTGAAACTGATGGACGAAGAAAAACCATCCATTTGATTGTCATAAATATACTAAGTAGTAAAGCTTTCAAGAATCACTTGAGAAATAAACTGAATAGAGTAATGAACTAAATCTACAATATTTCTAACAATAATTGTCCATTTAATACTCATGCTCTCAATAGTCAATAATAACTAGTTAATATCCAAATTGCCAATAACATTATACCACAACTAAGTACACATGATATTCTTCTTCTTAACTTTCTATTTCATCTTTCAAGTGAGTATTGTTTAACACAATACATAAACATATGTAAACTATCTTAACTAATATGCAACTCTAATATCTCCAACGACTTGAACAATTATTGCAACTATTAATCAAGAGACCGATATGTAAGTGAACATCCATCCAAGTCCCATTAGAAAAATAGTTATCCAAAACCCTATATGCTCTTAATCTCACTTTAAACATTCATTTGCAACCAATGGCGAACTTACCCTTAAGGAATGAAACAAACAACCAAGTCTTATTAGAAGTTAAATGAGACTCATATGAATTATTTGGAATAGAAGCAATGACCCGAGAAGACATAGCATGAGTAGATGGAACATATAAAGGAGAAACATACTAAGCAATTATAAAATGTAATGATGTTGCAACAAGCTATGACAAGGGTATATGACGGTAGCATAACTTGGAATATGATAGTATAGTATTCCCAACAGGAAAGTCAATAATTATATTGTCTACATTGCCTAATTCGATCATACTTGCTACTACAATAGTAGTTCATCTAACCTATCTCTATCAACTAGTCATGTTGTTCCTATGGTTTTCCCATTTGATCTTCATTATGTTTCAACCTTTTTTCACACAACTCTTTTGTCTAATCATATAAAACATAAGATTTATAGTTCTTATGCTTTTACGATTTTATTATAGCCTATTATATGCCAAACAAGTGAAGACGCATGGAAAAGAGACAAAGATGAGAATTGCCCAAAAATAGGTAGATTAGGTAATTAACATGTTGTAGTCATAGTAGGAATAATATGACACAAGTTGCTAGTTGCTTCACAACTAGTTGATAAAATTAGAGTAATATATGCATCACAAACATACAAAAACAAAGATTGAGGCAAACCAAGTCATGTAGGTACATGTAAAATAGAATAGTTATCCAAAATAGGAGCACGAGCTGATAAAGCTGAATCAACACCATTATTCTTGACAATTGAATTAACAATTAAAGATTTATTAGTCTCATGCAATACATATGTAATACCATTTGTCACAAACGAGCCTACATAATTATTTTAATAAAGTATCACAAAGCATAAAGCAAGAAGTAGCTATATGCCTTTGATTATCACAAATTTGGCAAATCGGTTTTTCATAAAATGGTTTCTTAAATTTCTTGGACGCGGAAGATGATCCATCAGACCATTGAACTTGATTTCTTTCCTTCAAGAACTGATAAATATTCCATTGTTAAGGTGTAAACTGCCCATTTGGTTTAGTAAAAAAAAACTTAGAAAATTTAGCAATATGAGCATGAAACACATATTCTTAAATGGATCTCTTTAAGGTAATAAGCATTTTTCCAAAATTTTCAAGATGATTATGAAAAACACCAACAGAATATCTCATATGAGTCATGTTAAAGAGATAGTCACAAATTTCAGATACCTTAAACCTAAATCATTCAAAATATATAACGTCATCTCTTGTTCACAAATTGCCTTCTCAGTAACTGCCAAATAATCAGCTAACATTTTTACACAAAGTATGTAATTTGCAACCAATTGGGAACTATTAATAAAGATTGTAATTTCTCACACATCTCCATTACTCTAGACTAAGTAGTGTGACTATAATAATCCTTAAGAGTAATGCTTTGATCACATGTACGTGAATGACCCATAAAAATTGTGTTCATCCCTAACGAGACTATGCCATAAACCCATCTCTTTAATAATCAATCGTTCTAAACTCATGTACTAAACAATGGATTGGCAACTAGACATTCAAAATTGACAAAAAGATAAGGCTTAGGCAAAATCTATTAACAAACCATTTTTCATCGATATGTTATAAGAAAATACAATAACTGTTCACACTAAACTAGATAATTGTTATCATCTAATTTGACTGGTATATAAGCACTGCTCTGTGGCATCACATATGAATTTAGAAAAATAACATCAAGAAATGTATTACTAGATTGTGAATTGGTAGATCTTAAAGTATCCATTATTGAAATTCCTTGAATTCCAATATTATCTTCATCAATATGCATTGAATTATCACCATTTGCACGAAGACCTTATGTATAATTAATTATTGGTAAAGACAAAAGAATATCTCTAGATGAATTCTTCGACCCATAATCGCAGTCCTTAAAATCTTTAATGTTATGATACCATGTTAGAGTAATGAATCAATAAACTAAAAATTGACTATATAAGATTATTTGTAAAGAATACACATAAAAGCTTTATATATAGTATACTCAGTTACAAAAGCACATTTTAGAAGCTCAATAACTAATTACAAATAGATACAATCCTTAGCCATATTATGTTAGCTCTATAGCTATTATATGTTACATTTATAGTGCACCATAGGCACTATACTCCACTTAATAATATATGCTATTTGTGGATTCTGATATGCTTGAAAACATGCAAGTATATGTTATCAAATTGTACAAGTGATAAAAAATTAAAAACAAAGGTTGTTGAACCCACGAAGATTTCTCTAATAACTATCATTATTTATTAGCTTTTAGTAAATTAGTAAAGGTAGTTTTAAAAAAAATTAAATAATAATAAAACATAAAACAATAAATAAAATACACGAGCACACATATTAAGATAAATATGTGATTATGATACTATCCTTACCAATAGTCTATTATTTAACTGATTATATCATAAATTAATATTAAAATTATTATTGAATTCTTAACTCTGGCATAGAAAATCTATGCAACTAAGACAATACTTCAAATACATATTTTGTTTACTTTGTAATTGAAGTAGAACACCATCATAAATCAACTTAAATCATAACAACCTAGTCACAATTACTAGATAATTCATTCATTGCATTAAGTTATAAAAAAATATTACTAAACTATGCAAGATTACAATTCTTACTAACATTTTATAAATGTATCAGTTATACTTGTCACATTGTCACAAAATAACAAGATGTCACTTTGAATAAGAATATTAGTGATTACATAAATAATAATTTAATAACATCTTAAACTAGCATTAAACATATATACACGTAGTAAACTAATTTATCACTCTAATTCATATATGCATGGATATGACATTTAAACATAGAATTAAACACATCAAAAAATTAATGATTAAATTTAAAAATTATCATAATATTTTATTAATTAAAATTATAGTCTAGGACTTGAAAATTGTCTATAATTACATATATAAATTAGCTAGGCATAGATTCTAAAAGAATCATAATTAAAATAATAGAAAACCTAGAAGAAAAGGAAGGATAAAAAGAAGAAGTTAATGATTACTATCAATGGTTGAATTCTAACTCCTTAATAGACTAGTTTAATTCTATCTTACCTCTAGCCTTTAATTTCTCTATAGATTTATATATTTTTTGTAAAAGAATTCATCTACAATCTTTGGTTACTTTTGATGTTAACCCTAACCATATATTTATAGTAAAAGAGTTATAACTTAGTTAGGATTAGGGTTGTAAAGGTCTAAAACAATTAAAATATTAATCTAACAAATCAGGAATAGTTTGGATAAAGATGAGCTTGAAATCAAATGTTGGAATGCAAATCCAACTTCCCAGGTCGTGCTCACGTAAACCCATGCCACGTCATGAACCTATTTCCAACTTTGTGTAAATTAATCATGAGAATGCTACGATGTAGCACATATATAATCAAGTTATGACATACCTTTAATTTTGACAATTTAATGCTTTAATCTCTCCATAATGTATATTGTATACATGTTTGCATTTAGGTTTGCCAATGTATGATGATTTTACTCTTTATTATAAGGATTTGTTTAGTCCTTTGTAATTTGAATCTTTTAAGTTCAAAAGTATATTAAATACATCAAAACATACATCGTGATTTTGAACATACAATTTATCAAATACTTATGTTAAAATACGATATTAAAATCTAATTTATTGTTTTAATTATGATAAATCACAATATATATGTGTGTGTTTTTTAGGCATGTATCAAATTTTGAAATTTTGTGGGTAATATGTTAATTTTTTTAAAAGAATATGAAAAAGGTAAAAGAATGAAAGGAAAAATATCACAAAAAAAAAATGAAAAACAAAACATAAAGATGAAAATAAAATAAAATATGGCTATAATTTAAGCCATTTTTTATATATAAGGATTTAAAATGAGGGTGATATTATCATTGCCATAATAATTTTATATGAAGTGTCAATTACATCATATAATTAATTAAAATTTAATATCTTTATTATTGAATAAATTTGTTATTAATTAATTATAATTGTAACAATAGTAAAAATTATTATAACACTATCGTTGCCTATTTAAAAATATATAGTATAATGTAATTATTATAACTACATTACAATACTAAGTTCATATTTGTTACATGGTACCAAAAACTTTAAATGTATATTTTATGTACAATCATATCTTTGGCTATGAAATGAGATTATATTATATATAATAACAAATTTACCTTTATGCAGAAATGTCTCCCATTTGATGTGAATCGTGGTAAACACTTAACCTAATTATTCTGAATTTTCAATTCTAAAATTATGTGTTGGTTTATTTTATTCTTAAAATAAAAAAATATTTTTAAAATCTTAAAGAATAAAAAATAAATTAAATATTGAAGTGGAATCTTGAAGAGTTGAATCCATTATTCAATATCTTCTACAATATTGATATATGTTGTTGGAAAGAACACTATCTTCGAATAGTGGAAGTCACTTTAGAAAGTGTTTGCTTCTACATCTAAGGCTTGTGTGATGAGAGTAAAATTATATTTGCAAACTTCTCAAAAAGGTAACTTGATTGTGGATGATTACTTTGATCGAGTTAAAGGATTTTCCTATTAGCTTTTAACAATTCGACATCATATTCAAGAAAGTGATAGAATGGTGCAAATTTTGGAGGATTATGTGCTATGAGCAATCCTTATGTGTATGCAATAAATATTTAAGATTATGATTTATCAATTAAAGAAATTAAGAGTCAATTGCTCTTATTTGATAATCTTCTTTCACATAAAAAAAAGAATGATAAATTTCAGATTATGTAGGCAAATCTTGCAAACTCGAATGTCTCTAGTCACAATGTAAACAATTTAAAAGGTTCTTCATCTAATCAAGCTAGAACTAATAACAACTCTTGTGGAAATTCAGGTAGAGGTCATGGCAGAGGACCCAATCCTGGTGGCAATGTACGTGGTAATGTTAGTAATAGTCGTGAAAGAGGTACTCAATGTCAATTTTGTCAAAACATTGGACACGTAACCTCGAATTGTTATGCTTTCAAGAACCTGATTGGAAGCAATGTGCCTAAGAATCAATAGCAAAATGCTTATGGTCAAAATCAACCTACACTTATGTCACAACATATGCTTTTTAGAATGGTGGAAGTTATTCCAATGATTCAACTTGGATCTTGGATAGTGAGGCAAATCATCATGTGATTAGTGACATGTCAAATATGTGTGATTCTTCCCTACATGGAGGATTTGAAGACATTTTTGTTGACTCTATAAAAGTAGAGTTATTAGCACAATTTTTTACTTAATATTTACTTATTTTATTCAATAAATAATTTTTTTAGGGCAAAAAATATTAAAATATAAACTTTTTATAAAAAGCGGTGCAAAATATAATTTATGCAAAATTTTGGGAATTTTTTATAATTTTTTTACGCACGGCCAATCAGGAGCTACCATGTGGCATACCATGCAAGCAGAAGAACTCACTATGTAAGTCATACAGATGTCACGCAAGCAAAGATAATGAATTATATATCGTTGCGTGTAAGGAGGATGAACTGCATGCCACATGTCAACACAACGTTCAATCTGACTTCGAAGCGCGACCAAACAACACTGTGGATAACACATTTAATATGATAATACATTTTCACTTTTATTTGTGAATATGAAATGTATTATCATAAATCACCACCCTCTATGGAACTAACTTATAAAGAAATGGTTTTCCAAAAATTACTTAGAACACTACATAAGATCCTAACAGAAAGTTGGGAACAAAGAAATAGAAAAACTATACTAGATACTCTAGAGGAAGAATAAGAAGCCTTAAAAATTGAATTATTATTAAATGCCAAGAAATAAAAGAATATAAATTAATAAGAGAAAATAATAAAATATGATGTGATATAAAAGATTTTAGAATACCAAGAAAATATTTATGTAATATAAAATCTTATAAACAATACAAATATAAAAATATAAATTCAGAAAACAAAATTTTCAAAAATATAAAAAGAGATTTAATAGAGAATGCTAAAAAAATATTTTAGAAGAAGAATTATAAACCTTATGAAAAAAGGAATTATTGCCCTTTAAGAAAGAACAAATACAGATGTTAGATCTGTAATAAAAAAAGAAATTATGTCAATAATGTCCAAACAAGCTTCAACATAAAAAAGAATTTCCACAAAAAATAAAAATCTTAGAAGAAGCTTTCAAAATGGAATTAAAATCAATCGAGAAATCTGATATAGATGATACTTATAGTATATATCTATTAGAAAAAACTAACTCAGAATATAAACACTCAAATTATGGATATTCTTCATGAGAAGATGAATAATTTGTATAGTATTACAAATCTAAATAGTACTTACATTGGAGTAGAACTAAAATTTAAAGGTTATAACACTTATCATTTACATGCATATATAAATACAAAAGCTAGTATGTGTGTAGCCAGTAAATATGTATTTCCATAAGACAACTGGAAACAAGCTCAAAAAGATTTAATTGTAAGAATTGCTAAAAATATTATAATAAAAAGTATTAAAAGATACTAATATACTGATAGGAGGAGAAAAATTTCACATTCATATCATATATCAACATGAAACATGAGTTGATTTGTTAATAGAAAATAATTTTCTAAATTTATATCAAAATTCTGACAAAATAAGTCTCACAACCTTAGAAGGAGATACCATATATGTCTTAAAAATAAGAAAAAAATTAATTGTCTCAAACCTAACTTTTATGCAACAACATAAAAAGTGAAAACGTTGTGAGATGAAGACAAGAAGACAAAGCTCTACTAGGCATAAAAAAAACTATTAAAAAGCAACCAGTTCATAAAATCCTTTTGATCTAAAAATAAATAAATCTAAAACAATAGTCAACATAAAATTAAAATATCCCAATAAGATCAAGAGAGTAAAACCAATTATTTATACTCCAAAATACAAGATTGAATTTGGAAAACAAATTTAAGAACTTTTGGAATTAAAAGTCATAATACCAATTAATTCACTCCACTCTAGTCCAACATTTTTAGTTGAAAAAGAAGTTGAGAAAATAAGAGGAAAAAAGAGAATGATAAGAAGCTTTAAAGCACTGAATAAAGAAGCCATTGATGATATATATTTTATTAAAAAAAATGAAGAACTACTATCATTAATAAAAGGAAATACATATTTCTCGAGTTTTGATTGCAAAAATAGATTTTAGCAAATAAGACTGGATGAAGAATCCCAAAAACTAATGACATTTAGCCACCTCCAAAGACAATTTCAATGGACATTTATACCATTTAGATTAAAACAAACTCTATGTAATTTTCAAAGATATATGGATAACATTTTCAATAAATTACAAGATATTTGTTGTGTTTACATAGATAATATTTTGGTTTTTTGTAATGAATTAAATAAACATTATTTGGATATTATCAATATTCTACAAGAATGTAGAAAATAAGGCATTGTACTATTTGAAAAGAGGATTGAGAATTGAAGATGGAAAGCATAATCTATAACCACATATACTAAATAATACTCAAGGTTTTCCTAGTGAATTAAAAGATAAAAATAAATTATAGAGATTTTTAGGATGTTTAACATATGTAAAAACATATATTAAAAAACTTGCAGAAATGCGAAAACCTTTACAAGCAAAGTTGAAAAAAGATCATATCTGGAAATGGAGAGAAGAAGATACTATATATATGGATAGAGTAAAAACAAAGATACAAAATTTGTCAACTTTATACCATCTAAGACCAAATGATAAGATGATAATTGAAATAGATGCTTCACAAGAATATTGGTGAGCAATTCTTATAGCAAAAGTAGATGACAAAGATGAATATCTTTGTAGATATATATCAAGATCTTTCCAAGGTTCGGAATTAAATTACCATAGTAATGAAAAACAATATTTAGTTGTTAAAAAAACTATTAAGAAATTTGCAATATATGTTATAACCTCTAGATTCATTATTAGAACATATAACAAGAGTTTTGGTTATTTCTTAAGAACTAATATTACAGGTGATTACAAACAAAGAAGATTAGTTAGATGACAACAATGGTTCAACCATTATAATTTTGATGTTGAACATCTTCCAGGTCATAAAAATAGCTTAGTAGATCTTACCAGAGAATTAACATCTCTAACTATTTTTATGCTTTCAGGAATGAAACATCTTGATATCAAAATTAAGATAAAGGAAAAGGAGATAAAAATCCTACATGAACAACTCGAACTGTTATATCTCGAGAAATCTCTTATGGAGACAGGAAAGAAACATGAAGAACTTAATTGTTAAAAACAATCTCTAAGCTCAACAGAGGAATCTTCATAAAAAAAGAACCTAACATTTTACAAAAAAACTTTTGAAATCACAAAGCTTAATTGGATATATAAGGTAGAAAAAGAAAAACTGAAAAAAGTTTATATGGTCTATAATGGCCCAAAACCAAGAATTTATAACAACTAGGTAGAAACTAGTAAATATATTCTAGAAATTAGTGGAGTAACTTATAGAGCCTTCACCAAAAGAATATAAGTTGAAGGTAGTTATACCAATTACAAAACACCAAAACTAATAACAACATATGAGATATTAAGAAATTGTTGTACAACATTACACCAACAACTAACAATTCCAAGCAAGACCTCTAGTGCTATTTAGAGAAGCATCTCTTCTAAAGACATCAAAAATAGTAAAGCACTCAATGCTATTCATGGAGACATCTCCTAGAACTACTCCAATCATTGAAGATGAAAATGGCCAATATAGAAATCTCAGCAAACCACAATGGTTAAGTCTATATAACTTGGTAAAAAAATATATCCAAGAACATATTGAAGATATGGAGTTTTATACTACAAATAAGGAATTTCTTGTAGGAAGTAAATTCAATATCTTGGAAGGAGTTAATCCAATATTTTTGTATAAAGCCTTTCATGCAGGGCTAATTAAAAATATATATCCAGGAATTAATTTAAGTGAGTTAAATTATTTCCCAAAGAATTTTAAAAGGGCAATCAATAACATCATAAGGAAGATTAAAGTAGGTGATAAATCTGTTTATCTTAGATTTTTTAGTTCATTAATGGAGTGTAATGAGGAATAAAGTATTAGTCCATATCACTCCAACAAGATAGGGATTTCTAACACAAATAGAGAAGTTTCCAAACCAAGGGCACTTCTAGAAAAGGAATTCAACACATACGAACTATGTGTACTAAGAGGTCAAATGCTAGGCCAAATTTACTATGAACTCAGGAAGATTGAAAATTCTACTGAGATTAAAGTAAATTATACAACTAGTAAAGTCGTCATCACACAGTAGCATGGCTTTGTTAGAAAAAGATGATGAAAAAATTACCAAATACGAAACCAATTTTAATTGCAACAACTTAGAAATTGATCAAGAAATAAGGAAGGCATTATACTTCTATGCCAGAAAATACATCATAGACCACAAATGCATTCTCTACATCAATGATAGAGAAGATGAAGATGCATCATCATCAAAAGAATCGTCGACAAAAAATGAAAAAGAAAAATAAAGAAAGAAACTGTCAGCAAAAGACGACAAATGAAATAAAGATATAGATCTCATATCTCAATCAGCAAAATGTGCTAATGAAAAAAGCAGTGGCTATCCTTTAAAGTAAAAAAGTAGAAGAATTATTAAAGTAAGGGTAAAACAATAATTTTAGTCTTGTAAACAGAGATTCCTTGTGCTATAAAAAGAACCCTTATTCTCATTTCAAGGGACACACACACAAATACATAGAAATCAAGAGCTCTCTACTCTAAAACACTATAGCATAGAAAACTCCTCTATCTAGAAATCTCAAAACCAATAATATTATACCCAGTAAATTATGAGTAGCTAAGCACTTCTTCAAGGTTCGTAGTTGGTCTTAAGTTGTAATAATTATTATCCTATGAATAAAATGGAGTTTAGTTACTCTTATCTAGTAAGTCAACTATTGGAAACCATTTATGTACGGATGTAGAAGGCTCATCGTTGCTAGGAGGGCGTTGAGGTTTGAGTAAAGCTGAAGCATAATAAGTGTAACAAAAGAAGACGAACAAAAGGGAAGACCGTGGTGGAGCCATCAAATCCAAGTATAATAATTATAAATTTAAGCTAGTTAAAAATCTTGAATATTTAAATATTTGCTTGTAACAAAACATAATAGTGCTAAAATATAAAAAATGGAAACTATTTTTAGAAATAAACAACTAATAATTCCAAATAAAATTAAAGATAAAAATCTAATTATATTAGAAACATTTGATGATAAAGATTATATCTATCATTTAAATGAATACTTTAAAGATGAGGATTATAAAACTTTGTCTTGAAAATTTTAAAATATTTAACACTTTATTATATATATATACAGATTACATTAAAGTTATCACAAGCACCATAGACCATCATGTTTCAAGAACATTAACAAACTATTTTAGTTAAAAATATGTAAGAATAGAGGAAAAGGAATTCAACAACTTAATGTTTGGATACTATTTTTTTAAAGATTATAAATACATTATATGTACACAAGAAAAACCTGTTTGTATACTAAGAATATGACAAAATAATATGCATTCAACATGTATGACTTATCAAGATAATATTCTGTGAACATTGAATCACTAGTACATAAATTAGAACTATTAGATTTAACAAATGAAAGAATAATTTTTAATTTTAAAATACAATTAATAGAGTGAGGATTAGAATTAAGTAACCAACACAATGAAAACATAATATACTATGCAGTTGTAATGAATATAGAAGAAAATTATATTTGTACCAAAAAATAATAAGCTTTTTAGATAAATTATTATCTTCTGTATATAAACAAAAACCATCAACTAGGTTAATATTAACTCCCGATCAAAAATTGTATCGATCCATAAAAATTGGTATAAAAGCTTGTAAAAGAAGTAAGGAATTCTCACTTCTGTAAGGTAGAAATGGAGGCTCTTCGACTTACTCCATGTTCGTGCCTAAGGAAAACCTTTACAAGTTGCATGTGCTATCTGATAGGTACTATAAGGTTGCCCCAAGAAAGACGGTGACCGTGAATTGGCACGTGCTTGTACTTCCACGTTATTGGTATCAAAGCCAAGGAATAATATTCTAAATAGTAATGGATGAAAAATTAACACAATTAAAATTTAATGACATAAGTAAAGATATACCATACCTCATGAGTATTTGAGATATTATTCCTGAAACCATAACATGAAAATGATGAAATAATTATAAAATATATCCTTTATTATTCGTAACAAAAACTCATTTATATATGGTACATTCATTAATAAAAGTAGAAAGTAACACATATCATTACTACTAATATATGGACCCTATATGTCTTCATGAATAATCTCAAAAGAAATCAAAGATCTATGATGGGTTGTAGTAAGAGAGAGCCTATGAGACTTTCACATTTGGCATGCATTACATAAACTATAAGTAGTATTAGATTGAATAGTCATATTCATACTTCTAAGCATTTGTTTTAGAACATCTTGATGATAATGTTTAAATGATTATGCCATAAAGAGTCTTTAGCATTGTGTATTGTACTAGCAAACGTAAAAAAAATATTGGAAGAAGCAATATTTGCACTACTACAAAAAGGAGCATTAAAGTCGGTTAAAAACCGACTTTAAATTAAATGACTTAAAGTGTAAAGTCGGTTCAAGGTGTGAACCGACTTTAACTTCTTCTTTTTTTAAATTTATTAATTTTCAACCTGTATTCGAGCAGAAAAAAAACCAAAATCAGTTTAGCAAACAGTTCAAATAATACAAATATTTGAAAAATAAAATATTAATTAATAATAGAAAAATTACCATGGTTTTGTTCTATTTTATTCAAGATCGTCGTATTCTTCTCCTTATGTTATAATAGAAACCTACATATATAATACAAAAATCTATATACATAAATAATAACAGAAAAAATATGAATAATAGGGGATTTAAAAGATTAGTTAGAGAGGAAGAAAACTCACTAACCGATGTTGGAAATGGTAGTCGTAGGTGGCCGGAAAATGAGAAAGAGTGGAGGAGAAATGGAGGAGGAGGTTTTCGATTTTTTAGAGTTCTGCAACGCTGAAAATAGTTTCTGTCTGGGAAGAAAGAAGAGAAAATATTTATCCACGTGTGTAGCGTCGGTTGACGTATCGAACCGACGCTATGTTACGTGGATAGCGTCGGTTCTATATCGAACTGACTTTAAACCAATTTAAAGTCAGTTTTTGGAAAAAAACGACTTTACGTATCGACTTAAATACCCATTTTTTTAGTAGTGTTGACACCTGAGATGAAGAAGCTGCTTGTGACAATGTTGGCAGTTTGTACAAACCATCCTCTATAACTCCCTCCAAGATTAAGTTCTTCATTGAGAAATCCTTGATATAAAAATAATTAGGAGAGAAAGTCACCGTGATGTTATTATCATGATAAAGTTGTTTCATACTAATAAGATTTTTAGTCAAAGGGGAACATGCAATAATGTGTTCATAACAAAAATAAATAGTACCATGTAACAATATAAAACTAGACATAGTAATAGCTACAAAACAACCATTACCTAACATAACTTGATCATGTCCAATGTATGGTTGTGAATTGTCTAGATGAGCAACATTAGAAGTGAGAGATTGGCTAGCATCTGCATTAAGGTACCAAGTTATGTCTACAATTGTTTGAAGTTCAACATTGATGGTGGATTGTATGGATTTGGTTTGCACATTATTTGTAGTTGATGTTGAGTTTGAGTACATGTCAAAAGGATTCATGGGTCCAAAGACATTGGTTGATCAAAGGTGATGGGATAGAATTGATATGATGATCCTGATGTGAAAGGTATAGGAGATGTTTCATTCATAGCAAGGGAAAATGGAGTGATATGTGATGGTATATGATTTGAACTAGCTTGTTGAGAACCAAAGAGAGTGTTTAATGCAAACTATGATGGGAATTAAGGATACTGGGTTATGGGTTATGATGGTTTGATATGGAAAGAAGATAAACCATGAATGAATGATGGTTAAACTTCAATGTAGTGGGCTTGTGGTTGTATAGGTGGGTTTTGTTGCATTTGATTATGTAGTGGACGTTTCAACATTTGATTTGAGGTTGTGGACCATTCATTAAAGCCATACATATAATGTTGTTAACCAAATGTTATAATGTTGTTTTGATAACTGGCAGGGTTATCCAGAAGGCGGTAGAGAATGAAAGGAAGGTTGAAATGGTGATGTAGGTGTGAAACTGGGTATGAAATTTTGAGACGATCCTGTATTTGGTCTTATATATCGAGGTCTTTTAGAGGAGTAATATTGTTGCATTAAGTTTGTTTTGAAGCTTATTAATAGGATATTGCATATGTGTTGTTGATTGATGATTGAATGGGAAGAAAGGTTGAGTAAGCAATATTAGTTTCAAGTAGTAAAGTATAGTTGTAGGCTGAAAAGGAAAAAAAGTAGCATTAGTAGGGATATTTGTAGCATTGAAAACATAATCATTGTTACCACAAGGTTACCTATGGTCATTCTCTATAATTATTGTTTATGAATTCTCATTTTGGAAAAAAACTTCTTCCAAATTGAGTATGTGTTTTTGTTTGTTATATTAGTCATCATTGAAGTGTAGCTTAAATCAAATCCACCTAGTACATAGATTACTTATTCTCGAGTGCTTATCATATCACTAGTAACAATGAAATGATTAATAAGTTCTCTAGTTGTACTAATGTATGCCTATTTTTGTTTGGCTCTTTTCTTATGGTTTGAAGTTACCATTGGAGCTGTATAAGCTTGACTTATGAGTCATTTGTAAATGCCTTTTGCAAAGCCAGCCAATATTCACAGGTTGTATTTTTTCTAACAAAATGTTTGAGATAATTGCAAGTAAGAGAATAGTACATCCAATTTTTTTACTACACTATCCTTCCTATCCCATGCATTGTATTCATGATTTTTTTCAAGCAGTTTTTTTCAAGCATTATTTTGGTTTATTGTTTTGATAATCTTTTTTATTACTCTTGAAGGTGGAGCATTAGATCCATAAATGAAGCTTTAAAGAGAATAAATAATGATTACATGTTTTAATTATTCCTTCGATATAAGATAATTAGTATCATCAAGCTTAACATTAAAGCTGAGATTGATTGAAAAATTGTAGTTGCACACATTTGTTGAAGCTTAAGGTTCAATACATGGAAGCAATGAAAAAATGAAAAAAACAACCCTATAAGGCTCTAATACATAATAAACATGACGATTGAAAAACCAAAGAAAAAATTTAAATGAAAAATTTGAGAATAAGAACAACAAAAGGCATAATGTAGAGTGAAGAAAGATTTCATAGCAAAGATGATTTGTTCATTCATAGTATTTATATTTGTATGATAGTATAAAGTTGCATTGTGTTATACCATATTTGAATGTATAATAATAAATCCCTTATAATTGTTTTTATTTGTTGTTGAATGCTAATACAAAAGGGAATAATATTGAATAACAATTTTAATGGTGTTTGGTGTTTTATTCTTTTGTTTCTAACAATACATTTTATTAATAAAGTGTGAGTTTGAACTTTGTTATTGTATATATGCAATTACATGGTGTAATTGTTATAATAATAACATAATAAAAACTACGATAAAATTCAAGATCTTTAAAAATAATATAAAATTAAAATAGATAATAATATTATAATAATAATTATTGTTATTATTATAATAAAAATACATAAAATATTTATTTTATTCATAATATTAATTATATTTACTATCATTATTATTAATTAGTTTTTTATAGTAAAATTGAATGTTTGTAAAGATACAGAAAACATCCTAATATCAAAGTACCATTTATTATCAGAAAAAAGTTATCATCTAAAGGAACTAACTTGATTGAAAAACTAAGAAAGGCAAACTATATGTCATGAGAAGATATAAACTCAACAATTACATGTATCATATATTTTCAATAATTTATTTTTTAATTCATATATTTTTTAAAAATAATAACTAAATATGTTAATTATTTTTGAACTATTTTTTTAAATAATAAATTATAAACATAAAATATATTTTCATATCCTATACAATCTAAATATTTCTATAAAATTTTAATTAAATAATAAAGTATAAAATCCTTAAAAATTAAGCCCTTATTTTTTTATTTTCAAAAATAAAAATATATTTTCATATCCTATACAATCTAAATATTTCTATAAAATTTTAATTAAATAATAAAGTATAAAATCCTTAAAAATTAAGCCATGTTTTCATTATCTTTTGAAAATGAAGCATTTAGGTATATTAATTTTTATGTGAAAATTTAGTTTATTCGTTTTAGAAAAGTGATTTACAAATCTATTAGCTCATTTTTATGATTTTTTTCTTTTTATTTTAAAAAGACACCTCGTATAAATATTAAAATCTTCTTTTTGAAATACAGTTGAAAAAGTAATTAATAATTTTTTAGAAGTCTTACATATGAGATGATGAATCTGTGTAGTAACATTTGTAAGGTTAATTAAAGTGTATATAAGCTAGTAAATGTTAAGTGCCGCATTTGATATTATCAATTTAATGACCATTGCCCTTTATTTTGTATTGAAGTTGTCTTACGTGAAGAGCGCGGTCCGAGCCGCACATCTCAGGGTCAAAACATAAGATACCAGAAGGTGATTCCGAGTGATCCGCGTGGTTTTGTGTTCTGCAAATTTCAAATCATTTTGGGGTTTTGGGTTATCATTGTTGCTGAAAACCCTATCCCTAAAACGAAGATTCCAGTAAAAGAGACGAATGGATTTGGACCAATGGATTGCCAAGGTCAAAGAAGGCGAACATCTCTTGGAGGACGAGCTTCAACTTCTATGTGAATATGTTCGTATTTCTCATTCTTTTCCCATCTTTTCTCTCCGTATCTATCTTTTGGATTATCCAAGCATTTTACTTTGAGTTTGTTTGATCCTTCCTTTTATTTCGCTTTTTTGTATATGTTTGGTGGTTCGAAACTTTGGGATTTCTTCTCGAGTCTATGTTATTTCGTACTGTTCTTGTGAACCTTAGGTCGTTTTGTGCTACCTTTTGGGATGCTGCCGTGTTTTCGCTTCTGAGTAAAGTGGCCTGAATCGCTATTTTAAAAGTGGAGGGCTCTGAGATTTAAAGAGTGAACATCTCTTCTTATCCATTTCCAACAAGCAACATATCATCATATTTTTTATGTCCGATATTCTATGGGTTTTGTTGCAATTTAATTCAATACTTAATGGGACCAACAATTGGAAATTATGATATCAGAACCTCCCAGAAAGTATAACGATCACGTCAGAAGATATGTTTACCTTTATGAGATTTGGAGCTTTGGTTTGGCAATTATTCTTGAGGCACTATTTTAAGTTGGTTCTTGATATTCTGTAATTTGATTAAAATTATTTGTTAAATCTAGGCAGTTTAGCTTTCTCGTTTTCTTTGAAAATGGATATACGCATGTCAAATATTTACTACACAAATTATTTGGTGCTGGTGATTGTTCATACGTCTTATGTTCATTCTGCTTTAGTTTTTTAGGCTATATGTCTCTTTTGATTGCCAATGTGTGCAATATTTTACAGGTAAAAGAGATTCTTATTGAAGAGTCCAATGTGCAACCTGTGAACAGTCCGGTTACTGTTTGTGGTGATATTCATGGTCAGTTCCACGACCTGATGAAACTTTTCCAGACTGGAGGTCATGTACCAGAAACAAATTACATATTTATGGTAGTAGCGGTTGCATTTTATAAAAATATATTTAGTGATCTATTGCAACATAAAAAAAAATATTATTTGTTTACTTTCCAGGATATACCTAATAGTGTTGAATTCTTGGCAGGGAGATTTTGTGGACCGAGGTTATAATAGTCTTGAGGTTTTCACAGTCCTTCTGCTTCTTAAAGCTAGGTATAATTACTTTAAGCATCTTTCGATTTAATTATTTTTCAAGTGGTCGTGATATTTATTTGGCCTTTTGTGGAATATGGTATATTGTTTTCCCCTTATTGGACTTGAGTATTGTATATTTGTATGCTCTTTGTTTTATTTGACCCAAGGGTTCATATGCAAAGAATTTGCCCAAATTGTTTTGTCTATAAGTTAGTTGGTATCATCGTATTTGATAGGTTAAATGACCTATTTTACCATCAAACTATTGCATTTGTTGCATAGGTAACACCAACTTTTTTCTTTACAAACCTACCAAACTTTTTTAAAAGTGACAAACACACCATTATAATATTTGGCCAACAACTAATTTTTTGCATGTGTTTCTCACGTGTAGTGGCGGATCTAGAAGTTTAGTTCAAAAGAACACCATATAAACAGTAAAGAATAATATTACTTGTTTTTCAGTTACTACTTATTTTTTATCAGAAAAATGTTATATGTATCTCATTTGAATATAAATATGTTTAAATTATTGAGTTTTTAGTATGTTTTTGAGTGATAAAATCTTAAAAATGAAGCTTAAGAGGGAGATTATGCATTTAATTTGTTTTGTTTACAATTTTATAAATATTACACCTAAAATACACGCTATTAAAATTTGAGAGTGGGCTAGTGCCTCTGTTGGCTCTAACATAGTTCTGCCGGTGAGCATGTGCATCATCAAGAGTAAAAAAGTGCAGAAAAAGATTAAGTGCAACACAATGATCCTCTCCCCCAAAATCTTCATCCTAGTAGTATTTGTCAATGGAACATGACACTTTACTCACCGCAGTCACTTTAGTTTTGAGCCGTTTATGATCAACCATACCTTGTAAGTGATGGGACTCAAGAATAAAATAATTGATATTTATGAATAATTAGATATTGTTAGGATTTTACTTATTAATTGTGATTTTGTCTTTAATATTCAAGTTATGGTTTTAAATTAGAGATTATGTTTTATCTTTTATCAAAATTATTCTATAAATAGGGCACAATATTGTAAGTTAAAAAGCTGACCTTAAATATGAATTGAAATATAATTTCTCCCTCAAACATTCACTTATATTTCTTTCTACTTTCCAAACTCTTAATTTCTTATCTTTCTTTTCTTTTCCAATGTTATTTTATTTCCCGATCCACATCAATTTGGTATTAGATCTGGGTTAAATTTTCTTTCCAGAGAGAGTTAGTGAGTGATTTTTCTTTTCCAAATTTTTTCTCAACCTATCTTTCTCTTTTAAGGAAAATAATCCAAATTTACCAAAACAAAACAAAAGAAAATCTAAAACAGGTAAAAGAATAGAGAAAATATGAAAAAAAAAGTTCAAAAAGTCCACAGCCAACATCCTCCTCATTCAACAATCCACCAGTCCACACCACACCCACTACCATTGGTACCATCATCATTGAACATCCTTTGTTACTGTTAACGACCATTGTCTATCCATGTTTGCAACTAAAACCTGCTAGTCAGGAAAGCCCCTAAAGCGTCTTAATCACCAGAAGATCGGCGAGCTCCCTTTGCAATTTGAGTTTGGAAAAAAATATCTATCCACCTACACAACTACCATTGTTGTTCTTGTAGGCCAACAAAACCACCACCTGGACTCGCTGTGGACTGGGCTTATATCAACCACCATAGTTGCTGTCTGAAGTTATCAAAAGATCAAGAATGTTGAAAAATAGATGGAATCTCAAACAGTTGCTTATAGTAACTGTTGCGTTCTCACATATATGGAAAGACAAAAGGTACGGTTCGGTTCTTCATAGAATAAATGGTCCAGTTCAACCCAGTTCACTCAGACCGGTTCATCAACATAAAATTCTGGTTCAGTCAAATTTAGACTAATTATTGACTGGTTTATTACATTTTTCCAAGGTTTCATTTATACCTTGGTTTAATCCCTAGACTTTCCTTTTTGAATTTGTGTTTGTTTATTTATATTTTATAAACTTTTACAAATTTGCACTAGTCTTTTGATTTAAAAAAATCCATTTTTTAGCCTATAATTAAAAAAATGTTTCATCATGTTTCCTTTTGCCTTACTCAACCCATGAATTATTAACCCATCAGTTGAATTAGAGTCACCAAAGTAGCCCAAATTCCACGTCATACCCCGGTTCCTAAATTTGGAAAAACCCTATCATCACCGTCATCTATTCAGTCCAAAGCATACATGGAGGAACCATTTGAGGACTATGGTTATAAAAGGCAGAGCTAATTCTACCCTTGCTAAAACTATTAAGTACCTATAAAGTAAAAGTTAAATTGATATTCAATTATTTGATGGACTTATTCATGATGATAAAGTTCAAGAATGTTGAACCTTATTAACAATTATTTTGAGTTCATGGGAGTTCCTGACTTTTGGGCAACTGAAGAGCAACGGAATGACCATAATGAAAGTAGAATTAAGGATTGTTTTGAAGGTGCAATTGCTGATATTGGTGAGTGTAAGGTCCTTAAACATGAGGAGATTGTTAAGAGTAAGTTTGTGGTTGTTGGTGATCAAAGGAAAATTGAAATGGATATTAAGGAGGTTGAAATAGTTACAGTTGAAAAGTGCTGGAAGGAGTTATGCATCACACGTAAGCAAGTTGAGAAACTAGTGTCCTAGTCTTCAATGAAATTGAAGGTAAATTTTTTCATATGGATCATATAATTCGAGAACTATATACTAGAGTTAAAGCTAGCAGATCTATGATAATTTTGTGGAACAAAGAGCTTGTAGAAGACAAAACTCCACCTCCCGAAGAAATTGTAGATTTGACTTGCCACGAGCTTCGTCAAAGATTACCACCGGTGAAAGGTTCTTAGCAGCAATTTGTTCAAATTTCCCATTCAATACTAGCTGATAGTGATTTGAAATTTAACAATAGATATTGAAAGTAGGGTTGGAGTTGTTTGACATTCAATCCCATTTTATGGATGTTTTCCATCTTCAAAGTGTTACTCAAATTGATGTAATCACTAGTACTTTAAGAGACATGCTGAAATGCATAGTTGAGGACAAGTTAAAACAACAAGGATTTGGACTTGAGTTTCATTTTGAAGTTGTCAAATCTATTGATATCAGGTCCTCAACTGATTTTTACACAACTCGTGGCCAATTAATTGAAGACATCTTTGATGTAATATTGGTTCACAACAAGATATTTGAAGGTCATGAGTAGCTAAATTCTTCTTGGCTTTGCCAAAGAAATGACCATCTTTGAACTTGAATAAGTCTGGGCTCTTGACTAATTAATGGCTACTTTTGAGAATTATAACAGTGCAAATGATCCAAATTTCAAATGCATGTTGAATAGATTGATAAAAAAAAGTAGCTCTGCCTCAATGATTATATCTTTGATTTAATGCCGTACAAATTTATTTCTAAGCTCATATTCTCTATTGAGTGCATTGGGGTACCAAGCTATAAAGAGGGATATGGAATTCTTAAATTTCTGGAGCAAGCAAGTTACAGTTAAGGAAGATAATTTTTACAACTCTAATGAAGCCCATGCAAGATACTAGAGTACAAAGTTGAACATCATTTCAGCTAATCAAATTTTGCTTTGGCTAATCTCTGTGAGCTTTTACAAGGCTATTGAGCTTATGAGTGAAATTTTTAGAGACATGCGATATGGTAGCACCATTGCTTTGGCTACTTTCGTAGTCATCATTTGGTATCTAAAATAATCAGTTTTTTTATAAGAAACTTTATATTATATTAATAAAAGTGAAACATACAAAGATGCAAAGTGGATCAGTAATCTACTTACAACCCCAAAAAAACCAAGAAACCAACTACAAGACAAAAGTCTTACAAAAACCTTCTAGCTATAAGAAATACAAGCTTCCCAATTAAGACTTATAAGAAATTGATAATAATCTTCTAATTCTTTAGAGATTAAAGCCAAAAAAAGTGAAAAATAGAACTTTCTCCCATAACACAATTGGATCGTTCTCACAATCATTAAAAATTCTTTTACTCCTCTCCATCCACAAAACGCTCCTACCTCATAGATCCACAACACCTTTTTCTTGAAAGCTTTAATAATATTCTCATACATATAGAAAGTTTCCAGAAAGAGTGACTGACAAGATCTTGGGAGAGCTAAATGAAAACCTATTTTACTCTGTAACTTAGACCAAAGAAAAAGAACAATTGGATAATGTAAGAATAAATGATTTATATCTTCAGAATTATTCTTACATACCACACACGAAGTAGGAGAAAGATAAGAATTAGAATACTTCAATTGCAACCAGTCATTTGTGTTCAACTTCCCAAGAGTAATCAACCACTTCAAAAATATTATCTTTAAAGGATTTGGGCATATTTACACATAAGTGAAATGATAAAAAACATGATCTATAGGGCTATCTATAAGAAACTCAAAATAATATTTACATGAAAAATATCTAGAAGAATCATTTATCCAAATCCTTCTATCACAAGTGTTTGCTTTTATCGTGACACCTTTAAACTCTAACAACATGCACGAGAAATCTACAACTTATCAATCATTGAAGTTTCTCCTAAACCTGAAGTTTCAACCTTCGGATGGATGCATCTTGCAAATAGACTTATTTTGCTCCAAACATAAACTCTATAACCTTGAAAATCTTGTTGAAAAATAATTATCTTCCATCCAATGATCCTTCTAAAAACAAATTTTACTGTCCTCTCCCATCTTATATCTAACATTAGGAAAAAATGAAATCGAGTTTTTAATAATTATCATCCAAGGATTACAGTGAACTTGGTGAGAACCTCAGATTGCATATCATCCATTATCATCCAAGGATTATAGTGAACATGGTGAGAACCTCGAATTGCATCTCATCCATTATCATCCAACCCGTATATACTTTTAATTACCTTATGTTAAATAGAATATACCTCTAAGGGGAACCTCCAAAGCCATTTTCCTAATAGAGCATTATTTCTTTTGATAATGTTACCAATACCTAATCCTCATTTTTTCTCCACTCTTTGAACGATCATCCAATTGACCAAGTATTTTTCTTCCCTTCAGTAGCACCTTTTCACAAAAGTATCTTACCACTTTCTCTAATCTTTTAGTTATTCTCATAGGTATTCTAAAAATTGAAAAATAGTAAGTAGAAAGAGTCACAAAAATGAATTTATCAAGGTTAACCGTTCCCTCTAGAGAAGAAAGCTCTCTTTCATCCCGACAATATTTTTTCACATCTTTTAATAATTGGTGACCAAAACTCTATCGTCCTTGGATTGCCTCTTAAAGGTAAACCCAAATATTTTAGCTGCTAATTCTCAACTTCACACCCCAACGAATTAGTTAAAACTAACACTTTATTTTCGTCCAATTAATACTAATAAACAACTTTTGGACAAGTTAATCTTCAACCTTGATACAACACTAAAAAGTTGAATCACATTAGGGTTTTCGAATTCATTCTAACTGCCTGAATAAAATAATATATTATCGTCTGAGAAACTTCAACACGATCTGTTCCAACACAACATCCATATATCAAATTAAACCTCTTAGCTCTTTTTATCAATTGGCTCAACATGTCAACTACCAAAACAGAAAGAAGAAAAGAAAGCGGGCCTTCTTGCCTTAAACCTCTTGACACCTCAAAGTGT
Source organism: Hippophae tibetana (assembly GCA_037013495.1). Classification (NCBI taxonomy): domain Eukaryota; kingdom Viridiplantae; phylum Streptophyta; class Magnoliopsida; order Rosales; family Elaeagnaceae; genus Hippophae; species Hippophae tibetana. Next base: position 42,069,872 of record CM072805.1, on the reverse strand, counting down.
CCACTTGGTCTCCCATTGATAATAGCTAAAAAATTCATGGAGTTCAAATAACCTTTGATCCAAAATCTCATCTTTCTCCAAATCCTTTCTATTTCAACACAAAATCCAAAAAAGTCCATAAGTTTTTTCAAAATCAATCCTGAAAATCAAAGCTTTTATATTATTCCTCCTATGCTCCTCAACAATTTCATTAGCTATCAAGATTGCATCTAAAATTTGTCTATCTTTAACAAAAGGGATTTGTTCAACATATATGGTGGAATCTAGAACCTCCTTTTGTGTTAGATACAAAACCTTGGAAATGATCTTGTATAAATTAATGACCAAGTGATCGGTACACGAATTGTGTGCAGTGAATACATAAGCATATGTATCGTAACAAGTAATATAATGATAAAAGAGATCGTTCCCACAGAGATTATGTTTTTAGAAAATAATTTTTAAAACAAAATAAAAATCAATTTTTTTGTTTTTATATTTTAAGAAAATAAAATTAAAAGAATTTTAAATTAATAACAATAATGAATTAAATCAGATTTAGCATTTAAGAAGATATATGGGAAAATATTTGGGAATGCTTAATCCACTAATTTTCTAAACATATGAATCACTAAAATCTCCCTAATATAATTATTAATTAATTACATGATCAATTGAATCTAATTGAACATGCATTCCTCTCTACACACCATATAGTAATTAACTTAATCAATCTTATGTCAATTACATTGCAACTACTCATTAAGTTTATCAATTATGAATCACATACATAAGAATCATACATCTCTGCCTAGAAACTATGCATGTTATTTAATCAAGACAAACAATTAATAATTTTCTCAAATCTATTTAATTAACTCTATAGATCATTTGTTTGCTAAACAATTAATATCATAAAAATCAGATTAAGTAATATAATTAAATTAAAATCATAATTAGGGTAAAATATTAGATCATCACATGTTGAAAATTATGTTCATAAGACCCCTAGATTAATAAATTAATTAGACATAATTTTGTTCATAAAACTTATAATTTTTCATAAAGAAAGATAAAAAATTGATAAAGAAAGGAGTATAAGAATAAATTCAATCAATCTCTTGTATTGTAGTACCAATCTTTTTTTGAATTTTCACCAAAATTGTATATCCTTTTCAGTTTTTCTGTATTTTTCTCTTAGCTTCAAAAATTGATAAAAAATATGTTAATTAGAGCTCTTGATTGGTCATGCGTTAAAATTCATAAAAAAATACATAAAAATTCTTGAAAAATCCCAAAAAGTTTTAAAATTATATTTTCACCTTGTAAGTTTATATTTTAATATTTTTAACCCTAAAAATACTATTTATTGAATAAAGTGCACTAATAAATTTACTTTCATAAAGTCATCACCAAGCTTATTAGTCTAAAATCATTGACTCTCGTAGCTTTATCTTTCTTTAGTATTATAAATAACATTATTTTTTTTGGTAACTATGTCGTTATTAAAGAAATAAAAAAATACCTCTAGTAGTTTATCTTTAACCAACTCTAACACGTTAAAAAAGCAAAATTAAACCCTTTTGGACTAGGAGCCTTATCTTTCTAACACTCAAAAATTACTTCCTAACTTCCTCTTCTTTAAAAGGTCTTTCTAATTGATGAGCTATTTCATTTGAAATACACACCCATGATTACCTTTGAATTCTCTATCTTAACCTATCATAATCAGAATAGAACTTCTTGAAAATATTCACAACTTCCTCTTCTATTTGAAGATCATCCTCTCTACACTTCCATCTTCTTTCTCAAGTTTTTCAATCAAGTTTATATTCTTTCGTTCGTAAGCAACAACATGAAGTTTTTTTTGTGTCCACATCACCTTGCTTAATCCAAATAGTTATTGACTTTTGTCTCCAAGACATTTCTTCATTTACAATTAAATTTTTCAAACTCAGAGATTTTAGGCTAGAAAGCTTTGAGTAACATAACCAACTACAAATAGAAGTGTGAGATGATAGAAAGGGATTTTGGATGATGGTATTTTCAAATTTTGAGAGTTTTCTCACTTTTCAATTTTCAGAATTAAAGGAGCAATTTTCTTTATTTAGGTTAACAATATTGTCAAAAACTCCTAATTCTAGGCTTTTATTTATTTGAATAAAAAATAAAACAAATCCTAATCCTAATCAACTTTATATATAAGAAGCATTTTGATATATTAATTCCACTTGCAATTGAATTCTTCGTGAATCTTTATATAAAACATGCGTGCCCATATGAATCTAATTATTTGGATTAGAGGATTGAGTCACATAGGATATCTATTTCTCATAGAAACATAATTAGGCAAAATAGAGAGGTATTCCCTCACCATTAATTTATTTTTGCACTTTTTCACCGAGAAATTATTACAAATATCTTTGAAATTTTATCTTTTGTCACAAATATTCTCAACATTTTCAAAATGTCACAGATATCCCTAACAATAATACTGTTACATTATACGTGATATCTAATGGTAGAATTGTGATATCTAATGGTAGAATTGTAATTAAATCGCAAAGTTTGAAAAGTTAACAGAGTGATCCCTCAGTTTGCTCAAGTGCTATGAAACTCTCTTCCCAAACACAAAGCCCATATCCAATGCAAAACCCACATGTTATGCGTTTTCTTAAAGACAATTGAAACCTTAAATTCTCTAATTCACAAAAGAAAACAAGTTAATTGAGATTGTAATTTTTAACATTATGTTACACATTAATTCTTTAATTATAAATTCTAAATTTTAATGCAAGATTGTAAGAAAAATTGAGAAATTAATTGTAAGTATTAACACTGTTACAAGTTGAGGGTATTAGTGACAATATATAAAAGTTGGCGGTATTTAAGATCGTTATAAACGTTAGGGGTATATATGATAAAATATGAAGACTCAAGAGTATTTGTGATAATTTTCCTAGACTAGATGAAGAGCTTTTGTTGAGAAATCTTTATAGATAGAGAGGATAATGAGAAAATAAAAAATACTCATTGTTGTCATTGATAAGAATGAAGAGTACATGTTCTCATTGATAAGATTGAAGAGTACATTTCATATTTTTAGGAGACTAAGTCAATGAAATTCTAGTGACACAAAGCCTCTATAAGATACCTACACAAATAAGGAAACTAAATAAAATGATGATATTTATTTTCCTACACTTCCCCTCAAGCTGGATGTAGATTCTAAATTTAGCTTGTAAAATTACAAAAAACATTAAACCACAAGCAAAGACAATAACCAAAAGAAATGAATAAACCAACCACAATTAAGTTTGAATTGAGTGCAACCACATGTAGTAGTTTGAAGTCTGGATGTAGATTCTAAATTTAGCTTGTACAATTACAAAAAGCATTAAACCACAAGCAAAGACAATAATAAAAAGAAATGAATAAACCAACCACAATTAAGTTTGAATTGAGTGCAACCACTTGTAGTAGTTTGAAGTATTTAGCAGTCGTGCCAAGAGTGCTTGCCATTAAGCCCACGTGAAATTAGAAATCTTGTCACTTTGTTACTGGTGTTAGTATTGATTGAAGCCATAGGCAAAAGTTACTAAAAGTATGAAGTAATATAATAAAGTCCTTAAGAGTGTAATAACGTAGTAAAGTTCCTAAGAATGTAGAGGAGACGCAATAAAGTCCCTAAAAATGTAATGGGAGGCTATGAACTCTTTATATATAGGGCGGTGCAAAAGCTCGAACATAAAAGGTTAGAAGATGCATAGTTTCTTTTTAATATATCATGCTATCTATGCTACCTTACTAAGGAGAAAACATTCTAGTTTCACATATTATACTATCTCTACAATTCTTTTGGACATTATGCTCAATTATTTTTTAAACAATTATACTATTGACTTTTTGAGGCCACATAATTGAGTCAAAATTATTGCCATGTGATGATGATAGATTAACTGAGCTCCATTTTATGGTGCTGAATTTTATAATTCAGCGAATTCTTGGGCCTTTTTAAGCTCCTATAGAGAACTAACTTTAAGTATTGTGCCACAGTCTATCTGTAGTAGTACGAAGTTCAAAGTTTTCAGTATTTGTTAAACCGGTCCTGTTATTTATTTGCTTGCTGCAGATTTGTTATTTGATGTTCAGATATATCTTTTAAGAAGCTAATAGCTTCCTTTATTGCCCTTGGTAAACTTTTGTGCTTACAGATATCCAGCAAACATTACCCTTTTGCGTGGAAATCATGAAAGCAGACAACTTACCCAGGTATGGTTAAAAATTGAATTCTTGGTTTTGTGCTATTTGCTTTTGGTTAAATAATGATCGTATTGGGAGAGTATCATCATTTCATATGTCTTAGTAGCAAGCACAAAATGGGCTGAGAGTCATTGCTGGTAGTTTTAAAGCTCTGATTTGGATGTTTAACTACAAGAAATGGAACTTCTGACAGTATACTAAGCGTATATATTCATACTGTAATTTTTTTTAGTTTCGTAATCATAATTGCTGTGAGAGCTCTTCAGTTTTCAGTTGGATTTTGGCATTTTAATGATGCATGTGGCCTTTCTCATGCTGATGGTATAATAATGTGTCTGTTTTGCCTCGGTTGTTTTCCTTGATATTCTTACTTTCATTCCTAGCCTTTGATTTTGTTTTAGCATTAGTTTGGTTATTGGGATCCATTTTAGAATTTTAAAAGCAAAGTAGATTTTCCTCATTTGCAGCTAGTAGGGTTGAGTTTTTTCATGAAAAACTCCACTATTCACTAGAAACGATGTGCAGTAGGTTTTTATTATAGTTTTTACATCGATGCTTGATTGCTATTGTTTCTATATTAAGAAAGAAACATCAGTTTCTTTTTGCAGTAAAGAACTAGAGTGATAATAGTCATGAATATCAATCTTATTTTCCTTATTTTTCTTCTTTTTGCAAGGAGATCAGGGGATCAGTGATGCAGTTTATCTAATGTATATGACATACATTTTTATATCTGTCAGGTTTATGGTTTTTATGATGAGTGCCAGAGGAAGTACGGAAATGCAAATGCGTGGCGGTATTGTACAGATGTTTTTGATTATCTGACACTCTCAGCTATCATAGATGGGACTGTAATCTTTTTATCCCTGTCCTTATTTGTTCATTGTAGCAAGCGTGCATGCATGGAATGTGTGCAAATGTATATGTTTTGTGGGATGGTAATCTCTTCTATATTTTATGTTTATATCCAGGTGCTCTGTGTTCATGGTGGTCTTTCTCCAGATATCCGAGCAATTGATCAGGTCATACCCTTTTTCTGATTGTTGATTTATTGACATAGAAACTACTCATGATAGGCATGTGCGTTTTAGATTTTGGTAAATGATTGTCAGGTTCATACTTTTCATCTAGGCATTGCAATGGATTGGATCTGTATCTGATTTATTCTGATCTGTGTATCAAATGAATTGTCTCTAAGATTTGTATATATGAACCGACCTATTCCAAAATTTGAACAGTGAGCAATTGACCTTTTGATCTAATTTTCTTGCATTCTTTTTATCCATTGCCTCATTGTCCTACAAAGATCTGAATCCAAACTGTTTTGAGCATATCAATATGGATCAGATTTCTGCTGAGCTACGATCTGGTGGATCGCATTACTATCCCTACTTTCATTTCCTGAATAAACATCTGTGCTCCTGTATAAATGGGCTTCTTTGTGCGAATGTCTTCACTAATTAGTACTTCTATAGTAGCAGATATCTTTGGAAACACACCGTTCTTGAATTTTATATATTGGTCCATCTAAGTAGCAATCATATTATCCTTTCAACAGGTAAGATTCTTTTGACGATTTTGTGTACCGGCTGACCCTTAGCTTCTAAATCTAAACTACTACAAACAACATTTGATTGCAGGCATTTCTATTGAGAAATGTCTTGTATTGTAAATTTTCATCTCCATCTTTCTTTTCTCAGTGTACAAACCCTTTTGATCACTGTTTTGGCACAGCTCATCTTATACTAACAACTACCACCACTATCAACATTTTGCTTGTCATTACTTATCATGATCACCCATGTTTTCTTTTGACAGATAAGAGTCATCGAGCGAAACTGTGAAATTCCACATGAAGGACCTTTTTGTGATCTTATGTGGAGTGATCCTGAAGATATTGAAACATGGGCAGTGAGTCCTCGTGGAGCAGGCTGGCTTTTTGGTTCCAGGGTCACCTCTGAGGTGATGATCTGATCTCAACATCAGTTTGGATTATTGCCTTTAAATTTACTTGTAGATATTTTTAGGGTGGATATAGCCGAATTGATCCCTTTGCTTATACAATAGGTATCATTTAGTCCTCTAGATTATAAAAGTGTTTTTAAGTCATTTTGTTTGCGAAAAGATGTTTTCAAGTTCATTTACTTGTGAAAAATATTTCCACAAGAACAAAATTGTCTTAACTTGGTACCTTTTTCACAAGTAAAGGAACTTAAGAACATATTTTTCATAAACAAAAAGACTTCAAAATACCTTTTATAATCTAGAGGACTAAATACCACATTTTACAAAAGTAAAAAGACTCCCACGACATTTTTCCCATGTTTTTATACCCTAAAAATAAACATCATTTTTTGCAATTTGCAGTTCAACCACATAAACAACCTTAATCTGGTTTGTCGAGCACACCAACTTGTACAAGAAGGACTAAAGTACATGTTCCAAGACAAGGGACTTGTAACCGTGAGATTTTGGATCCTATTTTGTTCAATAGCTTTATAAATTGTAAATCTATTTGACTTTTGATTGTTGCAGGTCTGGTCTGCACCTAATTACTGTTACCGTTGTGGGAACGTAGCTTCTATATTGAGCTTCAATGACAATATGGTAAATGTTCAGTAGATTGCATACACTTTCTAATTTTTATCTCTTAATTATGTTTTTATGATTTAGAAACTTGGCATTAAGTACAAATCCCCGGCTATTAGGTATCAAGTCTGGCCTTTTTGTTAGATTGAATTTATCATTGAAGTATATTTTACTGTATGGAAGGACATAGTAAGTGAACGAAACTTATATTCAAGCATTAGATGCTAGGGCTGGGGTTGGGGCGTAGGAGGAAACAAGCTCAATTCCAGAGTGTCCTATTGCATAGATGTGTGTAAATGATATTTATTTTCTCGCACTCATTACAGGAGAGAGAGGTGAAATTTTTCACTGAAACAGAGGAGAACAATCAGATGAGAGGACCCAGGACTGGAGTTCCTTATTTCTTATAATCAGTGGAGCTATTGCTGTCCCTTATATGATTATTGAATTGTTGTTATAGGTGCTGATGGTGTTGTAATGAGGAAGCATTATTCATTATCTTATATAGACGGATGGTATGGATGATTTGTTGGTAGTTGCTACCTCTTCCTTAATCATTGCCTTCCATTTTGATTGTTTTTACAGAGGATATTGACAGTAGATATTATGCTGGAGGTATATAAGATCTCCTACTTTCTATATCCTCAGCCATCTTTTGCAAGTTAATCTTTCATGTATTTTGGCTGGATAGTTACCATCCTTTCTAGATGCTTTGAGCTTGTTATGCATTATTAATTCAAGTTTCTCCCATTTTCTAGAATCGATGTTTCCTCAATTCTGATGGCTCTTATTTTTTGCTATAGTTTGTGCATAGTTGACTTAGATAAACCTGCATTGTTGATCTGTTTGACTTTATTTATTTATTTTTACATTTTTCAAATATAAAATATAATACTATATTTTTATATAATTGAAAATATTGGTTGTATAATTATATGAAATATGGTAGTTAACAAAAAATGAATTAGTTAAGTAAAGGTCTTCATTGAGTATTACTTTTCAATGATATTCTTGGTAAATTTTCAAAATAATAATAATATAAAATATTCTCTGTAAGTCTCTTTGGATAAAAAGAGTACAAGTATGATCCAATAATTTTAATAGTAAAATTAATAAATTAAAAGCTTTTTAATAAAAAAAATTATTCAAGCGTACTTATAATCAATAAAATATATTATAAATTTGAACACAAAGTATTGTTTATTTATAAAAAAAATTTAAAATCAAGAATACACTAAATGATTGGTAAATAGTCTAGTAAATAATTAGGAAAAAAATACTAGTATGTATGTAGATCGTAGAGTATCTTTAATAAAGGAAACAAATTGTTAAATGTTATAATTAATTAAGTGGTTAATCTAAAAAAAAGTGACATCATAAAAAAATTGCTCGGAAGTTATTCTAAGCTGACTCATTTTTGTTACAAAACATTTATGATAAATATAGATAATGTTTCGATCCGTTTATGCCCTAATCTACTCTCCCTCGTTTGGAATAGAATGGGTAGGTACACGTAGGATTTGACCAAGTTGTCATCTCTATTCACTTGTTATTCTTTATTTGTGGAAAAATGAATTCGAACAATAAATTTGTTGTTAATATTTTTGTTCATTTTCTTCGAGATTTTTTTCTTCCTTTCTATATTTGATATATGTATGTTTTATTTTTAACTTTATAAGTTGTTTAGAATTAAGTAAAAATATTAAGCACATGAGTGGTAAAAATGACATAAGTAGTGAAAAAGAGCGATATTTTAAGTTGTGAAGAGAAAGAAAAAATGAGATGCCTAATAATTTAAATAAGAGAAATTTTTGAGAGTGATATCTCATTTGAAACGGAGTGTTTGAGGGATAATTAAGCTTTTTTACATATAATTAAATTGATTTTAACATGTTTTAGAATTAACAGGATATATCTAATAAATAATGATATTTCTTTATAACTTTTCTATATGTACGGGTTGTGATTATTTTATAATATTATATTTATTTATTTTTCATTATTCAGTTATTTTTTATTTAAAAATTCAAAATCCTAACCTATTATCTTAATTATTTATAATCATAAATTTGTTTTTCTTATAAGTATATATATGTTATAAATAGAGATATTCAAAAGTTTAAACTATAGCTACTTTAAAAAGTTTGAAATCTAAGATTTAAACAATAATAATTATTTCATTATATATGTGATACAAATTGTAAAGCTTAAAGTTTGTACATTTAAATTTATTTTAAAAGAACAAAAACTTATGGAATAATTGATTTAAATCATTCATCCAACTCAAACTACCTCAAAAAATTTAATTTAATTTGAATGATTTTACATTTTTAATTGATTTAATTTGATTTTTATTTTTCAATAATTAATTAGATTTAGTTAGATTGAATTATACTTAAAATCAAACCAATCAAATTTTACTACCCCTATTTATATGAAAGGTCATTCTACTTACATCCCATGCATATCCCTTAATACATATACCAAACATTTTAAATAATTAAAATAATTAAGAATACGATAAAAGAAAAAAATTAACATTACCAAGTACATCCACTTTCTCTTTTCAAGGTGGGAAAACAACGAGGCCACCACAAAATCATAATCCTTCAAACTAAATCATACAATATTTAACTATTATAATTCTTATTTACTTTAAAATAGAATATTTAGGCACCCAAATGTTAAAATATGAAGACAAACAAAGAGAGATATTCGTAAGTTTTGCAATTTTCACAATTTTTTTTCGTGAATTGATAAATATTAGACTAACTGGGTGTGATCTTTAATTATGTAAATATAAACATTTGTGATCTTTTAATAAAAAGATCAGATTGGACCAATTTAAAATTAAATTGTTTAATTTTTATAATAATAATGTTTATCCAACAAATAATATTTTTAATCAAAATTTCATTATTAATTGACACTTTTCCCAAATGATAATTATACATACGGATAATAAGTTTACGTATAAGGCCTAAAATCGAGTAGTAAGCCAGTGAAGGCTGTGAAAAAAAAAACGAGAGAGAGAGAGAGAGAGATGAATAATAATAATGATGATGATAGGCGAAAGAAAGTAGAAGCAGCAAGAATCTCTCCAAAGGGAGTGGAAGAGCTGCTTGAAGCTGCTCAGGACGAGATGTTTCTAAACCTCTCCATCAATTCTCACTTATCCCGTCATTCTTCAACTACCGAATACCTCCCTTTCGATCTCGACCGTCGTTTCAAAGCCCTCAAATCTAATCCCAATATCCCATCTAATAAAAACCCCATGCCTCACATAAAATTTTCCGTTGAAACGACGTTGTTTAAACCAACTCATCATCAAAATCATGTGGATCCAGAGCTGAAGGCTATTCTCGGCGACGATCTCTCCGCTAGATTTGCTTCCCTTAAGGCCTCCTCCTTGCCTTCTTCTGTGGATCGTCGTTCTCGAGTCGTTGAGGAGGAATATGACGCGTTTGACGAAGACGATGAAGTTGAAAAGTTGATTCTTTGGGCCAAAGACGCTGCTCGTCTAGATCCTTCTCCTTCGTTCGATGATGACGACTGACGATCACTGACCGTAGTTTTTTTTTTCCTCGAATGAATATTTTAATCCCTTTATCTTTTAATGTTTTATTCTCGTACATTTGAAAAAAAGAAGTGTATACAGGTAAATCATAAACTTGATATATTACGGAATTCGATATTGTTGTTTCATTTTATATTATTAAAATTAAGTCTTATTTGATAGATGATTTTGGTTTTGTTCTTAACCGTGTCACATGTATAGAAAAAATGTTAAGTTTCTTTCTATTCTAAGTCTTTCAAAAACTTAATAAAAGTATCGTTTATAAATTTAGACAACTAGATCTAAATTTTTAATAAATATAATTTTGTTTTATTTTTCTCTCGACACTTTGTGTGGAATCATTGTTGTTGTTTTTTTTTTTGTATTTTTTTTTTCTAATTTTAAACTTTTTATTTATATTTAGGATGCACAATAGCAAAAATACTCTCGTTCCTTTTGAATTTGCTATAAATTTGAATGTCTAAATTGATGTAATATTAAAATGGAATAAAATTAAATTATTTTGGTTTTACTTTGAAAAAAAAGAAAGAAATAATAATGAATGGACACATATATGATAATTTTAATATTAAATTAACATGTACTCTTATAGCTATTATTTAACATAAAAATGATAATTTTAGCTTTAAAAATTAATTGATGTAAATGTATTTTTACATATTATTTAATTCAATTATAACTTAAATTTATTTATTTTTTAATTTAATTTTAAAATTATGTATAATTATATTTTAGTAGCAAATTAAAAAAAATGTTTAGAATTATTGATTATATCTTAAAAGTAAAATTTATAGTTTGTAGGATGAAGTATCCAAATGGTATTATTCATTTTGTTGATGCTAAATGTATTATTTATTACCTTTATTTATAAAAATATACTTTTAAGTTAATTTGTTTGTAAATAATGTGTTATTTAAGTTATTTTGTTTGTAAAAAAGGTGATTTAAAGATAAAGTTAAGTTTTTATATAATTTTTTCGTAAATATAATAACATATTATATGTATTAAATATATATTTATATTTTTTGATAGATATTTACATAAAAAATATTTTCTTTTAAAATTAAACGAAATTTTTGTTGTATAATATCTAAAATTACAAATTAGATAGTAAAATTTTAATTTAAGTTTGATTAAAATATTTGTTAAAAATTTAAATAATTTTTTTAATTAAAAATTAATTTATTAAATATATGTCTATCAATTAGATAAAGAATTAATTTTATCTTTGTTTGATTTTTTTTCACAGATAAAAATATTTAAAAGCTGAACAAATAAACTGATAAACTCTTAGGTGACGTTTGATTCATAGAATAAAATCAGAATGAGAATCGAAATGAAAATGAAATGAAATGGAAAAGAAATAATGTTGTTTGGTTTGATTATTAGAATCAAAGAAAGAATCAGTATTACAATGTTTGGTTTGTCACTGCAATGAAATGAAAAAAATTGTAAATTATCTTAATATTTTTATATTCAGTAAAGTTTAAATAATATTTTTTAATTATTATTTTTTTGTCAAACAAAATACATTATTGAAATCATTATTTTTCTAAATAAGTATTACTTAAAAAGAAAATATATTATTTAAATTATTATTTTTCTAAATAGGATTTAGGGTTTAAGGTTTAGCGATTTGGGGTTTAAAGTTTTTGGGTTTAGGGTTTAAGGATTTGGGATTTGGGGATTTGGGGTTTAGTGTTTTAGGATTTAGGTTTTAGGGTTTTGTGATTTGAGATTTTTGGGATTTAAGATTTAAGGTTTAAGATTTAATGTTTTGAGATTTAGGGTTTAGCGTTTTAGGATTTAAGATTTAAGTTTAAGGTTATATTTAGAGTGAGTAAAATTGAAAAAAAAAATTAAGATGAGAATAGAAGTATGAAGGAATCGATTTCATCCTTGATTTCTTTTTCAGTCTAACTAAACACACAAATATAATGAATTAATTTTAATTCATTTTCATTTTTTCCAACCAAACACAAAATTAAGACTTAAACAAAGAGAAATTCAAGATCATTTTCTCAAATTTATAATGGGTTTAAAATTTATAAATTAAAAGTTACAAGAATCATAAATATTATAATATTAAAATAAAATTGAAGGTTTAAACTTTGTTCGCTACTTTTTGATCTTGGTTTTTTTTTTGGAATATCCTTTTACTATATGTTCTTTTCCCCCTAGATGAGTTCTAAAATTTATTGGGCAATGACGTTATGATAAGTTCTTGCATTAGTTAGAATTTTTTCATATACAATAATAACTTACATCTTTCTTCAATGAATGACATTAGAAGTTTCCGTTTTTCGATGCCTGTGTCCTCTTATATATAAGCATCTATTATATAAATAATCAATTTATTTGATATAATTTGATTTTTAATTCTTTTAATAAAAAATAATTTATACAATGTTTTAAAAACATATTTTTATTTGCTTTGTAAGAAAATATATCTATATATTTTTTGAAAAATAGTTAAAAATAAAACTTTATAAGTAAAGAAGATTATGCTATATAATTAAAACACATATAATTAAATAACATAAGTTTTCATTATCAAATGTATTATCATAATATTTATTAACAAACTATATTAATTTTCTTAGAAACAAAATATATTAGTTAAGTATTAAATATTTGAAAAAAGAATAATAATAAAATTTACACGAATTACTTCTCAAAGGAGTAATATAAAAATGTACGTAAATTTTTGACTTACAAAATACGAAAGCTAAGCATTTAGTTGAAGTTTCAATTGCATTAATAGTCATAATACCTTCATAATCTCCGACCAGTAGTCTGCTCATATACCTAAATTATATGTACATGTCAATTTTGGTATTATCTTATTAATATAATTTACTATAATAATAATATACAAAAATGATTAATAATTTATTATAATTTCATGACCTTGTTATATGTTATTTACTGCCACAAGTCTCGTATCGTAAACCATCATCACTAACTTTCATTTTTTTTGTTGCAGGGCGGACAATTTTTTATTTTTTTTGCCATAAGCTGTCAAAGTTCTTAATTCTATGATCTTCCTTCCAAACTTGCAATATTTATTCTACATAATAATAAAATTTATTTATTAAAATTTACATGTGTTACAAATTAGAACTTACAGAAGCGAAGATCAGGTCCAATTTTGGTTGCACAAATTAATAATAATGGGTAACGGCAAAATAATCAATAGTAAGAAAATAAATGGCACACAATGATTTAAGTGTTCAACTTTTCAATGTGAAAAGTCTACTCCACTGACGACGACACATTGAGAAAAATCCACTAATAATCAAACGGAGATACAAACATCAATTTCTAGAGCTTCATAAATTATACCAAAATCCAAAATCAACCCACAAAATTTTTCCTCTAATTTACTGGTAATATATAGCAAGATAAATTTAACAAACTTGCTATTAAATCAAATATTACCGTACAAATGAGATGGAATATAATTGACAATCCTTAAGGACATGAAACTGTGGAAGGAAAAACAAAACAACTTCTTCTTCTTCCAAATTCTACAGCTGTTATATCTCCCTGTAGTTTTTCTTTATTCTGCTGCTGTTGATTTCTTTGGTGGCTGCTGCAAAAAACTCTAGTAGCTGCTGCTTTCTCTAATCGTCTATTTTACGTAGCAAATAACTAATATATATATTAGTTAAACCTAAGGGTTATAATATGGGCAGATGGGCTTTGGGCTCAATTTGTTTTGGGCCAAATATAACAAATCTCCACCTTGGCTCAAAACAAATAACAAGTTCTTTAAATGAAATTCCTCGTATTATCAAATAACTGTCGTCCAAAACCCCGAAGGGTGATCATCTACTGCAAACACCAATCAAGTCCAAACAATGCTTGAACTTGTTAAATGGAACTGGTTTGGTTAACATATCAGCTAGATTCTCTATAGTGACTATCTTATTGACAACAATAGCACACTGAGAGACAATGTCACGAACGAAGTGATATCTGACATCAATGTGTTTGGTTCATTCATGATACATAGTATTCTTAGTCAAATGTATCGCACTCTGACTATCACAAAATAAAACAGAAGTATCCTGCTGTAAACCCAAATCACAAACCAAACCTCTAAGCCAAATGACTTCTTTCACTACTTCTGCTGCTGCCATATATTCCGCCTCTATCATAGACAAAACAACTGTAGACTGTAAAGTAGCCTTCCAACTAATGGCACAATGAGAAAGATTGAAGACATAACCTGTCAGAGATCTTCTTCTATCCAGATCACCAGTATAATCAGAGTCCACATAACCAATAACACTGCAACCAGTATTAGAACTCCCATCATATACCAAATAGATGTACCTCTCAAATAATGAAGTATCCATTTCACTGCTTGCCAATGACCCTTACCAAGATTACCCATATATCTGCTGACAACACTAACTGCATGTGAAATATCTGGACGAGTACAAACCATAGCGTACATCAAACTCCCAACGGCACTTGCAAATGGAACCTGAGACATGTACTGCTCTTATTCTTCTAACTGTGGTGACAAATCTAAAGAAAGCCTGAAATGCGCAGCTAACGGCGTACTCATAGGTTTAGAATCTTTCATGCCAAAACGTTCAAGAACTTTTTTAATATAACTTTTCTGAGTCAAATAAAGCTTGCCTGCTTGTCTATCCCTGCAAATTTCCATGCCCAAAATTTTCTTCGCTGCACCCAAATCTTTCATTTCAAACTCACCATTAAGTTGAGACTTTAATTTCTGAATCTGAGACTTATTCTTAGAAGCAATAAGCATGTCATCAACATAAAGTAACAAATAAATGGATGAACCATCATAAAATCTTTTATGATAAACACAACTATCATAATCACTCCTAGAGTAACCATGATCAATCATAAAAGAATCAAACCGCTTATACCACTGCCTAGGAGATTACTTCAGCCCATATAAAGACTTTTTCAATAAACAAACATGATCTTCCTTACCTGTAACAACAAACCCCTTTGGTTGATGCATATATATTTGTTCCTCAAGCTCACCATGTAAGAATGCTGTCTTGACATCAAGTTGTTCTAATTCTATGTCAAACAATGCAACCATAGCAAGCAACACACGAATAGAGCTATGTTTAACAACAGGAGAAAATACTTCATTGAAGTCAATACCTTTATTTTGACAATAGCCCTTTGCAACAACACGTGCCTTTAACCTAGCTACTTCAACCTCAGGTATACCTTCCTTTTTCTTGAAGACCCATTTGTTTCGAACAATCTTCTGGACCTTAGGCGGTTTCACCAATTCCCAAGTATGATTCTTATGAAGTGATTCAATCTCTTCATTCATAGCAACCAGCCACTGAGCAGACTCATCACAAGTGACAACTTCATGATAACTAGAAGGTTCATACACCTCAATAGACTCTGCCACAGACAATGCAAAAGAAACTAAGTCTGCATCTGCGTACCTCTGAGGGCGACAAATCTCTCTTATTCCTTTACCCTTAGCAATACTGTATGGTCGCTCATGTTGCTCTTCTACTACATCATGAGTAGAATCATCTATCTCATCCACAGATGGCTGATCTGAAGTGCCCTCTTGCACTTGACTAGGAGCTCCACTCTCAAGCTCCACCTGCTCACTAACACCATGGTCTTTATCTGCAACAATAGACTTTTTTTTCTTTTGCAACATGGAAAACTCATCAAACTTAACATCTCTGCTAATCAAAAATTTAGGTGGCTTGGGTTCAGCACACCATAATCTATAACCCTTCACCCCCGAAGGATAACCCAAAAATATGCATTTCAGTGCCCTAGGCTCAAGCTTACCGTCATTAACATGAGCATAAGCAGGACAACCAAAAACTTTCAAATCAGAATAATTAGCAGGAGTCCCAAAGAATACCTCAAACGGAGTCTTCAACTCACTTGCAGTTGATGGAAACCGATTCACCAAATAGCAGGCATGGTTACAAGCTTCAGCCCAAAAAGATTTATCCAAGTCAGCTTGAAAGAGCATACAACAAGCTCTTTTTAAGAGGGTCCTATTCATACGTTCTGCTACTCTATTTTGCTGTGGTGTATGATGCACAGTGCGATGTTTCACTATGCCGTTCCTTTCACAAAACTCATTAAACTGACTGTTATAAAATTCCAAACCATTATCAGTTCTCAAATGCTTGATTTTCTTGCTTGTTTAATTTTCTATACAAGCCTTAAATTTCACAAATTTTGAGAATACATCATTCTTATTCTTCAGAAAATACACCCAAACATGATGAGAGAAGTCATCAATAAAAGTCAACATATATTGAGCACCACCCTTAGACACAACACGAGAAGGACCCCAAAGATCTGAATGAATATAATCAACATTACCTTTCGTTTTATGGATAGTTGTACTGAACTTGACCCTGCGATGCTTTCCATAAACACAATGTTCACAGAAATCAAGCTTCCTAGTTTTCTGACCACAAAGCAAATCCCGTTTGCTCAAAATAGACATCCCTGCCTCACTCATATGCCCAAGCCGCATATTCCATAATCGAGTAGTGTCTGAATCTTGATCCGATGAGGATGAAACTCATACACTGCCAATAACTGTGCTACCTTGAAGCATATAGAGACCACGCGACAATTTTCCTTTAATAACAACGAGAGCACCCTTACTAACTTTTAAGACTCCACCTTCAGCTACATACTTATAGCCTTGTGAATCAAGAGTACCCAAAGATATCAAATTCTTTTTCAAATCTGGAACATGGCGAACATCTTTTAAAGTCCTAACAATACCATCATGCATCTTAATTCGGACAGTACCAATACCAATAACCTTACAGGACATATTGTTTCCCATCAAGATAACACCCCCATCAATAGATTGATAAGTAGCAAACCAATCTCTACTGGGGCACATATAGTAAGTCCAACCCGAATCAAGAATCCAAACATCTTCAGGAGAACCAATAGATACTGATAGAACATTTTCACCATCGGAACCAGAACTATCTGCAACACCAGTAACATCATTAGTACCAGAAGACGTTGCGACAAATTTTCCTTTACCTTTAAGTTTCAGACAATTTACTTTCCAGTGCCCTTCTTGACGGCAATAGTTGCATTTATCTTTTCTTTTTCTAGATTTGGATCTAGACTTGCCTCTATTATTGCTTGTGCCTTTTTCTTGATGTCTACTTCTGACAAATAAACCACTGCTATTATCATTGTTGCTAGTAGACACTTTTTTCTTCAACTCTCTGGAATTCAAAGCTACTTTGACATCTTTCAAAGAAATAGTGTCTCGCCCATATAGCATGGTATCAACAAAATGTTCAAATGAATGAGGTAAAGAACATAATAGAACTAAGGCCTGATCCTCATAATCAATCTTAACACCACCATTTTTCAGATCACGAATAATTTTAGTAAATTCATCAAGATGATCATGCAAAGGTGTACCTTCTGACATTCTGAATGTATACAAACGTTGCTTCAAATATAACCGACTAGTCAAAGACTTGGTCATATACAAATTCTCCAATTTTCGCCATAACCCAGCAGAAGATTCCTCATCACCAACTTCGCGTAATACCTCATCAGACAAGGATAACTGAATTGAACTGAGAGCATTTTCCATTAATGCATCTTTTTCTTCATCAGTCAATTTTTCTGGCAATTTATCCTTACCTTCAAGTGTCTTAACGAGCCCTTCTTTAACTAATACGGCTCGCATCTTCATACGCCAAAGACTAAAATCATTTCTACCATTGAATTTCTCAATTTCATATTTTGCCGCCATGACAGAAAACCCAATGTTAAATAAACAGAAGCACAACCTAGAAAATACGAAACCAATCAAATAACTATAAGCTCAAAATAAATTCAAAAAGAGCAAACTTGATTAGTTCCAATAAATAGCAGAATAACCCAATGCTCTGATACCAATTTGTTACAAATTAGCACTTGTGGAAGCGAAGATCGGGTCCAATTTTGGTTGCACAAATTAATAATAATGGGTAACGGAAAAATAATCAAGAGTAAGAAAATAAATGGCACACAATGATTTAAGTGGTTCAACTTTTCCATGTAAAAAGTCTACTCCACTGACGATGGCATACCGAGGAAAATCCACTAATAATCAAACAGAGATACAAACACTAATTTCCAAGGTTCATAAATTATACCAAAATCCAAAATCAACCCACAAAATTTCCCCTCTAATTTACTGGTAATATATAGCAAGATAAATTTAACAAACTTGCTATTAAATCAAATATTATCGTACAAATGAGATAGAATATAATTAACAATCCTTAAGGACATGAAACTGTGGAAGGAAAAACAAAACAACTTCTTCTTCTTCCAAATTCTGCAACTGTTATATCTCCCAGTAGTTTTTCTTTATTCTAATGCTGCTGATTTCTTTGGTGGCTGCTGCAAAAAACTCTAGTAGCTGCTGCTTTCTCTAATCGTCTATTTCACAGAGCAAATAACTAATATATATATTAGTTAAACCTAAGGGTTATAATATGGGCAGATGAGCTTTGGACTTAATTTGTTTTGGGCCAAATATAACAACATGAACAACATAAGCATAAGTTTTAAGATATATATTAATTAGGATTAGGATCTCACTTAGTTTTTGTCAAAGATTTCTTTATTGTTATCTTGACGACATTATTGAATTTCTTAGATGACATGTTCAATAATGTTTGTGCTAAGGACGTAGAATATAATTTGGCACTGTAACATGTAATCAAGATTTGCATTTTTTTTGTTAACAAATAATCATGATTTGCATATGGTAAAAAGAATTTAACACAAAAAAGAAGAAGAAAGAGAATAAATAAGTTTAGTTTGTTAAGTGAAATTGTACATCTTTTTGTCTCATTTTCACATTGTATGTTATCATCCAAAATAAAATGGAAAATGGTAGAAGAAAAATGTGTTTTTAAATTCATTTATATGTAAATATTAATACCTCTAATATGAAATAAAAAGGAAGTATATGAAGAAAAAAAATATATTTATTAATATATTTTTATCATTAAATATATTTTATTCTAATTTTGAAAGACAATGAGTTATCTTCCTTTTTGGCCTCCCCTAAAAATATTTTTAGAGATATGATCATGTTCATGTTGTCCCCCCTAAAAAGACTATGTGTTGTCTTCCTTATGACATTTAAGTGCATAATATCTTATTTGAAAAATTAAAATGTTTAGTTTTGTTATCTTTTTACGGAATTATATTTGGACATATCTATAAAAAATTATACCTATTTTTTTATTATAGGTAAGAAGTGTTTTATAATTATTCATAGTGAGATGACACCAAGTGAAAATTTAGTTTATAAAACATATTTGTTAATTTAAAATGAACATATGTTGCTCCCTAGAAAAATGAAAATGCCAACTTTTTAGAATATTTGGACATATTATAATTTGAACATTTTTATTTAGAGTTATGTGTGTTTGAATGAAGAAACTCTTTTTGATGATTTCAAAAGATATATCACCTATATTCATAGCTAAAAAGATGATTTTAAAATATTATGAAAAACTTTTAGATTAATTTTACTTATAAGTTTAATTGATTGGAGAGTACATCTTTTTGATTTAGAACTAGGAACATAAGAATATTGAAACTATAAGTAACAATATGATTTCTACCTAAGTATTGAAAATAATATTGTGTTATATATTAAAATTTCATGTTTTAACATTTTTACAATACTATTCAATTTTAGATTAGTTAAATTAGTTATGATGTTATTCTTGTTTCTCACGTAAGTATAATCATATAGAATGAATTGATTTAGAAGACATTTCAATGCAACTAGAACAACAGTGCAATGAATATATTTTTAATATTTTTAAAACTAGATCACATAAGTTTACATTCTTACTTTATAAACCTTCATTCACTATTCAATTCATTCAAATATTTAGTAAAGTTCACACATATGGATATGATATTTTCAATGCAATAAAAATGGATTTTCAAAAGCATATATTAGTTAGTTCTAATTGTATAGTTTCATACAAAAACTTTACTCATAGAGTCAGTCATATTCATTTTAAAAATACATCGTTCATGTCAAGGCATTTTATGTGTGTCATCAAGCCATGTTATGGAAACATATTTTTTCTTTTGGCACTAGAAACAACTAGTACACAATCACCATTATCAAAATAAGATAATTATGTTTTATAAGCTATATTTATTGTAAATGGAGGTTTATAAAGTAATATTGAATTTGTTTTTCTAAAAATTTCATAGGATCATTGAGAATTTCATTCACATTCAAGTGAATTCAGTTGGCTTTATTAGTATATTTTTAAGCACTAAAGTTCAAAGTTCATTCATTTAATTTAATAATAATTTGAAAAGCATGTCATATGCAGTTTTAATGCACTTTCAATATGAAAGTACCATAAGAACATATTTTGTTATCCTAGCCAACAAGCTAAGTGTAAGTTTAATTGGCTGAATGGAATGGAATCAGAATTGATTTCTTCCAATTTTATATTTGATTAGCTTGAAAAGTGGGAATAAAATGAAATCGATTACTAAAAGAGAAGGAATTACAATTCCTTTTCCCCCTTAAGGAATCATTATTTCATTCTCATATCAATTTTTTTCCAATTTTACCCCAACCTCAAATACAACCCTAAATCCTAAATCCCAAAACCCAAAACCCAAAACCTTAAACCATAAACCCTAAACCTTATTTAGAAAAATAGTAATTTTAACCCTAAACCTTAATCCACAAATATAATCCTAAACCCTAAACTCCAAATTCTAAATCCAAAAACTCTAAACCCTATTTAGAAAAATAATAATTTTAACTCAAACCTTAACCCAAAAATATAACCTTAAACCTAAAACCACAAATCCCAAAACCCTAAGCCCTATTTAGAAAAATCATAATTTTAACCTTAAACCTTAACCCCCAAATATAACCCTAAACCCTAAATCCTATAACCCTAAACCCTATTTAAAAATAATAATTTTAACCCTAAACCTTAACTCATAAATATAACCCTAAACCCTAAATCTCAAAACCCAAAACCCTATTTAGAAAAATAACAATTTTAACCCTAAACATCAAATCCCAAAGCCCTAAACCTTAACCCACAAATATAACCCTAAACTCTAAATCCCTAAACCCTATTTAGAAAAATAATAATTTTAACCCTAAACCTTAACCCACTAATATAACCCTAAACTCCAAATCCCAAAATCCAAAACCCTATTTGGAAAAATAATAATTTTAACCCTAAACCTTAACCCTAACCCATAAATACAACCTTTAACCCTAAACTCTGAATCCATAAATCCCAATTCCTAAACCTCAAAACCTTAAATCTTATTTAGAAAAATAATAATTTTAATAATATATTTTATTTTTAAGTAAAAATTATATAGAAAAATAATAATTTTAATAATGTATTTTATTTGACGATAAAATAATAATTAAATGATATTATTTAAATTTTAATAAATATAGAAATATTAAAGTAATATACAGTATTTTTTATTCTATTTCAATTGTAAACCAAACGCTGTAATTCTGATTCCTTCTTTGATTTCAGTTGTTAAACCAAACGAAACTGTTTCATTTTCACTTCATTCTATTCTCATTTCGATTTCATTCAGTGAACCAAACGTCACCTAAAATAAATATAATTTGCAAGCAATTTCAACTTGAAATTAAATCAATTTTATTATATATGTTCTTATACAAGCTTGAAGTTAAGTAAATATTTTAAAAATATCATAGTACTTCTACTTCAGTATCCAATGATAATTGGCTCTACTCAGTATTCAGAATATGTTGTTTTATTTGGTAAGACATGATGACCAATAGATTTGTGGTCGAGTTCAACTCATTATGATGTTTATTTAACTTAGTATGATGTTACCAGATTAGTATGATATTTATCAATTTAATTTAATTCAATATGATATCAGATGAGTTTCATATGATGTTATTAGATCAATATGATATTTATCAGTTTAATTTAGTTTAGTGTGATATCAAATCAGTTCAATATAATGTTACCAAATCAGTATGATATTTATTAGTCTAGTTCAGAATAATATGTATGATTTCTATTAAGTTAGTTCATATACGACATATGTATATAAACATAGTCAACTGAGCCATTTTAATGGTTTATCAAATAAGTTCTCAACACGTGTAGTTGAGAGCTAACGTCAGTGCTTAATATTACATCTGTATACGACCAGATCCCCAAATACTTTTAGCATAACAAATTCAAAGTACATATCTCATGGTAATACTTTTTATTTGCATACTTATAATATAATGTTATTTCATGAAAACTCATAAGATCGTACGTTATTATATTTTTAAGGTAAGACATAAATCATTTTCCAATAGAATATTATTTCATGGTAACCATATATAGTATGTTATTTTGAAGATTAGATAGAAATCACTTTTATATAATGTTATTTCGTCGTAACTCATACATATCATGTTATTATATTTTGAAGATCAGACATAGATCATTTTTATGAATGTGTTATCTTATGAAAAGTTATAAGCATTTAATTTATAGTTTTCAAGCTTGCAATTAAATATATTTATGAAACTTATCGACTCACTCAGCTTTTAAGATCACCTTTTATATTTTTTTTTCTCTCGGGTAGTAGCTTTGAGAAAACATACCGTGATAACAAATTTGGGAGAATATGATCAATATTTTATTATTCATCTTAGAATGTTTGATCTCTCTACCTTTTGTGTAGTTAGTGTTGGTTAGTGTGTAAATAGAATAGTAATCAAGACTAAAAATCCTTATGATTCAATGTATATAATACATATCATAATTTATAATCATATTGATGAACATGAGTTACTTTTTGGTTATGTACAAAATTATGATATATGTTAGTATGAAAAAAGTATTATGTGAGAATTGTTATCATTTTACAAAAGGACGATTAGCCCCCATATAAGGAAAAAATCTACCAAAGTTTTTATAAAACTTTGTACAATAATGGTTTTGGGACAATCTCAAATAAGAAGGAAATAAGTTAGTTAGTTATTATGATCTCAAGATGTGTCTCGTGTTATAAGGGTAGTTTAGGGATAGGTGATATCTCATTTTATTTTTTATTTTTTCTCATATTGAAAAAATCTAAAATTTGATCATTTTTTCTTATGTTGTCACTTTTTTATAACAAAAATTTAAACTGATACAAAATTAACAAATAAAATATAAAGTGTTCTAACTAACATAACTAAAAAATTCTAAATGAATTAATCTCTTTCATAAACAGCTCATGTTTAGTTTGAAATTTTTAACATTACATTATGTTAAGATATAAAAGTTCAAATATTCATTTTTATTACATTTTCAAGTTTCTTTACATTTTAAAGATTTTCTTCTAAGATTTATATTGTCTATCAATAAAAGTTTTAAATTAAACATAAATTTAAGATAACAATATTATTACAACTCAAATAATTATTATTATAAAAATAATTCGTTAAAGACAATTTTATCCAAAAATAACAGTGCTCAAATGTGATTAATTAGGAATATAATAGATAATTCACTTGTAACTATTACAAAATAATTATAACAATATCATTAATCTAAATTTAAAAATATAAAAAAAAAAAGGAAAGACAAAAAAAAAAGATTTGGCTATAAATGTGGCAAAACAAGTAGAAGTGTGCGAAAAATTCGATTATCTGATCAATATGATCCGTTGATTTTTTTGATGGTCAGATCAGATGGAAATTTTTTTCCATTCATGAAGTGCGAATCGGATGGTGGATTTCACTACGATTCATCTGATCTCATCTGATCCAACCGAAATTAATTATATACATATATTTATTAAATTAAATATATATATATATAATATATTTATTTGATTTTTTAATGTTTCTTTTAAGTTAAATAATTTTATGTTATAATTTATGTGAAAATTTAAAAAAATTATTTAAAAATATAAAAAATATAGTTAATTAAGTTTATTGATCGGATTGATCGGATGTCATCCGAATAGTTTACGGATCAAATTGATCGGATGTGAAAGGTGATCGGATTGGTTATGAATTATGATGTTTCAAACCGAACGGATGGTCGGATCAGATCGAATGAGTATAAAATCAACGGTTTTCGTCCAGTGAATAGCCCTAAAACAAGACACTTTTAATAAAACAAAATAAAAACCAAAAAGGTATAAAATAAATTATATTGAGGCAATAATGTCAAGAATTTTTGAGAAAACTATTATGAATTTAACTATATTACTCACATAATTTAAATAAGACTCAAATTTTAGATCTTTTATACACTCAAATGGACTACATGTCGTTCATCCATACTCACAAGACAAATTCTTTGAGAACAATATGATTTTTTATTGATTTAAATGTTTCTATAATTATAAAAGGAAAAACAAATTTGTTTTGTACTTAATTTGTAAAACATATTACATATATAAAAGAAAGTTTTTTTTCATTTCTATTTTTTATGTTTATCTTTTTATTGTGTAAAAAATAAAAGATAAAAACTAACTAAAGGATGATAGATAATAATAAATTAATTGATAATTAATACTTCAAATATTAACCTATAATGAAGTCTCTATAAATTTAAGCGTGGCTTATCATCCAACCACTTTTAACTCAAGTTTGAATTTCACTCATGTATTATTTCCTTTATTTAATAAAAAAAAGGACTTTAGTAAGCCTTAAAAAAAAGTGTCTCCAATACCCTTTTAATTAGGTGTAATTATAAAATTTATGTTAAAAAGTACCAAATGTTGCATTATATTTAATAGATAGATAAATATATAGTTAGTTAGATTACACCTATCAATTAATTTGAATGTTACTTTTGTGGTTACGAGTCTTTCGTGTATAAAATGCAAACTCATTCTTTTATAATAATAATAATAAATTATTTTTTTGTGATTACAACGTTATAAAAAAATAATTATCTTTACTAAGAATGTATATTTTACTATTACTTATCATGTACTTCTGCTTCATAGATTCTTTTAATATATACACCAATCTTCATTTTTTACCTTATCCTTTAAATTCTTCATTTCACTTCTTGAACTAAAAAAATCATTTTTTTTCTTTCATTAAAGTTCTTGCATGAGTTGCATTTCACTTTCTTTATCTTTAAAATTTTTACATCATTTTATTCCAAATTCAATTATTTTTCACCTTTTTAGCTTTTGTTTTCAAATTACCCACTAATTCAAAAGACCATTTTTTTACAAGGATGTGGATTCATAAAAAGGAAAAGATATCCAAATTTATTCTCCTTTTGTAAGAATTATTGAAATTAATATGTTAGCAATTTGTGGTCAAATCTATAAGTATAATAAAGTGAATGTTAATTTTCATATTTTTGTTTTAGTAAACTACTTAGTTTTCTCCATGATAATGATAATGATAAGTATTTTTTGTTCAAAGTGTTATTTAAATATGGTATGATTTAAGTGATCTATTACTTAATGATTGATCTTCCACATGTAAAAATGATTTTATTTGATATATGTTTGTACTTATACATTCCCATTCTTTTTCTCTAAATCTTTACAAATGGAATATGTGAAGATCACTTGCAAATTTTATTTGCTTAAAACAATGTCAATTCTAAAGAGTTTATAGTGACAAATTTATGCTCTATTAAATTTACAGTTATGAAAATTTTGTTAGGTTAAGAATTGAATCATCGGGAATAGTACAAACATCAAGTACATGATTATGTTTTAGAGTTATGAATCTACCCAAACTTTTCAACAACATTTTTCGTATTTGTTCATCATTTAACATAATCAAGTTAAGGTTTTTATTACTTTCGTTGTTTTACCTCGGCAAGTAATTGTTACTCTTTGTAATATACTTTTTAATTAATGAATTAAGTTGTTTTGAGGAGAGGGGGAAGTGAGCTTGTATATATAAGAGAAATAGCTCAAGATAAATAAAATCTTGTATATATTCTCCTAAATCTCGACTTTGGTTGATCTATTTATACATAAATTCATTCTAATGCAGTTCTTTAGCATTTGATTGGTTTACTTCTTGGTATGCCTTTTTGTTTGTAGATCTAGATGCAAGTGTTTTATCTTGCTTGTTGAAGTCAATATTACTTTCAAAGTCGAATACAAAGAATCCGCTAGATTAATAGAAAGCATGGTTTAGGAGCATTCAAATAAATAAAATAAAATATATGAATATTGTCAATGCAGCTTGAACATTCGCACATCTCTAATTGACAATTAACAGAATGCAAGAGCCTAATGTCGCCTTGGTAAATAGCGAGATGCATGTTTTTATCTCTGCACTAGTTTTGAATGATGCTCGTGCAGAGTATATCTTTCAATTTTAAACAATATGTTTGTTAATTAGATAATTTGGGGTACTACAATCTCCATGTGTTAGTATAAATTTCTATTTTTCTCATAAAAATATTTTAGATTTATTTCAAAAATTAATATGCCGAAACCGAAATACGAAATTTATCAAACTAACCTAAAAAAGTTAGTCTAATGTTATTAACTGATTTCATATATTGGCTTTGGTTCTGAGTTAAATAAAGAGAAATTTAGGTGAATATCGAACCTAATCAAACCATGTACACCACCCGTACTTGGGGTTGCATTTAGGCTTAATTCCCTCGCCTAAATTCCATGCATTAATCATCATCATAAATGTAAGCTAACCCAACATATCAAGTTAGATCAAGCATCGAGAGAGATTATAATCTTAAGCTTGTGAAGGAGGAAAAGGGAACCCATTGTAGCACTAACCCATCCGTAATTACGACAATCTGAATCACCATGAGCATAACAAAAACTTTCCACAACCTCCCATGAAGTCCTATAGCCGACCCATTTGACCCATCACCTATCAGGTAAACTTATTCATATGCTTCCCCAACCAGACCAATGAACATTCCAGCTTGTCACATGATATTGAAACTGCCGCAGCAACAATTCCACACATAATGGCCGCTCATGGCTGCACCACGTGTTTGAGATATCATCAGCTTACACCTTTGTTATCTGGCTTAATGCGGCTCTAAAATGTTAAATATTGACATCATTCCACGGTTAAAATTAAAAGCAGAAATTATTATTATTATTATTTTCATGTTCTGTGGTAGTTTAATTGTTAGTAGTGAGTCCTTAATTGTAAGAGTAGATCATGTTCTCTTGTTCTTAAAATCATGGGTTCATGAAGTTAGTGGCTTGAGTTATAGGATAGTGCTCGAAGTAATGAGTAATGGGTCCTGATATTTAGGAAATTATAGTTACAATGTTATCGGAGATCGTGAGCCCCACCCTTCAAAGAATATAAATTCAGTTGAATAAAGTATCCAGGATTTATCAGAAATATTGTTTTCCTTGTCCTATTGTTGTTCTCTCATCCTAACAGTTGTAGTCCTGTGCAATTGTTATTCTTCTTTAAAGCTATCAGTTACTAATTTTTTTCAAATTTGATTCTTTTCTGAGTTAGGCACAGACAACTAATGAAAGCTTTCCTAAGCAATAAATTAACTATCCATATGATTCTATTACACATTAAATGGAAGAATTAGATACTTTTTTACTTCATGGCACAAAGTTACAAACATATTTTAGCACCAAAATTATGATCTTACATTATTGTTTCAAACTTTCAAAACCACATACCTAAAATCCAAAAGCCACCATTTTAGTGTAGATTTTGAAACATATCTACTTTACTGCCCCGTCCTGAGCTTTTTCCTCTGTTTTCGCCTCTGTTCTCGTAGATCTGGTAGCCAAATTTTAATGAG
This sequence comes from Hippophae tibetana, assembly GCA_037013495.1. NCBI lineage: Eukaryota > Viridiplantae > Streptophyta > Magnoliopsida > Rosales > Elaeagnaceae > Hippophae > Hippophae tibetana. Next base: position 42,041,645 of record CM072805.1, on the reverse strand, counting down.
ATACTCCGGAGAATCCAAGACACAAGAAAAGATACAACTTACAAGATGTTGATAATATATAATAGTAGTAATAAAATGCAGGGAAATATACATACGTTTCTTCTCTTCTTTCTTTTTCTTCCTTGAGTTCTGCATATTTCTTCGTTTTTGTGCAAAGTCTTTATCATCCATGGGCACCTGTGAGTGGATATGTAAATGAGTATAAGCCCTTGCACAGGATAAGTATGATTGTATGAGAAGAAATGGTTCTTTGGATTAGTGCGTAAGACAGAGTCATTCAGAGTTCAACAGAAGAAATGAAACTGATTTATTTCACTTCATAGCGTTTGCTTTTCCTAAAAGCATTTCTAGAGCATTAACTGCAAATTGGTTTTGTATCCTTTTCCCCATCTATTTTCCTAGATTTTGTTTCGTATAACAGAAAAAACTTCCTGTATTCCCTACAGATAAAGAAACAAATATCAAATAATTCAGCATGTCTCTTGCAAGAAGGTGAAAATAAATTAGGCCAAATTCAAATATAATTAGGATTTTTCCAAAGCCCTAATTTTATGGATGCATCACAGACAAAATGACCATGAATATTTGGACGATGGACTCCATTTCTGGTTGACACACGTTCAAATCGAACCAGCTATCAAAATTCGATAAATCATGTTCCTTAATCTTTTCTCCCATTGGCCAAACAATAGAACAATAATATTTGACAGAACATAAACTCGAACAAGAATTGTATAATGAAATGAAATCTGAAATCCTAAACAAAAAGCCCTTTTATTTACTTCGAAAAGATGGATGAACTTACTAACTCGTTACCAGCACTCCTAAGTGCCTGGAGTGGTTCCACACAATCTTGACCTATAACAACCAATTTCCTTCTTTTGTTTTCTCCTGAATTCCTGATATCACCAAGTTTTTGCTTAGCTAGTTCTTCAAATTGAAGCTGCAGGAGAGGTGAAACACCAGCCTGAAATAAGAAAAAACCCAATAAGGTATCATAACTTTAATTAAAAAACAATGAAAAGTAAACAACATGCTGCTAACTCCTACCTTGGTTACGTGTTATGATGTGCATTGATTAAAATGTAATCTGAATCAATAGATATCGCATTTCAAAATTACTATTACTCCATTAGAATTTTACTTGCCGAGAGTTTATAATTACTACATTTGTTATTTTATCATGTTATGATTTTTCTCATTAGATTAGGCTTTGAGCCGTTATCTTTGTGTCCCATAATAGGGATCCATACCTCTTTAATCAGAAAATTTGGTTTAAAAAATATATAATATTTATCGTTAAGGTGGGAGCCCCCTTTCTAGGAACTTTTCCTTCATTAAGGCCCTTCAGGTGTGATTTCCCATTTTAAAATCATTTAAGAAATGCTTCAAATACTCCTTTAGTTCTTCCAAAACAAAAGTTGAAAATAATAATATCAAATTGTCAACACACAAAAAAAAAACAGTTGTGTTGTTACACGCTCTCGAGAACTGAAATAATTTCCACTTTTTCCTTACTCAGCTTTGTCTTACTCTTCACTGCATTCTCTCATCTTTAAGTCAATTTTTTTAACAAATCAGGAACCAAGTTAGATCATAATTTACGTTACATGACAAATCTTGAAATATATTGTTCATGGACATACCAGACGTAATAGCAGTGAGCTTAGAGTAATAAAATGAAGGACAAAGTCCATAAGAAAGCAATATAATTACCCCTGCCAAATAACGATGTGAAAAAGATTTTGGTTGTAGCGGACGGGAAAGCAGCACATTTAGTTCCTGTGCGTGCAAATAAATATGAAGTAACTTTAAGTGCTATAGTTCAAAGTACAAACATGTGCCAACTGTGACAGCTGTTCAGGGTCAGCAAGAGTGCATATAGTTGAGAGCACACCTGCAGCAATTTCCTCAAATTCATGGAGCTGACTTTCTTTTGCTTGTAATTCTTTACTATTTCCTCTTCACTCTCATCACTGTCCACAATTAGTTCGATCGACTCTGCACTTCTTTCAAACCAGCTTTTCTTTGCCTTTGCCTTTAAAGAAGAAAGGAAAGGTAAAAATGAGAGCAATACCAATTAACTTTCACGCAAATGTGAAATGAAATATTAACAAACCATGAGCAAGAAAACAGCTCAATAGTAAAATCCACCAAAACAGCAGAAATCAAAAACACCATCGTCTCTTAAACACCGAGCCCTTCATATCTTGGCAGAAACACATTTAATACAGAAACAACGCTACCACTGCATACAACCTAACTGAACAGTAGCTAGTACATGTATATGGACAGAGGGAGGAGAGGAAGTGAGAGAGAGAGTCAGTGTAAGAGGAAAAGAGGTCATAGGAAAAGACAATGGTAAAGATAATTTAAACAATCCTCCCAACTCTAGTTGCTTTACAAAAATAAAATATAGTTAAAATCAGCAATTATGTGAGAATTGATGCTCACTCGTCCACACAGTATGTTTGAATATAACCATGTCAAAGTTAATTTTAAGATGAAAAAACTTGTACTATGAATAAGAATTGGGAAACTTAGTTGACCAGTGTAAATGCATACAATAAATCCCACATCTGAAATAAATACCTTAGAGTCCTTCCGCAAAATCTTGTCTATTTGTTGTGCAAGAGACAAACGCTTCATCACCTCTGGCATGTATGAGTTGTCAAAAGGAAATCGCTGAAAGCTTTCCTACAAGCAGAGAAAATGTATTTGGAGACAATAAATGTACAAGTTTCAACTGTAAAAGGAGTGGTTCCTTAACTTGAATATTGCTGCAAATCTAAGGGAAGACCTTAGCTCCAACGTTTATTTAGATTTCAAAAGAGAACTAAACCTCAGAAAATCAATGAAAAGTAATTAATTTTACAGCTACCTTAGAAAATGATCTGCACAAAGAAGCAAATTTTGATGCTTCATTGGGTGAGATTAGGGCAATGCTGCAACCATCAGCAGAAGCTCTTGCAGTTCTACCACTTCTATGAATATAAACCTAAAGTCAGCGGGAAAAAGTTAGAAGTGTAATTTGTACCCAAAAAACATCACATATAAGAACTAAAAATCCAGAAAAGCCTCCATATTTTGACTCACTTCTGCCGAATGTGGTAGCTGATAGTGAACAACAGTTCTAACACCAGGAATATCAAGGCCTCTCGCTGCAACATCAGTTGCAAGAAGTATACCATGCTCATTTCCCCGAAAACGATCAAGCGCCTTCAATAAATAGAAGACAGATAAGAGAAAGCTTTTAAATTTATAATATTACATATAAGCAGTGAGCACAACACCCTACATCCCTTATGCTGTCTAGCCAAACGCATAAGTTCAGGGAAAAAAATTATGAGATCTACAGTCTACTCCAGTACCAACTCAAAATGTAATCAATGTTCCTACAGAACTCTATAATAAGTGAATCAAACATTAGAGACTGAATATAGTGTAGAAAACAATGTATCTGAAATGTGTATATTGAGATATTTTATACAATTGACCTCACTATATATTACTAGGCTAGGAGTACATGGAAACAATACATCTAATTACTAACTTACATGTCAGATTATTCATTACAGTATATCTCCTAACAATGCTCATAATAAAGATTGATTTCCTATTTACAAAATGATCTCATAATTCAACCAAATCCCTCACAATTTGGAATTTCGACAAACATATTGACACAGACATGGGAAAGAGTTGAAAGAAAAATGAGAAATTATTGTTCAGTTTTGTAGGTTTAACCCTTTTTTCCCTAAAAGCTCAAGCTTATGTGACACTCAACCCTCAAGTATCCATAGAAAACAAAATTTATAGGGCTTTAAAGTTTGAACTTGAGATCTCCTACTCTACTATTAGGCTTAAGCTTGCTTGGAAGAACTAGGCCAGCATTAGATTTTATAATCTCTTTTATACAAAAATGCTGAAAAGTAAATTTGATGGGATAAAAGTCCACTAGGACAAAATGCAAGATGAAAAACAAAAACTACAAAGTAACGCTCATATTCTAACTCCTACTCCAGTACCAACTCAAAATTACATAGAAGTATTCCTACAGAACTCTATAATAAGGAATTTAAGGTATTCTCACACATGAGAAAGGGTTGACAGAAAAATGATAAATTGATGTTAAGTTTTGCAGATTTTATAAGTGCTTTTATACTAAAATGCTGAAAAGTAAATTTGATGGGATAGAAGTCCAAAAGGACAATATGCAAGATGAAAAACAAAACCTAAAAAGTGATACTCATATTTCTCAGTGAATGTTTTTATGTGGTACTAACGATTCAATAACTATCTTTGTAACTCCAAAATATTTCAGTTTATGCTTCTACCTATTCTCTAGATATATCAAGAAAGATGTACTGTTTAATGAGGCTACTACGAAATATTTGCTCATGGATGGGACAGGCTCTTCTATTATGGTTCATGGTTTCTCGACTATATGGTTCATCCGGAGGTGAGATCGAGCTTTCAAGAAATAGTGAAACTCCACTATTACAATTGGGTCATTGCGATTATAGGTTGGATGTCTAATTTTCCAGACAATAATGATAATATCTTGTACCTGAACCGGTGGTTCATATGTTTTAAGTAATAGGGAAGAGGACCGAAACATGCCACTGAAAGAAAAGAGGGATTAGGCCCAAAGTGGACAATAATCATGTGTTGTAGTGGGACGATACAAATGGTACCAGAGCATGACCTTCCAAAAATGTGGCTGACGAGAGTGATTGTGAGTCATCAATCCCTTGAGCTTGGGCAAGGCAAGGTAAGTTGTAAAGTTCCACATTTCTTAAGAAAAGAGGATTGTAATGGTTCGTAAGTATGGATTTCAATCTAAATGGTATGAGACCTTTTAGGTGAAAGAAAGCCCAAAGCAAAACCATGAAGAATAGCATACCATATATTGGAGTGTGGCGTTACATGTTTTATCTTGGTTCACAATCCAGAAAACAAAGCTATAAGTGTGCCCAGTAAGTTTACCAGAAAGAAACTTGGCAATTACCAGCTCTCTCAAAATAACACTTTATATGACATTGATATAAGGATGTGTAAGTATATTATTTTATGGAAAATAAATTGATATGTATTAATATTACATTAGTTATAAACTATAATTCATATAGTGTTTATTCATTTTTACTTGTTCATTTAATTCTAGTAATAAATATTCCACCAAGTGATTGTCATCATTAGTGTGGACACAAAAATTGACATCGATAAACAAACTAGGGTGGTTGGTTTAAGTCTAAACTGAGTTGTCATGATTGGATGACTTCTTTTGGTCACAAAAGCATAACACAAGACCCAAATTAAATATATCCAATCGATCTGTGATTGTGATTGAATATTAGAGGAACTTTTATTGCATGAGTCTTATGACTCATAAGGATGAACTATCCACTTAATTCCCATGGATGATGTCCTAGCATTCTGATTAACTTGTATTTTGGTACACTAGTTCTTGAAACAAGCGAGACCTAGGGTAGAAAAGATTGGTTTTGTGGCTTGGCATATAGAATCAACATACTCCATTGAGATGTGTTAGTACTGGACTACTTAAATATGTGGCCATAGTAATCCCCAGGAATTCAACATAGTTTATAATCATTAATTGTGACTGTTACACAAACTGGATATGTTGAATGTAGCCCTTAAAGGAACTAGATATGGAACAGTTCAATAGGTTTTGTAACTGGTACATGGAGTATTACACAAATAAGGTATGAGCATTGAGAGTGGTACTCAGAATAATGTACCATAAGAAGTAGACTGTTCTTTTGATTGATTACGTAACTTGGAGTAGCAATCTCATATTTTAAGTGGCTAAAGATACAAGGTCGTGTATTGACAAAGTATTGGAAGACTTGTAACATGGTCCCGTAAAGTCCATAGCCACTTAAATGATCACAAGGTATAAAAAACAAAAGTTTCTTATCAAACTATTGTGTCACAAGCATTGAGAATTTAATTGGCAATCAAAGGTAATTGGATCGATAAAAAATGGGTAGGTCAATTGATAGAGACCCTTGGGTCGATCCAACTTTAACCATGCATCCAGCAAAAATCACATTAATTTTCTGCAAAATTGTGATGTTCAATCGATTGAGCAATTTTGGAATTGTGCAGGCAGTTTTGTTTTTACATGTTTTGAGCGGGGCTTAATACTATCCATCCCAGACTCGTAATTAACGATCTCTTGGATTTAGAAGACGATATTATGACTTCAAAATGCTCTTTGGAGTAAAAGCTTTCCACCTTCCTTTGTCAGGCTCATGTGATGAGCAACTTTGAGGCAATACACATTCACCTTTTGAGATTCTTCTAGCACAAAGTTTGATTATTGTTTTCTTGGTGCCCACATACCTAGTGATCACATCTTCCTCATAAGCCTTTGAAGATTTGATTGGTGATTATTACAATCAAACCAACCTTGAAGTTATAATTTTTAAATTGTTTCATTTCATGCATATTATACAAGAGTTCATAGATTACTTCCAATATGTTTTATTTAAACTTTAAAATTCGTTGGCTCAACCTTTGTTGTTTTAAAAACAAAACCAAAACAATTGATGTATTAATGGATGGTAAATCGAAAGCAACCATTTTTAGACCTTGGCCATAAACAAATGAATTTTGTTAAGCAACATAATACAAATGAGTCACAAATACTTTATGCATCAAATACACATGAAAAGACCATCATTACTAGCATGAACTGATATAAATAAAGCTAATAAAAGAATATAAAGAACCATATAATGTTTCATCAAAAACCATTTGAGTTTTAAATTTTATAAGTTGCATTAACATTCCATTTAAGTTAATTTGTTGTCAACACTAATTTTCATTAACACGCAACTATGATGTATATAACCAAATTAGAGAAGAATGATTGCAACCAAGAAAACAAATGTGATGGAGATTATGCAGTCATAAAGAAGCAACAACATACATCATCTCACACCACCTACTAAAATGCCAAAAACAAATAGTTAAGTTGGAAAATAAACCTTCAAACGAGCTCGTTGCTGCATCTGGGCATGCAATGTCCAAACATTAATACCAAGAATGCGCAAGACAGATGAGATACGCCGCAAAGCTGCAATTGATGTACAGAAGACTATTGTGCGGCCTTGTCCATGAATACTCAAAATATAATACAAATAAGCATCTTTATCTTCTTCCCTGCAACTGTAAACTATAATAATAAGTAATAATTCATGTGAATAAGTGAGTAATAATTCATGTGAATAAGTGAGTAATAATTCATGCGAATAAGTGAGACCTCAATGCATAAAATTGGTTAGCTGGGTGCTGATAAAGAAAAAAAGGCATCCAGAAAAAAGGGACTAGAGTGCTGGTGCACATACTCAATAAATGATTCCTCAAGCTTCTTAACCAAAATTGACATGTTTGTTAGATCAATTATTGCAACATTAGCTCTCATCCCTGCTCGTTCAGAGAGAGCCTCTATGGAATTGAATCCATCTGATGCTGATTGCTTTGCTTTTGTTGCACCACGCTTCAGTTTTTTACGAAAATCAACAGAGAGAGATATAGTAGCAGAAAAGACAAATGTTTGCCGTTTCTTTCTCTGAACACTTGACGGTGCAATACAATTTTCTATATTTTGAAGATTCCCTTCAGCTGAACCAGGAAGCATGTCAATAATGGACTGCAATTCACGGAAATGCCCATTTTCTATCATTCGATCAGCCTCGTCTAGCACAAAGAAAGACAATGAATGTAACTGCAAAGACAAAAGGGATTGGTAAAACGTTTTCTATTAGTCACAATAAAAGAGAAAATAGTGAATCTAAAACTCAAAGAAATACGAGGAAATCCAGGGATATACTCCGATTGCTGCAATCAATGAACTAAAAGTCAACAAATTTAACATAATGTACGTTTATCTAAGGAGTAACTATTAAGCATTTTAGTGTTTGAGAGGCCTCCTACCTTCTGTACACCTAGCTGAAGCACAAATTTAAGTACAATAGTCACAACCAATAATAATGAAATGACACAGTGAACTTTTCTACGTCCTCAATTCTTCCCAATGGTATAGCTTTCCCCTAAGATTCAATTCTTTCCTAGTCATATTCTCCACTGGTCCATTTTGTACTTCTGTAATTACTACATATATTAATAATATATGTGGTTTCTAAAATTCTAAGGAGCAACTATTAAGATGAATATTCAAGTTTATTTAAGGAGTAACTATTAGGCATTTTAGGGTTTGAGTACCTTCTGTAGCTGAAGCACAAATTTAAGTAAATTCACAACCGAGGATAATGATGATGACAAACATTATTAACTTTTCTATGTCCTCATTTCTTCCCCACTATATAGCATTCCTCTAAGATTCAATTCTTACTTTGTCATATCCCAGTGGTCCACTTTGTACTTCTGCAATTACATGTATTAATATAATACGTGATTTCTAAAAATTCTAGGCCAGTCTTGCCTATTATCCAATTAACTTCTACAATTCTAATAACGACAAATTAGAACCTAATTGAAAAGCCTGCTAGAAAAAGGCAGCTTTATTGACTCACTCAAAAATGCAAACTGACACAAAGATAAAAGCTAGTCCTTAATACACAAACTGCTGGAAAAAGCCCCTCATTTAACTTATGGTCAAATGTCCAAACTTGAAAAAATATAGAAACACAAATGAAAGCAGATAGTACACAATGCAATTTATTTTGAATTGCAGTGGACATCATCCGTAGTTTTACTGACCTCAACTAGATGCTTCTCCCCTCCAGACATGAGCTCCCATAATCTACCAGGAGTTCCAACAACAATCTCAGGCTTTCCTTTTAGAAGTCGTGACTGCTTTTCTGTTGACATTCCCCCAACAATTGGAACAACCCTAACATTGGTATCCTTGGAAAATGCCTTGAGATGATCGGTCACCTGAGAAAGATCAGGAAGATAGCAACTAAGATAAATAAGAACCCCAAAATACATAACTCTCCACTACATTACCTTGACTCTTCATATTTCGTGAAGTACCTGTGTCTAAACGACATGATATGGTCATGGGTACGGGTACTTGCACTCCAATTTGGTATAAATTTACAAAAAAAAAAAAAATTGGCGTGTCCAACACCTAGATATACATCCAAAACTTACAACTCTTGGTGTCCTAAAAGAATCCGAGTAACATAGATGCTCCCTATTAAGCTCAAAAACAATTTAAGATGCAAGAATGTATTAAAAACAACTAATTTATCTGATTTAACTAAAAGTAACAACCCTAAAACTCTAAAACAAAAGTAAAATCTTAAAACTCTAAAAGTTTTTTTACTTATTATTTTAGTTAATAATAATAATAATTACTGAAAGGAGTTCAATAGACATTATGTACCCTTTATAAAAAAAACAATTTGTAATATTCATTCACAGCTATCATGGTAAAAAATGAAGGCTACTTCTGCGGGCAGATATTCATGTTTCGTTTTTTACCCTTTTAACAAATATAATTACTATTCAGGAACACAATATGCACAAAATCCATGTGCCATGTGATAGTTTAATGAAAATGAGTTAAAACTCAGAATTAGTTTCGCTTGAGATATAATGCTCACTGCTCAATGCTCATAAATAAATCTCCCCTTTATTTATATAAATATTACATGATATTATCAGCATATCTTTGAATATCTTCCATCATTAATCATACTATTCTCAATTCCTTTATCTCAAACTAGAAAAATTGAGTTAGAAATCTTGGCTATCACATGGTTGTTAGTGTTTCCAATGTCTACTATAAGCTGAAACTTCTATGCCAAATATAATATATACACTCTTTGAGGGCACTAGTGTAGCACACACATAGATATGTTAGTGTATTTTCACTAGTATCATTGCTTGAACTTTATGACTAACAAAAGCAATTGAAGCAATCGCTAAAATAAATTGAAGTACCTGAAGTGCAAGTTCTCTTGTAGGTGTAATAATGAGAGCCCGTAAAAGGCCTCTTAGAGCAAACTTCTCAGCTTCCTCGCCCTTTTCTTCTAGCCCTTTTGACACCTTTTCTTGTTCCTCTATGAGACGCTGGAAAATGGGCAATCCAAAAGCCAGTGTTTTTCCAGACCCTGTCTCAGCAGCACCTACAACATCCTGTCTTGAAACAATGACAACTATAAGTATGAAGCTGCCATAGCAATGGATTAGACAAGAACCATAACCAACCTTCCCTTGATGAGCAGCAGCTGGAATACAGGCTTTTTGTATCGGTGTTGGTTTGTTGAACCCAAGCCTGTATATGGATTTCATAATCACAGGATGGAGTCTCAACTCGTTCCATGCATAATATTTGTCTTCATCAAGACACTTTTCTTCCGGATCATCATTATCATAGCTAACTGCAATCATAGGTACCTATTTTAAACTTCCATTCAGTTTGCCCAGTTTTTACTTAATCTATAGACTATAATTAAATGTAGTCTCACAAATCATGAACAATTGAACCATGGACAAAAACCCAATGAATAATGATTTGGTGTGTAATATAAAAACACTAAGTGTATTCATTACAAGAAAATATTATTGCAAAAAAAGGCATTATAAGGCAAGTGGTTTTGGAGATTCCTGCTCGAGAAAAACTCTAATGACATAGAGTTATCAGAAGTATGGGTTGAATGAGAATGAGTGGGATGCAAGTTGTGATTGCAAGGTGTTAGACGTAGTCTTTGGATGGAAATTGCTAAAGAATTTAATTATTTTTTTTCTAATTTGAATTATAAGGTGGAAAACGGAGTAAAAATTTGATTTTGGGAATATTCTCGTTAGATGATAGTTCTCTTTCAACTAGATATCCAATATTGTATAGTCTATTTTTGGATAAAAATGTCTCAATAAGCATTTTTTTTTTTGCCAGAGGATTGGAAACTTATATTTGGAAGAAACTTAAATGACTAGGAAGTTGATGATTTTGTAAGTTTGATGTCATGTTTGCAAGGAGTAACTATCAAAGTTAATAGCATTGATACAAGAATATGTATGTGTCATCTGGGTGTTCAATGGGCCATTCTAGGATCTTGTAAATCTTTGCTAAATTTAACTTGTATGGGAATGGTATGAAGGCTAGAGTGTTGTGGAGTTGTAAGATAAGAGCAATTCTTTCAACGTTGTAGATTGAGAAGAATAATAGAATTTTTGAGGAAACTAAAAATGATAGCAATATATTATGGAAGTTTTATTTTTGGCTTCAAAGTGGGCTTCAGATTCAAAAGAGTTTAAAAATTATTCTCAGTTTCTTATATACTATAGTTTCTTATATACTATAATTGGAGAGTTTGCATATCTTAAAAATATGTGTTGGGTTTTGTAGAGAATAGACTATCCTATAGTTAGATTTTTCTTTTAAGTGGGTGCTTGTCTACATTTTATACTTTTGTAACTATTTCTATATATAAATATAATATGATGTTTCTTATTTAAAAAAAATTACAAGTTTACAACAGCCTACTTCTCTAAAACCTTATTAAGCTTGAAAATAATAATAAAACATGCTGATTGCAGAAAAACAAAACCAAAAAAAATCAAAAATCAAAAGGAAAAAAACTACAATGAAAGCAATTCAGAATTTGGAAGGATCTTACTAATGGTTAGATCTTACAAATGTTAACCATTAGTAAGGTAATCTGAGAACAACAGTCTAATTTCAACACTCAACATTAGGTCTGATCATTGGTAATTCACTAAATCATTGAGAAGGCATACATGTCATATATTACCTCAATTTTACAAAAACATACATGAATACCAATGCGACCAAGTAATTCGATCCAGCAATCATAAGATGATTTAGTTGGTCATAGATGGGAAGAGTATTTAAAGTGTATGAACTGGAAGATCAGGAAAACAGGATGGATTGGGTTTGGAGAGAGGACATGCACATATAACTAAGTCTCATAAGATTCTTAAGTTGTAACACTAACCAGCTGAAAATTCTTCATTTCTCTGAGTTTGCTTCACTTTTTTCTTCAATTGTATATATTGCCCATTTGCGTCATTAACTTTATCTTCAACTTTAGCTGCCTCAACATTAAGAGAATCAGTGCCAGCACCCTTAGTTTTCAGGGCCTTTGTTGCCTTCTTTTTCTTATTCCTCTTGCTCTTTTCTGCTAATACAATTTTATCCCTTTCTGATTCCTCTTCAAATTTGGTGTCACCTCCATCATCACCACTAGCATCAGCATCGATGTGATTTTGTTTCTTTGATTGTTTACATGGCATAGACTCTTCCTTCACGGTACATCTTTCAAGTTTTGGAATTTCTAAACCAAAATCTACTTCATCAATCTCCTCAAGCGAAAAGAAACCTGTAGTAATCCAAATGAATGAAAGATGATTAAAAAAAACTAAAAACAAAATCAGAAAATTGAGTACTTAGATCCGGTTGTTTTTCTTATTCCTTAATTGGAATATGAATGAAAAAAGTAGGGAAAAACCTCCATCGAGCTCATTGGACCCGACAAGAAGAGAAGAGGGATTGTTGCTTGCAAGTGAGGTGTTCCAAGAAAGCAAGTCTAGTTGTTCAAGTTCTGTGTCATGCCGTTGGGTTCTTTTCCTTTTGTTTCTCTTCTGAACTGCTCCAGGAGAGACAGAGTGTGGCTCCTTCGCCATAGCTGCACGCAGCAAAGTGAGGCCCTAGGCCACAATTAAAAATGAGGCCCTTGAAACCAAGGAAAAAGAAGTTGAAATGTATTGAAAAGTTCATGATAATATTTTGCCTAAACTAGCTACGTACAAGGACGTTAATTCTAAGAAAAAATAACAAAATTGAAATCATTAAATCAAAACCTTCATGAAACGTCTAAGCAAAAAGAACAAAATTGAAACCTTTAAATCAAAAGCTTCATGAAACGACAGAGCCAGCTACATAGATTAGCTAATACTAAAAGCCAACAAAGCAGTATATCTTAAACAATAAACCGGGGACCCAAATATAACATTGATATAAATAAAACTTACAAATGTTTACTTTGATTTGCAGTAACCATGAAACCTTACAAATAAGAAATCATTCAACGACCAGCTAATAAATCAGATACAAAAATAACAAAACGAGAGAGAGAGAGAGAGAGAGAGAGAACTTACATAACATATAATAGAAGAAGAGGGAGATGGGGAACGGCAAGAGAGTGAATGCGAACTGGCAAGGGTACTCAGCAAACTGCAATATTGGAGGATACTTAGCAGGCGGCGTTCGGGAAAGATAGAGAGAATTAAAATTAAATTAGGGTGAGCTTTGGACTTTTTGCGATTTGTTTTTCATTGATATTTTTTTATTATAAATTTATATATTTCAAGTAGTTTATTAAAATATTAAAAATTATTATTTTTAATTAAAATTATAATCTTTTATTATTATCTATAAAAAATACCATATAGTTAATTTTTAAAATAATATAAGTATTTTAAATGTTAATAATTTATTATTTAATATATAAAAAATAATATATAAATAAATTATACAGTAAGTAAATAGCTATTAGCAATAGCATTATCTAAAATAATAAGCGTAAAACTAATATTTTAAATAGTTTATAACCGTAGGTATTTTAAATACTCTTAATTTATTACATAGTTGATAAGTAACTAAAGAAAATATTAGTTATTATTTTAAAATATGTAAGTTATTTTATTTAAAACTTTATAAAGCTTGATTGAGACTTATATATATACTAGTCAAGTTTAAGTGATTATTTTATAATGATATAATTTATTATTATTAAATAAAAGTTTTAACTATGAATCATATAAATATATATATATATATATATGGTTAAAAAAGCATAAATTTATCTGATTTCAATAAAATATTAAAAAAATATAAAAAATTTATATAAAATTTAATAAAAAAATAAGATAATATTATATTATTAACAACACGTTATAAATAGTTATGTTAATTAAGATAAAAAATATTTTATTGAAAATTTTAATAAATATAATCCTCTAAATAACTGTAAATATTTTAACTATTATAATTTATTTTTAACTAATAAAAATAAAACTAAAAATGATTACATATAAAAGGAATGTTTTTTATGTTATTGAAGATAAGTATCTAGTCGTATTTAGATAATTTTCGATAGTTTAGTTACTAAGAATTTATTATTTAATTAATACAAAATAAAATAATTGTTTAGGTTGCTTAAGATATATAACATTTTATTAAAAAAAATAATCATAATATAAATAATTATCAATAATATAAATAATTATCCATATATATCTACTAGTAAGTAATATATATATATATATAAAAGATTCTTAAATAAATTATACAATAATTAAGAATAATAATAGTCATTAATATAAAATATATGAGTATTTTGTCTAAAAATTTATGAAACATGATTTATATATATATACAAATTATTTAAATAAATAATATTGATTAATCATAAAAAAAATTGAATGATACTATTTAAAAGTATAGATATTAGTAAACAGAAAAACTTAAATTAATTAATGATTCTTAAAATTAAAAAATATTTAATTTCAAAAAGAAATACATATAATGCATTTGGTAAAAATATTTATGCAATCTATTTATTTATTTTGAAAACACTCGCCTATGTATACATTAGGGGTGTCCAACGGTCTGATTCGATCTAATTTTGGAAAAAAATATCAGATCGTATTGAACCGTTTATATTATTTGGACCGGATTGAATCGTTTGAAACGATTTTAATTATTATAAATCGGACTAGAATATTTGATTTATAAAACTGTTCGATCTGATCCGGTCCGATTCGATTTCCGGTTTGGTTCGATTTTTTTGACATCTTTAATGAAAAATAATGTGAAAATTCTCATATATTTATTAAACCGGTCCGATCCCATTCGACCAGTTTAAATTGGACCGGACTGTTTGAAAAAACAGTTTTAATAAATACAAATTAGATCAGACCGTTTGATTTGTAAAGCCGTTCAATCCGGTCTGATTGTACGATTTGGTCCGGTCCGAACAGGTTTTTGAACACCACTAATAGACATTATGTCCTAACATTTTAGACTTCTATCAAGAGGAGGGCTAAAAACAAACAGTTTTATAATTAAATTTCCACTCAAACAAATAGTTTATTACACATGTACTATTATATTGAAAAATTAAGAATACTTGACACACATCTATGGATTGAAGAGTAAATTTAACTGCAAAATTGTGTATATTAAACATTTATCATGCCATAACCTACTCACTATTTGCCATGCGTACCAATTGAAAAAGCACCCAAGAATTATTTAAGCAAATTATTTG
The DNA here is from genome assembly GCA_037013495.1 of Hippophae tibetana. Taxonomy (NCBI): domain Eukaryota; kingdom Viridiplantae; phylum Streptophyta; class Magnoliopsida; order Rosales; family Elaeagnaceae; genus Hippophae; species Hippophae tibetana. The sequence continues at coordinate 42,026,346 of CM072805.1, read as the reverse complement.
CAGGGTAATAACAAATAATTAAATGTACGTTACGATTTATTTTAAAAACAATATTCAAAAAATGAAGGTGAAAACATTAACCTATAAAAATAGCATTAAAGTAGGTTTTTCCTCTTTTATATATATATTCCACCAATGCAGGAATCAGTTGATTGCTCGCTTATGTAAATATATAGGATTGACTTACAGTGAGTGCGTTTCTCATTCTAAAGACATCACCCGTGACATTTTTGCCCACAGTGACTTGGAATATTTTTAACAAACTTTTTTTCCATAATCAATAAAGAAAAATAAAATAGCAATTAGTCGGCCACAACACGCAGAGAAATTGTTTATTTGCTTTTCCAGCCTTTTAAATTAAAAGAAACTAAATAATAATAATAATTAGTCAAAATCTAGAGGCCATTTTTCCCTAAAACTAAAATTACAATATGACGAGAAAAGCTCTACCTAATTGATCCACCACAAATAGATGAAACGATGCATACACCAGCTGATGTGGTAAAAGGAATATCTTTATAACAAGCGACACGATCTGCATTGCTGTGCAAATCTACTTGCAATGTTTCCCAGACTCCCTTCTTAGGGTTTAAGACATCATCTGCCTCCCCTTCAAATCCAGGAAATGTTACTCTCTCTCCTACAGGAGCAGACTTGGGTGGCTCCACCAATTCAACCTAATTAAAAGGAAATCAATCACTATCTTGTAATCCTGACTTGAAAAACCATCAAATATTACACAAAAAGGTACATACTCCCTAAATAATGTTATGAAAAGTGAGAATAAACATCAAGCTTTATGGTAATCAATCAATATACAAAAGATAAAAAGCAGCTGTGGAAACTTCACTTACCATAGTATGGTCACTGTTGGAAGCAGCAAGAACCATCGCCTGTGATTTGATACCACGCAAGGGTGAAGGTTTTAGGTTGCAAAGAACACAGACCTTCCGGTTCTACCAAAAATAATTAAGGTGAGAAATTACCAATGGTTAAAGTTGTCCGTAGAAAAAAAATTAGAAATTCAATGGTAGAGTGATCTAGCACGAGCAAAGAATAAAAGAGACCTGCAATTCCTCTAAAGGTATATACTTGACCAATCCACTAACAACAGTTTTGCACTTCCCCTCACCAACATCAATCTCTTCTACATACAGTGAATCAGCATTGGGATGCTTATGCACTTTTGTGATTAGGCCAACACGGATATCAAGCCTAGAGATGGAAATTTCTGCTTCAGCTGCCACAGCTTTTTTCTGCTTCTGTTTCTTCCCACTGTTTTCTGTAATCAGCAAAAGCAAATTTATCAAACTGTTGCTAATGAATATAAGGTAGATTAGTTTTATGAAAATTTGTACTACAAACATACGTTGCAAAAGTGCATGATCCCCAATCATAAGAAATATTTCAACAGCAACCTAGGATATTCTGTAAGTATGCATTACCCTAACCTAGCCTGGGAAATTTTATCACCAATATCTACACTTTCACACTATAAATAACGCACCAAGAAAAATTCTTGAAAGAGTTTTTACTATTGAATCAGTTTTTGTATGTCAAAATCAAATATTCATAAAATGAAAACAAATCGTTTCACTACATAGGAGATGAAAAGAGAGAGAGAGAGAGAGAGAGAGAGAGAGCAAAGCTTCAGAGAGAGCCACAGGCCCATCCAAAGCAGCACTGCAAAAATATTGACTTTGACCTGAAACTTTTGTTTTCTTCAGTTGCTCAGCCATCTTCTGTGCTTCAGCTTCTGCTCTCTCGATTCTATCAGCTTGACTACCAGCAAACTTCTTCCTAAAAAAATCCACTTCATCATCTTTCTGCATAAACATTTTTAACCATGAGAAAATGCTAATAGGCAAATTTTCCTATCTGAAAACCAAAATAGGGATATATGTTATAACTTATAAACATTCTTATAAAAAATAAAATAAAATATAGCAATATTATCAAGTTTCAAACTCACCAGGGAGCATCTTAGTTTCCATGTATTCCAAACCCAATCCTTAGAAGATAAGTGTTAAAATCAGTATATTTCATTATGATTTTCTGTTCTGTTACTCTTACAAGAATTTACAATATATGTATATATGGAAAACGAAAATTAAACAATAACCATAAAACCTGCACATCCAGGTTTTATGGCTCCACTAATATTATTGTCTGCTCAATGTTTTACTCCATTGAGCAGTTGTGTCTGACACTGTTATAGCACACACCAACACTCCTCCTCAAGTTGGTGCATATATGTCTCTTATGCCCAACTTGTCAAGTGAGTTGTAGAAGTTCCTTGCAGACACAGATTTTGTGAGTATATCAGCCAATTGATCTTCTGATTTAACAAATGGAAGCTTAATAATCTTTTCTTCAAGATTCTGTTTGATGAAGTTCCGATCCACTTCAACGTGCTTCGTGCGATCATGTTGAACTGGATTGTGAGATATGGCAATGGCTGCTTTGTTATCACAAAATAAGTTCATTTCAGAGTTAGGAGCAACACCAATCTCAGTTAGAAGTTTTTTCAACCAAAGGAGCTCACATATTCCCTTGACCATTCCTCGAAATTCAGCTTCAGCACTGGATAAGGCAACTACATTTTGCTTCTTGCTTCTCCATGTGATAAGGTTGCCCCCCACGAAAGTAAAGTACCCAGTAGTAGATTTCCTATCCTTCATATTCCCTGCCCAGTCTGAATCTGTATATCCAAGGACTTTCAATTGACCATTCTTTGAAAACATAAGTCCTTTCCCAGGGGAGGATTTTAAGTAACGAAGTATTCGCATGACCGCATCCATATGGTCTTCACTTGGGCAGTGCATGAACTGACTCACGACACTCACAGCATAAGCAATATCAGGTCGAGTATGAGATAAATATATGAGTTTACCTACTAACCGTTGATATCTCTGTTTATCTGCTGGTACTTGGTCAACATATTCTCCGAGTTTATGATTTTGAACCATTGGAATATCGACAGGTTTACAATCTAGTAGTCCTGCCTCTGCTAGTAGGTCCAGAGTATATTTCCTTTGGGAAAGACATATGCCTTATTTTGATCTTGTTACCTCAATACCTAAGAAGTATTTGAGCCCTCCTAAGTTCTTCATTTCAAACTCATTTGACAGTTGTTCTTGAAGCTTAGAGATTTCTTCTTTATCATCCCCTGTAATGATCATGTCGTCTACATAGACTATGAGGGCTGTTATCTTCCCTAATCGATGTTTTAGGAAAAGAGTATGATCAGAGTTGCTTTGTTGGAACCCATATTTCTTCATTGCTGAACTCAGCCTACCAAACCACGCTCGAGGTGATTGTTTTAGTCCATACAACGCTCGTTGTAATCTACATGCAGTTTCTTTTCCTGATGTAACAGTATATCCTGGTGGGATATCCATGTAAATCTCTTCTTTAAGGTCACTATGAAGGAAGGCATTCTTCACGTCAAGTTGGTGCAATGGCCAATCTAAATTTGCTGCAAGAGATAACAAAACTCTCACAGTTTTTAGTTTAGCCACAGGTGAGAAGGTTTCTTGATAATCTATCCCATGTTTCTGTGTATATCCTTTTGCTACAAGCCTCGCCTTGTAACGATCAACTAACCCATCTGCTTTATACTTAATGGAGAAAATCCACTTGCATCCTACCATCTTCCTCCCTTGAGGCAACTCGCTTAACACCCATGTGTTATTCTTCTGCAGTGCCTCAAATTCCTCTTTTATAGCTTGAGCCCATTTTGGATCAGATAAGGCTTCTTCAATGCTACTCGGAATCTGACACGAGGAGAGTGTTTGTGCAAATGCCCTGATAGGTTCTGATAACCTTTGAGTAGATACATAATTTGCTATTGGATACTTGGGTTGTCGTTCTTCTCTTTCTGGGGAGTATTGATTTGGAGGTTTACCTCGATTGTGTCTGAAAGGTAAAACATAACCAACAGATGTATCTATAGCATTAGTCTGTAAAGGTGTGATAGGATAGCTTACCTCAGGAGTGTTCTCAGCAGGAGGATCATTGGGTACTAGAGAATGGAGGGGTACATCAACCACTTCATCTTCTGGAGATTCAATTACTACTTCAGCTTCAGTTCTTGGAAGTTCAAGCTCGGGTCTAGATACGGGCTCCTCCATATTATTGGCACGTTCCGAGTATGTTGGGCTCGTGTCTAATATTTCAACATCAAGCCAATTTCGTTCTTCACCATAACTCTCCTCCTGAAGAGTGTAATTGGATACTGGTGATGGGAAAAAACATTCTGATTCGAGGAAAGTGACATCCATGGTAGTATAGTTTCTTTTAGCAATTGGATCATAACATCGGTACCCCTTTTTTTGTACACCATACCCCAAGAATACACATCGGACAGCACATGGATCCAACTTAGTTCGTTGATTTTTATGGAGGTGGACAAAAGAAACACATCCAAAAATTCGGGGCGGAAGCATCAAAATAGTAGGCAAAGGAAGATGATCAGATAACACCTTTAATGGAGTCTGAAATTGTAAGGTCTTTGTGGGCATTCGATTCAGTAGATACACAGCTGTAGTAACAGCATCACTCCAGTATTTATTAGGCATATGTGCACCGATTAGTAAGGCCCGAGCCGTTTCTAAAATATGCCGATTTTTTCTCTCCGCAGTCCCATTCTGTTGTGGGGTTTGTGAACATGAGGTTTCATGGAGAATACCATGGTTGTCAAAGTATGTCCGGAATTGTTGATTAACATACTCCCCTCCATTATCAAACCTAAGTATCTTAATTTTTTCAGAAAATTGTGTTTGAACCATGGTGTGAAACATGTGAAATGTAGCAAATACTTCATCTTTATGTTTGAGAAGGTAAAGCCATGTCATTCGTGTACAATCATCAACAAAAATAACAAACCAACGATGACCCGATGACGTAATGACCGGGGAAGGTCCCCAAACATCAGAATGTACCAAAGCAAAAGGAGCCACACTTTTATTCATGCTCATAGGATAAGACGCCCTATGACTTTTTGCTAGGATACAAGTATCACATTTGAAATCTGAATGTGTGATATTTGAAAATAAACTGGGGAGTAGGTGCTTTAAATACCCGAATGATGGATGCCCAAATCTACGATGACATAGCCAAATCTATCGTTCCTTGTTACCAACAGTATGTTGCATGTGATTGGCTCTTCCTGAACTGAGGTCATCCACATAATATAGCACTCCTCTCCTAGTACCACGCCAAATGATCTCCTTGGTGAGAATATCCTGTAGAAGGCAAAAAGTAGAATACATCAGTACTACACAGTTAAGGTCTGAAGTGACCTGATTTACAGACATTAGTCGGTTTGACAGAAAGGGTACAAGCAAGGTATTAGATAATGATAATGAAGGAGATAAGGTCACTGTTCCAGCTCCTGTAACTGGATAAGTGACCCCATTTGCATTGGCAACACGGCTCCGTCTTGGCTGGGTTGTATTAGAGAGATCGTTTGGATCAAATGTCATGTGATCTGTAGCTCCAGAGTCTAGAATCCACTCATCTTTCTCATTACGAGTAGAGATGTGAAATGCTTTACTTGAAATACCTGGATCTTGGGAAGATTCGACCTGAGAAGTAAGGGATAGTGAGGCATTATTGGTAGCCACAGCTGCTCGCCCAGTAGTGTCCCGTTTCTTCCGTGCTTGAAGATCATTCCACTATTCTGGATACCCATGTAGTTTGAAGCAGTTTTCACGGGTGTGTTTGGAGTTTCCACAATGGCCACATTTCATGTCAAGAGATGGTGGATTTCCCGTGGATTTCTTGCTACCCAAGGAAGTTCCTGTTTTTGGTGGCATTAGGTTATGATGTCCCTTGACCCCTTTAAAAGCCATAACAGCTCCGGGTGTCGTATCTACACCTGTGATCATCACGGTCTGCCTGACCTCTTCCCTACGGACGAATCCATAGGCTTGTTCCACCGTAGGGAATGGTTTGATCTGAAGCACATCACTTCGAGTTTTATCCAATCTATCATCAAGTCCGTCGAGGAAGGTATACACTCGATCTTCCTGTACGATGGAGTTGTATTTTTGTATATCAATTGCACACTCCATTGGATTAGGACGACGGAAATCAATTTCACGCCACAACCCTTGAAGGTCATTGTAGTATTTTTCAATGGATCCACCCTCTTGTTTCGTACGAGTAACTTGACGGCGAAGATCATATACTTGAGACGTGTCTGTCCCATCATAGTAAGTGGTAGCCACCGAATCCCAAACCTGTTTTGCAGTTGGGAATCGGATAAAATTTGCAATTAAGGAGGGGTCCATCGAATTGATCAACCATCCTTTGACAATGGCGTTTTCAGTACGCCATCTCCTAAATAAGGGGTCGGTTTCAACAGGTTGAGGAAAATCTCCATTAATATATCCCAGTTTATCTTTGCCAGAGATATACATCTCCACCACCTGGGACCACAAGGCATAGTTGGATCCTCCCAACTTGATACTAATGGGAGCAGTCGACGCTTCAGTTGGCGGAGGTTGTGAGCTAATCTGAGCTCTAGTTAGAACTTCCGTCATTTTCGCCGTCAAATTAGCGCAGCTTCTTCTGCGCGTTTCTAACCCTAAACCAGTTTCAGAGTCGCGCAGCTTCTTCTCAGGCAAGATTCGCGCAGCTTCTTCTCAGCCATATTCAGGCAGCTCCTTCTGCGTTCCTCAGCCAACTTCTACTTCGTTCCTCAGCGCAGCTTCTTCTTCTGCGTGGTTTCACAGCAACTCTTCCTTCATGCAACCTCTGTGCTTCTTCTCAGCTAGATTCACGCAGCTTCTTCTACGTTACTCAACCAACTTCTTCTGCGATCCTCAGCTTCTGTGCAGTTCCATCTCATTCCAAGCTTGTCCGAGCTTAGAAGAACAGTATGGTTACCCACAACTGCAGATAGACCTACCAGCTACACGTACATAGACAAACCACAAATTATATGTTGCTGTTTTTCAAGTTTCACAGAGTCAAGAAACTGGTGCAATTTGCCCACGGCTACGTAGATAGACTGCGAACAATCTGTGACTCCAACTGCAGTTCCTTCTCGTTGTGTTCTGTTTTTTTTTTTCAGAAAAGAAACTGATGGTGGAAAGTGTCGAGAGATCAGAAATGGCCACTCTAGAAATCAAAATGGCCACCCCAGAAACAGATTCAGAGATCAGCAACCACAATCAGCAAAAAACAGAAATCAGCAGCCACAATCAGCAAAACAGAAATCAGTAGCCACAATCAGCAAAAAAAAAACAGAAATCAGCAGCAACACCAGAAATCAGAAATCAGAATTCAGAAATCAGAATTCAGAAATCAGAATTCAGAATTCAGAAATCAGAAATCAGAAATCAGCAAATCTGTAACTTTGCAAATCAGCAATCAAAAATGGTAATTTCATCATAAATCAACAGGTAGTTCATTAGTTAGCAATATCCTGGTCTGATACCATGTTAAAATCAGTATATTTCATTATGATTTTCTGTTCTGTTACTCTTACAAGAATTTACAATATATGTATATATGGAAAACGAAAATTAAACAATAACCATACAACCTGCACATCCAGGTTTTATGGCTCCACTAATATTATTGTCTGCTCAATGTTTTACTCCATTGAGCAGTTGTGTCTGCCACTGTTATAGCACACACCAACAATAAGCACATCATTTATCATAAAAAAGATGGCATCTTAATCAACCAAGTTGAAATATGACTGTTCAAATTCAGAGTTTTTTTTTTAAACCTGGAAATTACTTGATTCAAATAGGAAAACATTACTCAAGAAGTTACTGCTCCATGGTTAAATAACGCAAATAAGTTGGTCCCTTCAGTTTTAACTTGAAGCAAATCAGGGTCACCCATCAATGCCATCATCTAGGCAGCCACCTTGGCCCGGTCCAAGGAAAGCTAATTTAAATTTGTCATCGTTTTTTCCCCTAAATATTGTTTAAAAAATATGGAATAAAAGTTAATGAACTTTATCTTAATTAACTACATATGTGAATTGAGTTTTTGCTAGAAAATAGGTTAACTTTTGTTATTTATCTATCCAACCAACCTCCCTAGAATTAGTAAATACTCATTTTCTCTCACATTTCAACGATTCTTCACTATGATAATGCTAAAATGTGATGATTTAAAATTATTCCCACATTAGAAATAAAAATATATATTGGAACTTTTAATATTTTTAAAACTATAGATCGATTCTCCTCTAGTAAAACTGGAAAAGATTGGTCCCTTTTCAAAGGAGAGTAGCTTGAATCCCTAAGTATCAATTGACCTAAGCAAGGACTTTTTCATGAAGTATCCATTAGATATCTTGGTTGAAACTTGTAAATCTGGATGCGTTCTTATAAACAAATCTATTTTAATAAATCATGGATTGACGGTATACCCTAAACAGATTCCAAGAAAAAAGGGGAGATATCAGAGGCTAATGGGGAAGTTGATCTACTTGATTCATACTAGACCTAACCTGTGACAGTTATTGCTGTGAGTCAATTCATGCACAACCCCAAGTGATCTCTGCACATGGATGCAGAGGTAGACATTGCGTTTTCTAAGAATGGAGAGGTAGACACTGTAGGTTATACCAACTCTGAATTCAGGGGTTTCAAATCAGATAGAAAATTGACAAGGGGAAATAAAATGTGGTATCATTCCTACTGCAGAAATTGAATACTGTGCCTTTCATCATGAAAGTTCAGAGATTACTTGGTTGAAGATCCTCTTAAATGAGCTTGGTTGAGATCAATAAGAATCCGGTACAATATGACTAGATGAAGCACATTAAATTTGACTGAAACTACATCAAGATAACTTGAATTTTGGCTTGATAAATTTTCCTTACGCAAAGAGTAAGGACCAGCATATAATGAATGATGGTGTCACTACTGGTCCACTTCACACAACATTATCCAAATTGGACATGTGTAATATCTATAGAACAATTGAGGAGAGAGTTAGGTGGTATAGATGAGTGTACAACTGCATTTTATTATTTCTGGAAGTAGAATAATATATTTCCTAAAATTTAGCCATCATTTGTTGTGTATATTTGACCTTCCTAATACAGGTTTGTACATCCTGTATAAAATACCCAATGTTAATGAAATCAATTAATTCAACCAATTATTAATTAGTATGTAACATTTATTTTTACAATCATCCATGCAAGTAAATTAAAAATGACAACAATTAAAATGACTATAATGACTGATTATGCATATATGTTTGTATTTTTTCTGCTCCATGTGCTTGTATTTGTTTAGTGACACGATGATTTAGGTTTCTATATAAGTGCATTCTGAATTTTTAAATAAAATACTTTTAATTTTTATTTAATGTACTTTATAGAAAGACTCCAATAACAAGTTATACTCACGGCCACCACCAATGACGGATCCCAAAGCAAACCCATCAATAAAAACATGTTGAAACATTTCCTTAATGTACTATCATGTGTGCTTTATATATTAAGGGAAAAGGGTTGTGGAGGTAAGATAGTTGTTTTTCTCGATGTAGTATCCTTTGTTTAAGATTTATTGAAAATTGTTCAATTTTGAAAGAAATTTTTTTTTAATAGTTTAAGTAATTCTTTAATTAAATATTTTTTTTTACATATATATCTATTGAAAAATATAAACATACATGTGACACATATTCTATTCCATTATATTTAACAGAATGAGATGAAAAATTAACTTTGTCCTTGACACTTTTTTTACAAACAAATGAATTTAAAATGACACATTTTTCACAGAGAAAGGTACTTAAAAACACTTTTTCTAAACAAATGGCTAAATACCTTTGACCTAAACAAAGTGACCATTCAGGCACTTCACCCTATATAATATCACCATGATTCCACCTTTCTCTAATCTCCACTGTGAGATTGCATTCCAAACACTGTTTCACTGAAATACTGACTATTCTCCTGCAAGCTTTCTTATTTTCTCTGTTTAAATTTCAGCAATCATAATATTCTCATCAATCTTTAAGCTGATTCTTTAAGCCAAAGCATTTGAAATATGCTAATTAATCTAAATCCACATCGTACCAAAGCTTTGGCCACCATCTCACCCATTTCAGCAAGACATCTGACTACCTTGGTCGATTTACCAATCCCACTCGAAGTATCAAAATGACAAATATAAGAAAAAATTAAACATACCAGTTCCTTGAACAATGGCTCTGGTTTCCCAATTTGGTGACCTGAAGGTACAATCTTCCATGGTTGCTTTGCCCTATCAATGTCTTGTTTTTCATCAGAAAGTGAAAGTTGTGTTTCAGGCGGTAAATTAAGTTGCTTGAATACCTAAAATGCCACCAGAAAAGGAGAAAAAAATATCAATGTATGTGAATAATATCAAAGAGATGATAAAGAGCATTAAAACTTAACATAAGCACATAATACTAGTCAGCTGATAAGAAGATTACCTCCAGAGAAAAGGATGGCATAAATGGTTCTAACAAGCATGCTAGAATATGTACAAGCCCCACTGAAGTTCTCATAACAATAGAGCAGCGTGGTTGGTCCTCCTTATATAGCTTCCAGAACTGGCTTTCCTGTATTGCATTGTGAGTTTAAAGTGCAATATAAGATTGAGAGATGTCTCCAAGGATGAATAACAAACAGCAATACAAAAACAGAGAAGCCTTCCAACAATAATTCTAAATACTCCAGCCTTACTTGAAGATATGCATTCCCTTCACTAGAAATACTCATTGCGGTTTTCAGTCCTTGCTTTAGTTTAACCTGCAAGATTTGTAAGTTCAAGCTCCGTGCAAGTTGAAAACCAGAGAGATGAAATGTTAGGTGGGTGAGGGTTTTTTTTCTTTTTGGAGGAAGGGGGAAGAGCTTTAGAGTATGGTGCAACATATTAATAGAGTACAAAATTACCTTCTCCATGGCTTCTACATACTGCTCCACATGTTTACCAACTTTTTCTGCTAACTTCTCTGTCAATATATCTTTTTCTTCATTTGAGGTATCAGGAATAATGGAGCCGTATCCTTGACCTGAAAAAGAGAGATTGAATTAAACAGTAAATGAATCAACCTTACCATGTTCATTTATTTCACTGCAAAACACACCAAAATGCAAGTGTGAGGTGTAGAAAGCAAAAGGTTGACTAGAAATCGTCTTATCACTCAAGTTGAAATATCTGACATAGGTACAAAGAACCCTAGGAAAAAAAGTGAAAGTAAGAACATAAAAATTCCAATTAAATGGATGTAAATGTTCCCAACCCCAACACAATGATGAGCAGATTAATTGGCAATCCTCATGCTGCAGATTAGCAAATTTAATTACTCAAACACCAATTCTTTAAGATACAAAATGTTAACTGACCTGATGGTTTAGTAACAAAACTTAAAACTCTGTTTATAAAGTTGCCCAAATTACTCAGCAATTCACTGTTCAGTTTCGCCTGCAAGTCATCCCAGGTAAATAATGTGTCTGACACCTAGTGAGTAGCCAACAGAACAAGTTAACTATAAACAAAGAACAACCAAAAAAAATACATATATCTAGTACATATCAGATTCAAGGTTGATGAAAAATCACAAAGATTACCTCAGGCCTATTAGTAAGCAAGTAGTATCTCCACACTTCTACAGGAATATTTGTATCTTTTGCATCATTACCAAATACTCCTATGCCTTTGCTCTTAGAAAATTTTCCTGTGCATATCATTGCATTATAGTCATCTAGCTCATGTTGCTCCAAGGTCAAGAACAGACTTGCACAATGGGAAGGATTACCATATCTAATTTTTAATAAATTTATCAGCATGGTCACATAAGCGAAAGGCTGCACTGACCTGCTTCATAGTTCAAGTATTCAGTTACACTAATAGTCTTCATCATTGTCCAATTTTCACTAGTTCCAAGGAGTGTAGAAGGAAACATGACCTGAATGAACATATACTTACTGTTAATGGACATGCATTGGCTCCACCCTCACAGATCCTCAACCATTGAAAGTAGAGGAAGTGATATAAAATTATTTCAATGTGTCAAGATCACGAGGTATACAAAAGTTATACACATCCAAAATACAAGCAAGTTGCAGCTTTGAGGGGATTAAAGTAACGGTGGCATAAGGTGTGGTGGGGAGTAGACAGTTGAGGTACCCATAATGAATAGATATATTTTTATTATAAGAAACAAAATATCATTGGAAATAGAATAAAGTTACATCAAATCAATACCTGAGAAAAAGAGCCAGCAATTGAATCAATAAAAGGGAAAAGCTATTAACACAAAACAATTATCCACCCCACTCCAACACAAAGTAAATTAAACTTCTAGATATTCTTTAAAAGATAAATTAGATGACCAGAAAACAACATTATAAATAACTCGCTTCCACAACTCTTCCAAAATTCCTCTTTTATCTTCAAATATTCTATCATTCCTCTCCATCCAAACTAACTGAAGTAAAGACAACATTGAATTTCTCCAAAGTGACTTGTCCATCTCAGAACCCCCAAAACATCCCCAAAATTACATAAGCGAACCCACAGAGTGCAAGTAGTTTCACAATATAAGAAATAGTGACTTGATTATTCTCCCTTGCTTTAGCATATATAACACAAAAATGAGGAGACAGCATGAGGTGAGGCATCCTTTTCTAAACAAATTCATGTTATTTACTTTCCCATGAGCTAGAGACCATGCAAAAAAATCTCTAGGACGAATTGAAGACTTAGAAGTAGGAGGAAATGAGGAATACAACATCTATAAAAACAATAAGGTTCCAAAATCTCTTATCTGGATTACAAGAGGAGAGACAGACAAGATTAACTATTGTGAACAGTAAATACATTTATTTCAACTCCCTACCATTGAAGATTCAGAAGAAACGAAAGTTCCAAAATAAAGAAACTAAGGAATCAGTATCGGTCAAATAAAACAAACGAGAAAATACAAGCCTAAAGGTTAGGTTTCCCCAGCAAAGATCTTTCCAAAACTATTTTTGCCCATCCCCACAACAAGTCTAATGTTCGAAAGTAAGAATCATATTCTTGAAAAATGGCCTTAAAGAACGTTTAAAATTCACAGTTTGGAGCTTTCACCACCGCACACATTGGCATCTAAACCATATATACTTTTAATACCTTGTGCTATAAAAAGAAATGCCCAATTAGGAATCTCCACAACCATTTATCCCTAACAAGAATGGAAGGCAAATTTGGTCCCTTTACTTATACAAAAGGTGTCATTTAATCCCATAAGTTAGAAACGGTGTCATTTAGTCCTTTTTGTTTTAAAAAAGGTGGCAAAAACACACTTAGTAATTTTAAAATTATTTTGTAAAAAAATAAAATACTACAAGGATATCTCCTAAAAGTCCTTATATGTCTCCTTTTTTATAAGTAAAATAACTAACGAACACCTTTTTTACAAGGAAAAAATTTAGAAAACTAAACAACATTTTTACTCAAAAATAGAGACCCCCAATGCATGCATTTATACGTAACAATTGTTTTTCCGTTTTTCAAAACCAACTTACCCAAAGATAAGCAAGCTTTTGACTTGGGTTGTGAAACCATATTCTAATTTACCAAATAATTTTACCTATCTTTTTTATAAGTAAAATAACTAATGATCACCATTTTTATAAGTAAAAAATTTAGAGAACTAAATAACATTTTTACTCAAAAAAATGGAACCCCCATTGCATTTATACCTAATAATTATTTTTCTGTTTTTCAAAATCAACTTACCCAAGGATAAGCAAGCTTTTGACTTGGGTTGAGAAACCATATTCTAATTTACCATATGATCTCTCCTACCTTCATCAATACTCTCCACAACCATTTACACAGTAACAATTATTTTTTCTGTTTTTCAAAACCAACTTACCCAAAGATAAGCAAGCTTTTGACTTGGGTTGTGAAACCATATTCTAATTTACCAAATGATCTCTCCTACCTTTCATCCATACTCTCCACAACCATTTACAGAGTAAAAATTATTTTCCTGTTTTTCAAAACCAACTTACCCAAAGATAAGCAACCTTTTGACTTGGGTTGTGAAACCATATTCCAATTTACCAAATGATCTCTCCTACCTTCATCCATACTCTCCCAAAAGGAAGCTCAGCTGCAAGCATTTTTGGGATTTGAAACAAAGATAGGTAATATAAAGGCATGCTTTCTAGAACAAATTTAACCAAAGTTAACCTACCTCCTTTTAAGAGAGAGATTGGGGGGAGTGGGGGGATCTTTTCCCAAATCTTTCCACCACTGGATTCCATAATCAAACATTTCTTGGGTTACCTACCAAAGGTAACCCAAGTTTATACAGTATCATCTACAAAGCTCCAACACCTAACTAGAATAAACAAGCTTCCAATTAAATAATATTTCAATTCTTTAGAAACTTATGCCCAAGATGGTGTTAAAAATAAAACAGTGCCCCATAAAAAATAGCTATCATTTTCAATATCATAGAAAATTATCATATTCCTCTCCATCCACAAGACCAAAAGAACTGCTCCAACCATGCAGTTCTACAACACCTTTTCTATCAAAGCCATTTCGCTCCTCATGTATGTGTTGAAGGTTTCCCGAAATAACGATTGACACGATTTTGAAATAGCCTATTGCATTCCCATGTTCCTCTGTAACTTAGATCGTAAAAGATATGCAAGTGGACAATGTAAAAAAAAATTATCAATATGTTCCGAGCTATTCTAGCATAGTATACACCAATCTATTCTCTTTCTTTGATAGGCCTAGACAAACCCAAACCTTGAAAATTCTAACAATCCACTTTCTTTTTGTATTTATTTGAAATGTCATATTATACTAATATATGTAATGATTACAAAAATACAAAGTGGACCAATCATACACTTACAAACAACGTGAGAAGATTTCTTCCACCCTTCTTCCACTTTAAAAGGGCAAGTATTATTACTCCATCTTTATTCTAAATAATTTCCCATCAACAACCAATGCAAATCAGCCAAAAACGCTCTAAAGAATTTCTAAGCTTTGAAGTCAAACTAAATATTCTCTTCCAAGCATTTCCTTTGTCATTCTGGACAACCCATTCCACAAATACGAGAGAAGCTAACATCTAGACATCTTTCTGTCAGTTTATCTTTAGAGCATCATGATGTATCAACCATTTCCATATAAAAATCATTCTTTCAGTTTAAATCTCTTGATAACAGTGAATATAAACTCTCCTAGACAATATCTTCAAAAATAGAAAGGAAAAAAATCAGAAGGGTAAGGAACAATTCTATAAAAAAAATAGCTATCTATGAGGGGGAAAAAAAGCGATATTTATAATTTTTGAAAAGAGAATTTCATCGGAGTATCGTCGTTGGCCAAGAAAACTAAAGATAGTGAAAATTGGTGCCTTTTTTGGAGGGTCAAAGCTGGGATGGGAAGGGAAAGGATATCCTACTAAAGAGTTAGGTCCCTGTCATCAGACCTAACCTGAAGGTTGAGGATCTTGGACTCACCAAAGAACGTTGAGGTTGGTGGCAGCTTTGAGGTTTCTTATGGTTGGGTAGGTGGTGAACAGAGCGGGTTAAACTAGGTTCCTGGTTGAAATATGGATTTCGTTTGGATTTATACAAAAAGGGTTTTTGTCAATGCCAAATCTAGCTGTCACAATATCGAGGACAGTTGGACTTTCTGGCCAGCATCATGGGTGGTTGTTGTTAGGGGTAGGTAGCAAGGAGGTGATGAACATTACGCTACAGGAAAAAAAAAGGAGGGGAAAAAATAGGTTATCTCCAGCATCGGGCCAAGACCAAGTTGGCCCAAGACAACATGGTCGTAATTATTGGCAGACTGAAGAGATTGGTGGCAGTTATGGGTGGGTTTTCTTTCAGTCTCGTGAAGAGATAGAGCTACATGCTTCTTTCTAAATGGGTACTAACACACATTTGTTATATTTATGTTTCTTTAATTTGTGAAGAAACATAAACATATCAAACTTCAAGCATGACTAGCATTGAAAAGGATATATAAATATTAAACACATAACCCACGCCATACAAACTTGTGCCACTCTTCCTAAACCAAAGAAGGAAGCTTCAAAGAATACAGCTCTAACCGTGTGGAATGGCACATTATCCTTGCCCATAAACTGATAAAGCTCCACATTTTGAGGATTCTTCCACCATTTCTCCCAATCAGGTGTATAACATGCAGTAATTGAGACATATCCAATAGGTGCATCAAACCAGACATAGAAAACCTGTTCATTCCACAATGGAAACCAACATCCAAAATTTTTAAAAATCAAAAAGAATAATGAGAACAAAAAATCTACAAAACAAGCTAGTTTCTAAAGAAATGCTACACACCTTATCTCTAAATTTATCATGTGGAACTGGCACCCCCCATTTCAGATCCCTGGTAATACAACGTTGTTTAAGCCCCTCCCTGACCCATGCATTCGTTGCTTGTATAGCATTCTGACTCCAAGAGCCAACCACAGACGTTTTATTGATGTATTCTTCTAATTTCTCCTTCAGCATAGGTAGTTCAAGAAACATATGATTCGTACCACGGATGTGTGGAGTTGTGCCACATACCTGATGGCAAGAGACAAAAGTGAGGAACTCAAAAGCATGAATAGTTGTTCATGCAACAAATGCTATAGCATGAGAAATTCATAATTATCAAATAACATTTGTTCTATTAGCTTGAATTGTAGAAAAGTTTATCCCAGGAAATTCTGAGAGAATGTGAAAGACTTCAAGAATGAAATATGCATGCTTGCCAAATAAACATCAGGTTTCAATGTGGAAACCATGAAATGAAAATGTTATCAGTCAAGAACTAACTATCCTTTGGATACAAAAACTATATCTGAATGATGGAACAAACATCCAATCTATCATGTCAAGCCCAACGCTTCTTTAACATATAAGCAACACCTCACTGCCTCAGTTCATCAAACTAACATCGTACCTTGCACCTAGGGCTTTTCAATTCAGTTGGATTCAAAAGTTTTCCACACTTCTCACATTGATCTCCACGAGCAGAATCATAATCACACCCTAGAGTTGGACAGTTGCCCTCGACAAGCCTGTCCGCCAAGAATCTTTTGCACGTGTCACAATAAAGCTGAGCTACATTATAACTGTTAATAGCAGTTCAAAGCAATACCGGCATATATTAAGAAAGACAAAGTGATGCTAGTTAACTCGAGAAATGCAAAAACAAACTATATATACCATCAAACTAGAAGCAATTACCAAATTTACATCCTGAATAGAACATACATCAAATTAAAAGTGAAAAAGAACAACAATTTAGACCTGCTGCATTATATTCTCGGTAAGATAGTTATTTTCCAACAGTCTCTTGAAAATGGCCTGGCAAACCTCAGTCTGCTGAGGTGTCGATGTCCGGCCAAATTCATCGAAGCTTATATTGAACCACTTATAAACCTCTTTGTGAATTGCATGGTACCTAAATTACCATAACAACAATAAAAAAATCCAACAATTGAAAACTGAAACAACCACCAACAGCATAAAAGAAAGAAAAAAAGTAACAAAAATAAAATAAAAAAGATCGCAGAGGTCCCTTTGTTAAGACCTTAGAAGTTTTTTAGCCCTTTTGTTTAGAAAATGCATTTTTAAATTCATTTGTTTATGAAAAAGATGTCAAATAATAACAAAATTAACTTTCCATCTAATTTTTTGTTAAATATAACGGAATAAAACCTATAACATATGAATGTTTATATTTTTTGATAGACATGTTTACCTAATGAAGTAATTTTTAATTAAAAAAATTACTCAAATTTTTTAACAAATCTTTTGATCAAGTTTAAATTAAATTTTTATTGTCTAATGTGTGACTTTAGATATTAGATAATCAAAATTTTGTTTAATTTTGAAAGAAAAATTTTCTTAAATAGTTTTAATGAATTTTTTAATTAAATATTAATGTTTTTATGTATATACATATAAAAAAATATAAACACTAATGTAATACATATACTATTCTGTTATATTATCAATAAATAAGATGAAAAATTAACTTTGACCTTACCTTAGTACATTTTTCACAAATAAATGAACTTTAATGACACCTTTTTTTCAAAAACAAATAAATTTAAAAACATTTTTTTAAACAAAGGGGCTAAATAACACCTTTGACTAGAGACGACAAATCATGTCAATCGTGTCAACCCATTTGATAAATGAGTCATGTCGGATTAACCCATTAATAAAAATGTTACTATCATGTAAGGTTATCTCAACTTCAGATCGTCTCATGTTAGGTTATCATATACTCGACTAGAAAAAAAAATCCAATACAAATATTTTATTTTGACTAAATATCACTTATTAAATTCTGTTAAGTAGGGTTAGGTGGCGTTTTTAATGAATAAAATAATATTAAAATATTAATTTAATGGATGTGTTGTGTTCAATTCATTTAACAAATAGGTTAAAATGGGTCATATTATTATATTATATAGTATCTGGTGATTTCGAGTTTATATCGACCTCATGTCATGTAAAAAATTGTCACTCCTACCTTTAGCCAAAAACAAAGCAACCTAAAAAAATTACCCACTTGTCGCAAATCTCGTTGGGGCTACATTTCTCCTCCATAGCTTTGGTCTCAGTGGCAGTCCCATACTCATCAGTTCCACACATGTAAATGACATTGTAACCACGAAGACGACAATATCGAGCAAAGACATCGGCACTCAATACACCTGCCCAGAAACCAAACCAACCAATTAATGGAATTAAACAGCAAAAAAAATACAGATAAATCCTCTGGCGAATTTGCAAACAAGTAGAAGGCAAGAATTATTAGATAATCACGTACATCCGATGATGTTGCCCAGGTGAGGAACGTTGTTGACATAAGGCAAGGCACTGGTGATGAGGATGTTTCTGCGACCTGTAATTGGTAGCTTGGGCACCTTGTGCTCCAATGAGCTCGCCATCACATTCAGCCTCACGTTTGGGAAGCAGACTGGTGGAGAAAGCGGCGACTAGAAGTATTGCCCTAACTGAAAAGGAAAATGGAGAAAAATAACCCAAATCAAGCGATTTATTCTTTATTTATTTATTTGAGCGTGCAAGGAATAATTAGAAAAATATTTAGGAAACACAACTATAATTTTAATAGGTTTATAAAGAGATAAATTTGAATAATTTTTAAAAAAATTTGTTAAAGTTTTAACATGAACTTTAATTTATAGATTTTTATGAATTATAGTAAATTTATATCACTAATAATATATAAATAAGAGTATAAAAGATAAAATAAAAATAACAATCTTAATTTAACACATCTAGATTTTATATTATTACAAGAATAAAAAATTTAAAATAACATTTTTTAATAAAATCTTATGCCATTGTTCATACTTACTTCTAAAATATATAAATTTATATTTAAATATTTTATGAATAAAATATATTCACATAATATAATGGGTTATTATTTAGTTGTATGATTTGTAAAATATATTTTATTAATGTTCATTTAGCCATTGATTAGTACCAGTATTAAAATAATTGATAATCTATGTATTTATAATAAATATTATAGTTGATATATATGCATGTTTAACCTTGTAAAATAACAAAATAGTGTATTTCTAAGTGTTTGAAATGCTTTACTATATAGTGTTTAGTAAGATAAAGAATGTTTAAGAGTTTGATTTTTTTTTATAAATTTGTCTTCTATTTTCTTGTTTTCCTTAACCGTGATTTATAAGGAGGTTATACCTATTGGGTCTAGAAAATTGTGTGTATACCTATAAGAGATATAACATAAAGATGGGTCTTTTTTATCTTTCTTAACCATAGTATTGAGTGAAAAAAATGTGAGATTAAGTGAGGTTTTATTGATAGTTAAAATGCTCATGGACTAATGAAGAGACACATTATTTCAATAGTATCTCTTTATGCAGTATTGTCATGTATCAATTAATAGCTGCAAGTGTGCAATATATAGTTTCCATAAGCAAAAAGTCCATGTGGTTGTGTGTCATATGTTGACTAATACGTGTAAAAGTATAACAGTTTCTAAAAAAGGGGAGCCTATATATTGGTGTGTCATGTGTTAGTTGGGTATTGTGAGATCACAACATGATACATAGATGAGTAGCCTGTGTGTGTTATGTGTCATGTGTCGGTTGGATGTTGTAAGGTGTAACATGTATGCATGTTAGGAGGTTGAGCCATCAATAGTCAATCAAATCAAGTAGTGATGAAGCTTCAAGGATGAGCTTGAATCTACTTGGATCAAATGTTGTGGAGACAACAAATGATGACAAAATTAGACATATTTAAGGCAGGTGTTATGACCAATAAAAGTATTTGAAATTATACTTTTATCGAGTTATATACTGTTAATTTACTTATTAGTAAATTTCTTGCTATTAAGGATTTGCTTTAAGCAATTCAATGATGTTACCATATAAGATGTAAATTCTATATGGATTTACCTCGTTAAATGATGTGTTGTGTATGATAGCATCTTATGAGAGTACAATCATCATTTAACAAATATGTTTTCACACATAAGGTATTGAAGTGATTGAAAATCATCTATAGTTTGCATGTATGTTTGCCTGATTTACATATTGTGTAATGTTTGACACGTTAAGGCACGTAGTTAGTATAGACAGAAGCATGTAAGGCACACAATCATTATCGTGTTTATCGCAAATTACTCTTTCTTATCTATTTGTTGTTTTTAGATTGTGTTTATTTAAGCATGTTGCATTTATTGTACTTTCGATGTGCTATCTGATTAATTCACGTTGTGAGACATATTTGGCATGGTTGAAAAGGAGCTTACGAAAATATTTTATACTCCCTATAAGGTTTCAGATATCTATTTAAATCAAAAGTTAAATTCACACATGTATAATTATTTCTACACATGAAACTCTCATAAATTTTGGAACAGTATATCATTTCTCATCTTCCAAATAACTCTCAATGTTAAAGCAATAGCAAGAGTGAAATACAACTTATTTGTGTTTTTCACGTGATTAGAAAATATGACCAAGATAAATTATGATCCTATGAAAGTAAAGTCATTAGCGCACTTTTTTACTTAATATTTACTTATTTTATTAAATAAATAGTATTTTTGGTAAAATATTATAATATAAGCTTTTTAGTTAATATTGGTAAAAATATAATTTTTGGAAATTTTATAGATTCTTAACACAAGATAAATCAGGATATGTCACGTGTCATGCCACGCAAATATGGGAGTTAACTGGGCAAGTTACGTAGACTCCGCACAAGCAAGGACTACGAATTACGTTACACCGCATGTGAGGAGGACAAAACGGGTGCCACGTGTCAACACGATGTTCAATCCGAGTTCAGAGTGCGATCAAACTTCATTGCCATGTGTCACCACCTGATTGCGTGTCGTGTTCCACCCGTACGCCAAGCCATCCGTTTTCGTGAATCACGTTGCGTCGCGCGGTGCTGACTCAACGAGCGTTGACTCTGAACGATCTCCCCTACCACGTATCACGCTCTAATTCACCCAATTAATTTTTGATATCATATGTTGCACTGTGATTAGCTAGCGGTGTCAGTTTTACTTATTTTGATCTTAGCCATTGATCTGAAGTTGATCTAATGGTCCAGATCACACCTGAGTCATATTTAAGCTCTTAATCACCCCATAAACTCTAAGGGGACGTCATTAGCATAATTTTTGTAAATTTTTGAAACTTAAAATAGAGAAAAATACAAAAAAAAATCAAAAGAAGACAATTTGGGTGGAGATTCAAGATAAGATTAACACTATAATTCAAAAGATTGATTGTATTTCTTCTTCTATTATTTTATTTATCAATTTTTATATCTTCTTTTATAAAAAATATGAAATTTATGAACACAATTATACGTGATTAATTTATTAAGCTAGAGATCTTATGAACCCAAATTTTACCATGTAATGATCTAATATTTTATCCCAATTATAAATTTAATTTAATTATATTATTTAATCTGATTTTTATGAACTTAATTGTTTAGCCAATAATTTATCTATAGAGTCGATTAAATAAATTTGAGAGAATCATTTAATTATTTTTTTGTTAAATAATATACATAATTTTTAAGCAAAGATGTATGATTTTTATGTATGTAATGCATAATTGATGAACTTAATGAATAACATGCAATTTAATTGACACGAGGGTACGATTAAATTAATTACTATATGATATGTATTTTACATGAGAGAGGAATAAATGCTAGTTAGGTTAGATTCAATTGATCATATAATTTAATTAATAATTATATTGTAGAGATTTTAGCGATTCACATGTTTAGAAAATTAAGGGATTAAGTATTCTTAAATATTTTTTCATATATCTTTTGAATTACCAAATCTGATTTAATTAATTATTGTAATTTATTTTTACTTATTTTGATTTTGTTTCCTTCAAATATAAAAACATTTAATTTTAAAAATTAATTTATAATAAAATAATCTCCAAGAAAACGATTTATATATTTTAAAAATTAGACCTTTAAAGTATTTTTTAAATATAACAATAATACAAGATTCTTAATTTTATATTATAAATTAAAAAAAATAAAATTTTAAGTGTAATGGTTCAACTTTGTTGTTATTGTCCTTATTTTTTTTACAAAAAGTAATTTTAAAAAATTGAATTTTTAAAGCACTACGGTATACAATGATAATATCAAAATTTTAATTTTTTTAAAGACAATACTAAAATTTAAACTTACTTTTTTATACAAGAGAGTTTAAACTTATTACATCACTATAAAGTTATTATTATATTTTTTTGTCTAACTCATCATTAAATTATGAATATATTTTTTATCTACTCATATATGAATTAAATTATATTTTAATTTATTTTTATAATATTATTATTTTTTATAAAATTTTAATATTTCCTTAAACAATTAAATACTTATATACATGCATACACACTACATACATATTTAAAAAATAAAAATTATACTATAATATTATTTTTTATTAAGTAATTTATAATTTTATTTTAAATTATATATTTATATTAATAGTATATTTTTTATTAAATAATTATCTAAAATAAATTATATAAATAAAATTTCAATTTCAATTCTTATTTTTAACTCTTGTAACAAATTTAAAGTTTATTTATTTTTTATTATATATATCCATTATATTTTATTAATCCATTAAATATAATTCTATTAGGTGGCGTTTGGTTCGTGGAATGGAATTGGAATCGGAATCGGAATCGGAATCAGAATCGGAATCGGAATGAAATGGAATGGAATGAAAAGGAAACAATTTTGTTTGGTTTGACCACTGGAATCAAGCTCTGAATCAGGATTATAATGTTTGGTTTGCCACTGGAATGAAATAAAAAAAGCTGTAAATGACCTTAATACCCCTACATGCTATAAAGTTCAAATAATGTCATTTAATTATTATTTTTTCGTCAAACAAATTACATTATTGAAATCATTATTTTTTTAAATAATTATTACTTAATTAAAAAATATATATTATTAAAATTATTATTTTTCTAAATAGGGTTTAGGGTTTAGGGTTTTAAGGTTTAGGATGTGAGATTTAGGGTTTAGGGATTTAGGATTTGGGGTTATATTTGTAGGTTAAGGTTTAGAGTTAAAATTATTATTTTTCTAAAAATGGTTTGGGTTTTAGAATTTTGGATTTAGGGTTTAGGGTTTAAGGATTTGGAATTTGGGGTTTAGGATTTTGGGATTTATGTTTTATGTTTTAGGGTTTTGGGTTTTGAGATTTATGTTTTAAGGTTTAGGGATTTGGGGTTTAGGGTTTTAGGATTTGGAATTTAGGGTTTAGGGTTTAGGGTTTTGGGATTTATGTTTTAGAGTTTTGGGTTTTGGAATTTATGTTTTAAGGTTTAGGGTTTAGGAATTTTGGGTTTAGGGATTTGGGGTTTAGGGTTTTAGGTTTAGGGTTTAGGGTTTTAGGATTTGGAATTTGGATTTTGGGTTTTAGGATTTGAAATTTGGATTTTGGGTTTAAGGTTTTGGGATTTAGGATTTTGGGTTTTATGTTTTAAGATTTAGGGTTTTGAAATTTTGGGTTTGAGAATTTGGGATTTGAATTTAAGGTTATTTTTTAAGTGAGGGTAAAATTGGAAAAATAAAGTTTAGATGAGAATGAAATTATGATTACATATGTGATTCTTTCTCTTTTAGTAATCCGATTTCATTTTACCCTCCATTCCTAACAAAACACACAAAATTAAAGGAATTAATTCTGATTCCATTCGATTCACTCGAAACAAACATGGGTTACATCTTATTTTGTTACATATTTAAACATATACATAGTGAGTTAATATAATAAATAATTTTTTTAATGTTATTTTAATATTCAAATAATATTAAATAATATAAGTGGGAATATTTAATATAATTAGGAAAAAAGGTATTATCCTGTTCAAAAATCTAATATCAAACAAAAATGGTGCCAGTAAAGTAGATTGGATTGCCATGCTCCAACCGAAACAATTGAAGTCAGAAACACAAAAGTACTCTGTACTCAAATGAGAGAACGTTAACTTGTAAAAAAAAACGTATGAAATTAATTAAGGTGAAAGGGTAAAATATTATGAGGCGCATTCCATAAGCATTCATCCCATTTCAATTTTGTTTTGTCATTGACTGAACTGAGAATGAGATTTAAGGAAAAAAAAATTTGGACAATTTCACATTTCAAAATCCGCCATTGAAATACCTCTAAATTTGCTAGACTAAACAAAAACCCGCCTCAAATCTTCCATGTCCAAACCTCCATTTTGCATATCTCTGAAACACATTCGTGTCTGTAGGTTCTCTAATTCCTTTTCAGGATCTCAATCTCCTCCCAGCTGGCCCTTATACCAGCAACAACACTACAAGCCCATCCACCAATATCACCTTGAAATCCCCCAAAATCGAACCCAAAACTGAACCCGTCGACGAATTTTACGAGACCCATCAACATCAAACACCCCAACAACAATTGTTTCCGAGTATTGAAACCAGTGGATTCTCTAATTCACAACTTACCCATTTCTCAGAGGAAAACAATACCCCTCTATCTCAAGTTTCCGGCATTACATCTGAAGAAGACAACATCTACTCCGAGTTTAACCGCATTTCTGAGCTTTTTAGGGCCGCTTTTGCCAAGAGACTTCAAAGGTTTGGCGATGTTGATGTCTTGGACCCGGATGCGATTCTGTCCCGCAGGAAAATCAGATTGCCGAGGTGGTTTGCTCGCGTAAAAAGTTTCAGCGTTCATCTGAGCTTGTTCGAGTCACCAATTTGTCACTTGAGGATGAAAGGTATTTCCGAGACTTGGTTAAACGAACTAGGATGATGTATGACTCACTTCGTATTTGGTCAATTGTGGAAGAGGAGATGAAGACTGGTGAGAGGCGAGCCAGAGGTGATCTGATAGCTGCTACTTTGATGAGAGAACGTGGGGTGTGGCTCAATCGAGATAAAAGAATTATGGGTTCAATTCCCGGTATTTATGTTGGTGATTTGTTCTTTTTCCGGATGGAATTGTGTGTTGTTGGTTTACACGGTCTTACTCAAGCTGGCATAGACTATCTTCCAGGGAGCCAGAGCTCCAATGGTGAACCAATTGCCACTAGTGTCATTGTTTCTGGCGGCTATGAGGACGATGAGGATCAGGGAGAAGTTATAATCTACACGGGCCATGGTGGACAGGAAAAACTTAACAAGCAGTGTGCTCACCAGAAGTTGGAAGGTGGGAATCTCGCAATGGAGAGAAGTATGCATTATGGAATTGAAGTGAGAGTTATTAGAGGTATGAAATATGAGGGCAGTGTTTCCTCAAAGGTATATGTTTATGATGGTTTATATAGAATTATGGATTGTTGGTTTGATGTGGGTAAGTCTGGTTTCGGGGTCTACAAATTTAAGCTTGTAAGGGTTGATGGGCAACCTGAGATGGGTAGCTCTATCCTAAGGTTTGCTTCAGCTCTTAGGACTAAGCTTTTGTCTGTGAGACCCAGAGGTTATTTTAGTCTTGATATTTCAGTGAACAAGGAGAATGTGATGGTCTTTCTTTTCAATGATATTGATTTAGCCAATGATCCATTGCATTATGATTATCTTCCAAGAACTGTGTTTCCACCACACGTGTTTAATCTCAATGGTACCGGGTGTGATTGTACATCCGGTTGTACTGAAGGTTGTCTTTGTACTATGAAGAATGGTGGTGACTTTGTTTATGATCTAAATGGGTTTCTATTGAGAGGGAAGCCTGTAGTTTTTGAATGTGGATCTTTCTGCCGATGCCCCCCAGAATGTAGGAACCGTGTTACCCAAAAAGGGTTGAAAAATAGACTGGAGGTGTTTAGGTCTAGGGAGACGGGTTGGGGAGTTAGGTCCTTGGACTTGATACATGCTGGTGCCTTTATATGTGAATATACAGGGGTTGTTCTCACCAGAGAGCAGGCCCAAATTCTCTCAATGAATGGTGATAGCTTGGTGTATCCTAATCAGTTTTCTGATAGATGGTCAGAGTGGGGTAATTTATCTCAAATATTCCCTGATCATGTGCGTCCAACTTATCCAATCATTCCACCATTGGATTTTGCTATAGATGTATCAAGAATGAGGAATGTTGCTTGTTATATGAGTCACAGTACAGCTCCTAATGTTTTTGTGCAGTTAGTACTTTATGACCACAATAATTTGATGTTCCCTCATCTTATGCTGTTTGCATTGGAGAACATCCCTCATCTAAGAGAGCTCAGCCTTGACTATGGGGTGGGCCAGGTTGCTGATGAATACACTGAGAAACTTTATATCTGCAACTGAAGAATTCAGTAACTGTGTCACATTTTCTGAATGGTGCAGCATGGGGTCTTCAAGAGATGATTACCTGAGGTAACATCAAATTTCTTAATATTAGTTGTGTTTTGTATTCTAGGATTCTGTCTTTTTCCTTATTTATCCGTAATTGTGTTGAATTTATGTATCACTCTCTTGCTCGTGTTGTAGCATTAGTTCAACATGAACTGTACGACCTAATTATACACAGGATTTGGTTCTTTTATTCCTTCTTGTAACCATATTCTGTTGCCATCATGTGGTCATAAAATTTACATAAGACATAGGTTTTGATACTTTTCCATGAAGTTTTAACTTCCGAAGGATGCTAGTACAGTTTCTCTCAATATTTTTATTTCATAGACATTGTCTTATTGTTGTCTAGTTTTTGATTTGTGGTACTAGGTCGTGAAGTGACGTATTCTTTAATTATCTTCAGCAGATGATCTCCCTGTGCTAAATGTTAAAGTTATTTTGAATGCAGTATGGGGTTGTTCAACTTGGAGTAAGATCCCTTATATCATTTCCAGTGCAAACAATATCAAAGTGCTGTCTAAATTGTTGGTGGTACTGTGTTATATGTCTTCATAAATTTTAGGATAAAATATGACTAATCCCTGTTTACTTAATTGTACTAAATTTTGCCCATATTTATGCTCGTGTTTATTTACTACGGGCAGGTCTCTTAGTAACTGTTTTCATATGCACTATGCTGTAACATTAGTAGGCAAAATCTTATTTTATTATCACTTTTAATGCATTATGCTAGAGCTAAACTTTACAGTATCTGCATTATTTACAAGATCTCTATAACTTTTTAACGGGGATTAAGAGCTTAAGAAAGTTGTATTGACGGAGAAGACGCAATAAGGAGTTTTTAGTGAGGGCTAATTTAGTAATTAGATACAAAACCTATATTCAGGGCTCTTGATGGTCAGAGAAAGTACGCATAAAAAGGAAACAATAAGGGCAGCTTTGAAGGAATCAAGGTGAACACAAACTTCTCACTGCAGGTAGTAGATGGGTTTTTCCTGCTTACAATAGTAAAATTTGTGAAAGTAGTATGTTGGTCATTTTCTGGAGATTAGGAACTTTGGCTACTGCCTTATTAATTGAGTATTCTGGCATTTTTGGTGGCTATTGACTTCCCCTCTGTTTCTCATCTGAATTAAGGAAATAAGTTCTTGAAAGTTGATTTGTTTTAGTCAGCCTTGTTGAATAAGTTACTTAATTTAGCAGGTCATTTAAAAAATAGACTATTAATTATAATAAGTGGGATCCACTTGTATTCTTGGAACATGTTTTAAGAAAGAAAAACTTATATTACCCTAAAGGGTTAACAATTATCTCGGTCCTTATCCATTATCTTAAAATACACTTTAGCCCCTAATTATTTTTTCATACATTTTAGTCCGTAACATTTTAAAATTTAACGGTTTCAGTCCAATTTAACATAATTTGGTCCCTAACCTTTTCATGAAAAATATAATTTAGTCCCTAACTTTTTGACAAAAACTGTTAAACTGGATTAAAACTGTTAAATTTTAAAAGATTTGGGATTGAAATGTATGAAAAAAATGTTGGGACCAAAATGTATCAAAGGAACGAACAGTTGTTAACCCTATCTAAAATTATTAAATTGTTAAAAATGCCAAAATCCTTTTTTTTTGGGTGCATCCGAAATGAAGGTGAATGATAGGCGAGGGATGTGTTAATTGTTTGCTTCAATTTCTGTGGATGTCTAGGGGTAGTTTTGACATTATTTAAAATATTTTATTAAATATAAAATGATAAACATAACCAGGATTTATAAGGCTCAATTAAGGGATTTTTCTTGAATTTCCATAGTATATTCTGGCTGGCTTTTGTTCCATGCTTGTTCAGAATTATATATGAAATGAAATGAGATAAAAGTCACTACTGACTATCAATGATAATAACCAAATATAAATTACAAGGCCCATTACGTAATTTATTGATTCCTCATTCATGATTTATCTTAAGTTATTTCATTCCTTTCTTGTTTGTATCTTTGTAAATTTGATCTCATATTGAATTCAGACTCTTTGTATGTATCATATATGTGGTGTTATGTTCTGTGTTTTTGTTCAACTTCAGTTGCTCTTAAATCAAACTTGGCCAGTGCCGACCTCATATCAATATGAAAATAATCAGCTTGATTGAAGTGTGCCTTTCCATGCATATCATTGCACTTTACTAGTTTTCCGATTATAATATATTTGAATTGTTAAAATGCCATCCTTCTATAGTATTTGAATTGTGCTAAAAATTGTTCAGTATTATGATATCATGACCAGCCAATCCTGCTCTATTTTTATGCTTGCATCATAATTTTTGAAGAAAAGCAGTATTTTTAATGCTTGGATTTTCAATGCTACTCTGTTTCTGTTGATCTAGTAATATTTTGATAGCATGCAAGTTTTTCATGTCTTTATCTTCTGTTAAATTTGACACAAGGCGTTTTTACATAACCATTAGGCAAACTGAGGTTTTGTCTATGGTCCATTGGTCCTCCTCAAAAAACACGGGGACGAATGTTTTGGGATAATAAATGTGTTGCTTCTACTGTGTTTGGTCTCTTATTAAAGTAAGGTCAAAGTTTGTGATACTGGTAGATGAATTAGGTTTTTCCTTTTCTTTCCTCCAAATTATCCAAGGCTAGGAAAAAAGATTTTGTGTAAGGCTTCCTATTCACCCAGCCATCTCAAATTTGACTTCATTTGAAAAGGTTCTAATTCTAGTTCAGTTAATGGCATTTGTAACAAATAAAGCAATAGAGATTCCTACAACCACAAGTTATACATTGAATCTCCATAAGTATTCTTTAGATTTTTTTTTTTGTATCACAAAAGAGTTCTTTCTAGTGACTCGTTATTTTGTCTTTTTTCATGCTATCTACAGTGCATGTTATATTTTACCGTTCCTTTATTTACTACTTCTTCCCCCTTCCTTTTCCACTGCCTACATGCTTGGGTAGATTTCCTACTCGTTTTTATCTCTTGGTATGTTTGAATATTGTTTTTGACATCTTTTACAAAATTTGACCTCTAATAATCCAAGTTTTTAGGGTCAAGTAATCAAATTAAAAAATGAGTTGATTGTATTTATGGCGAGTCGGTTTCTATAAATTTAAGTCTTTTTATTGAAAAATGTTACGATGTTTCTTATTAAAAAAATGTCAATTTTTTTAATAATAATGGTCCATTTTTAAATGGAAAGCTCATTAAATTTTGGTGCGTTATACATTTAAATCAACTAAAAAATCAGTATTAGAAGAAATGTTAAATGCATACAAATTTGCACTCAAACATGCACTCACGCCAGTTATGGTATCCCATATGGTAGAATTTTTTTGAAATATGCATATCGTCATCATTTCCAAAGTTATTGTCACATGACACATATAACTGATATGAGTGCAAATTTGTGTCTTTAGCATTCCTTTTAGTATTATTACTGTTTTATTCTAATTGTTATTTTATCAAATTGATAGAGAGAGAGAGAGAGGGAGGGAGGTAACTCGTATAGATTTTTTTAAATATTACTTTGAATATATTGTTCAAAGTTATCTTTTGTACATTGACTTCGTACACTTATATACAATTCAGAAGAGATAAAAAAGAGGAAAAAAAATAAGACTAGTATTGCATAGTATGTGCCCTAAATTAAACTCTCTAATTGATTCTTAATATCACACAATTAGTTATATAATAAACATTCTTAATAATTAAGGATTTCATCGCGAGGGGATTTGATTAGATAATTCAGCAGTGTACATACTATTTGCTAGTAATTTTTGCAACTTGAACTGAACTAGTATCCATATAACCATTTCTTTCAGTTGTTCCCAAGTGCCCTAGAGATGCGTTTCATCGAAAATAGGTTATGCTGGAAATTCTATATGGAAGACTTGCCTGTTTCTTGTTATTGGTTTAATTTGTGCTTTAGATATATATGTCATCTTCTGACCTCTACCTTTAAGCAAGTATCCTCAATGAATCCACACTTGTATCGCTATAAACTTGCTTTCATGTTTGACCTTGCACTTGTACATCATGTATTCCAGCTCAACTATTTCTTCCTCTTTCTTTCTCTGTTTCTTTCATTTTTCATAGGGAGTTATTTGTTTAAGTACAGTTACTTGGAACTTTAGCAAATGAAGAAAGAGATGAGTTAGTGTTAGATATTTCTAGTTGATTTTGGCCTTTCATATGCGTGAACTTTTCTTGCAATTTATATGTGGATATCTATTAGTCATAGTTCAACATGCTGTTGTACCATTTTGAAGTTGCATTTTTATTTTTATTTTTGTAGAATTAATACATTTAAGTTTCTTTTTTTATACCTCAGATCTTAGTTGCATCCTATATTTAGTTTTCGTTTCTTTTTAAAATATGGAACCCGAAGGAAGGCACTAGGTAGTGGGTTTGTTATCTTAGTAGTACCGTGATTCTACTTTTGGTACTTTTTTTTATCCAATTTTTGAGGTAGTATTTTAGCGGTACTCTTATTTTAAAAAGGTATCAATTTGGTACAATTTATCATTTAATTGAGGATTTTTCACATGTGCAGTAATACATATGCGATATTTAGAGAACATTTTTGAATAATAAATTAATTAAACAATATTTAGAGAATATTTTAGATAATCAATTAATTGATTATTCAAAAATATCCTTTGAATATTGTACGTGTATTATTATATAAGTAAAAAATTCTCAATTAAATGACAAATTGTATCAAATTAGTACCTTTTTTATAAATTGGGGTATTACTACTATACCACCTTAAAAATCTGTGTAAAAAAGGCTATTAAAATCGTGGTGCTACTGGGTAGCAAACCCCTAGGTAGCTATATATCAAGATGTTTACCTTTTTCTAGCCCTTTTGATATATGTAAAGTAAGGACGCAATAAAAAAAAATATGGTGCTATCTCAGGCTTCTAAAAGTCATTCTTACTGTGCTAGTGTTGCTTTCATTTCATTCACTTATTTTATTTCTGTTATGCAGATGGAGGTGAACTATGAGTGTGACATTTTATATGCATCTTTGAAAATACATGTGCTGCTAAATTGAATCCATCCACTAAAAGTATTGGCTTGAATGCTAACTGTGAGTTTATAATTGGATCTTATTAGGTTGAGCAATGCAAGATTACAAGTTGGATGCAGCGTAGAAAAATGTACAACCTGTATACAGTTTTTGCAAGGGCAGTTGTTCCATGCAAACCAGTTGAGATCTCTTACATGTAGCATATATGAATAAATAATAACGGTATCAATTCAAAGTGTTTGTACTTTGTCTACACTGAACTGGTTTTAAAAATCAAGTAGAGCAGCTTGTACAGGAACATTGGTACACATGCAGGCTAGTTTGGCTCCTGATTTTTCAATTAAGCATTTCATACAATGAAGAGGTATTAATATTGCGCCTCCCTCCTAAGATCCTCCAATAAAGTGTTTAATGGTTTGCACTTTGCAGGATGCTGTTAGCCTGATAGTTTGATTTTATCCTCCGAGTCTTAGGGGGACCTGGTGACAGGCATTGACATTGGACACCATCACATTGAGGAGCAGACATGCTTGAATTTGGCAGGCTAAGGAAGTTATGATTTGGTAAGTTGAAAGGACAAATAATCTGTCTTCTTCTCATTCCTTGTGAGAAAGTTTTGGCGTTTAGAGATTGAATCCTAAAATCATAATTTTATGCTATTTATTTCCTTGTTATTAATAATTAATTAAATATGTTTAAGATAAGTTAAATGTGTTTAATAAAAAAATTTAAGTACTGTTCATGAGCTAACAAGCTCATTTAAAAATTAAATGAATTGAGTTGAGTCATAATTTGGTTAATATGTGTTGAGTTTAAGCGAGATGTATTGGCTCAATTCATTTAATACCTCAACTTGTGGATATTGATAAAAAAAGGAAATGACAGCCCACAAACAGCGCATGTTCTTTATTTAGTGAATCCACAAAGAAAAGGAATATTTATCTCCATGGTTAAAAAAAGGCAATCATTGATTCATCTAAAATATCATAAACACTATTTTTGTGTATTTCAAAAACCCTCAACTTCTACTTACTTTTCAAAGGATGACAAATTATTAGTTGGTTTTGAATTATGATGATGCGGTGGTCTAAGTCAATCAAAACATTGAAAGAGTAGTGTAGCATTTTCTAGTAATCTTATGTCATAAAAGCTGTCATTAGAGTAAACTTTGCAAGTATTATAATTTGTCTTGGGTTTTGTTATGTTTATAACATTTGGGATTTACTTCAGGGGATACGAACCTGATTTTGTTTGTGTAAATTGTATTGAAAAGACTAATTTTGTACTTGTTACAACTTAAGAGTTAGTAAAACTAGCCAACCACGTCAGGTCCAACACAAAGGCTAGTTATATTTTGAAGCTGTTTTGCCTTGAGGATTGAAAAAGCTAAAAGCCGTACCGACACAAGTGCTTTTGTTTTAAATTGGTAAAAGAAGCCATGTAATGCGAGACTATATTGTGGTGCTTGTACTAATTACCTGAGGATGTCGTAACTGCTGCTTCATCTTCATCACTGCCACTGCTACTAATTTTACGATATGATGTTTCAAATAAGCAGCTTTGCGAAGCCACATTCAATTGTGTGTGTGCGGGGTTGGATGACTAACTCTTAATAAAGTACCGATTGAAGATGATTTTTGTATTGTTATTTACTCTTGATCCTACAAAACTCCAAAAATTGGAGAATTGATACAATCGAGTACTAATAGATATTAGCCCCTGTTAAAAGCCATTTTCATACAAGAAGGACTAATAGGCATAGCCCTTGTTAAAAGCCACTACTAAAAGGAAATAAAAAAATGAGCAAAGTTCATTTGGGGGAAAAAAAACGGGAAAACAACAGAAGTTGTCAGCATACTACAAATTGCAATTGATAATACTACCAAGTTTTCAATAAAATTTCTAATGAGAAGCAGCCAAGGGCACACAAATGGTAACATCGGCTATCCATTTTTATTAAGATAGACATTTTCTAAACTAGTATAAAAATATGAGCAAATTACAGCACAACATTACTGCTGATTTTGCTGTCTCTGTTGGGTGAAATTGGGGTGATTCTGTGTTGTGCCCTGCAGTGCAACCATACCGGACTGAAGACCCTGAGCATTTGGTGCCATGCTTCCAAATGCGCCTTGTGAACTATGTTGCTGCTGCATTGGCATCATGGCACTGGGATTAGTTGCTCCCATGTTAAAAACTGCAAAAACAAGCCCCAACTCAATTTTAGCCTATTAAATCCAATGTTCATGAATTTGTAGACAAGATAAGCACAAATTGACATCTCACTCCACTGTATGCCTATTTTATGAATATGAAAGAAATAAAAGGTAAAAATTCGTACTTTGATCACTCAAATTCTGCATAGTATGACTTCGCTGTGGATTGTTACCAGATGATGCAAACTGTAAGGGGGGCAAAAGTAATTAACAATGAGACAAATGCATGATGCAAAACAAACATTCATGTAATTCTATCTCCAGGCATGCAATTGCCATAATAAATGTATATACCAAATTTCAAGCCAAAAAAAAACGTATATACCAAATACCATTTTTTGAGTACATACGAACAATAATAGCATCAATCAAAAGGCTAAAAATATTCATTAGGAAATAAACTAAAACTCTCCAACCCACACCATTTTTCAAGCAAAAAAACGAATATACCAAATAACATTTTTTTAGTACATTAACCAGTCATATGAACAATAATAGCATCGACCAAAAGGCAAAAATATTCATTAGGAAATAACAATGGACTAAAACTCTCCAACCCAACCCACGCCATAGGTAACCTGGACACTTGATATGGGAAATGCTAAACCAAACATCTTTTTGATGGCTTATGCAATAATTTTCTTCTCCTATATTGTAAAATACATGTAGATCATGGCATCCCAACATGTAGCAAGCAAAGGTAAAGGTACAGGGTTTGAGCCTTCAAATGTAGCTAAAAATAATGAAAACATGTTTTTGAGCCTCAAAACTGAAAAATGACAAGGATTGTCTGCTAGAAACAGAACCTGACACATGAAATAAAGCAAAATTCATCTCAGAAGCTATCAAACAATATATGTAATCCCTCAATAGAGTAAAGGCATTGATAGACTTTGCAAGATTGTCGGAGGCCAATAAAACCGGACAAATAGAAAGAAAAAAAATGAAATTGATAAAAATGGGGAAAATAGAATAAAATCCCCAAGGAATATACAAAATAAGAGAGAGAGATAGATAGATAGAGAGGTGATAAGTGCTTGAAAAGCACTCATATCCTGTGATTTTATGGTACTTAATTGTGATAAATAGATTTAATTATAACATGTTTATATCAATATTTATACAAAGTTATATGTTAGTATATCCTGTGATTTTATGGTACTTAATTGTGATAAATAGATTTTATTATAACATGTTTATATCAATATTTATACAAAGTTATATGTTAGTATATATTCTATTGTATTTAAGGTGTTTTTAGTTTTAAAATGTATGAACTTGTCAACACATGAACAACAATACTTGAAGCACTTAATTTGCACCCTAGAAGCTTAATAGAATAAGGTATGTAAGCTTTACATAAAGAACTAATCAGTTTGTAAGGTGTACAAGGTATAACTGAAGAAAAGTAAAGCGTGCCGCAGTAAGGATAATAGTGTCGCAGCACATTCTGTTCGGTATGGATTTATTGGGCATGCTAAGTATCGTGTGCTACGACGTGACTTGTTCTTGATGAAATTGGCAAAGCTAAACGTAGTGTGTGCCGCGACAATGAATAACTTAAGCTCCACCGCGGCACACCTTCATTTATGTAACCTGAAGCCCCTTGCATCAGTATTTCCCTATATATATAATGTTAGCCTTTAGGCTTTATATTTATCATACTTGATGTAGAAATACTAGCCGTCTGTTCTTGTTTTTATAGCTTTTACACAATACGTTATATTCATAATAATAAAGAAGCAAATCTACATAAGGTTTTTTAAGGTTTTTTAGATAAAGGAGAATATAAAAGATGTCTATTTATTCAACAATGCATTGATGATCAAGATCCCAATTATGAAATAGTGATATTATAGATCTAATTTGTATTCATTTATTTTTATATACAGATTAATCTCTTTGTATTTTCTGATTTTATATCTAAATGTTATTTTTACACCGATCATGGAATTTAATGTGAGCATATCTGGTTGATTTTAAGTATTGGAATTTAGTTTAATTGCCATGTTTGTGAAGAATAATTTTTAGATGAACATTTTTATCAAAATAAAATTGAAGTTATTTTTTATTCAAGATCTATTATAAAATTTATTATTAATTAATATATTGACAATATATTTTTCATAATAGATTTAAAATACAAAAATTAGGTTTCAAAAATGTCATCTAGATATACTTTTGACACATCAAATAAGAGTTTAAATTTGTGACCCCACCAAAAACTTATACTCAAAAAACTGAGTCAAATTTTGTATATTTATTAAAAGCTAGTAAGTACATGAATAACTTATAATAAATTATAGGTATACTCTTAAGATTGATCTAAAGAGAAACCATATGGTTTTAAATAATTCGTCAATTTTTTTTAAAAACAAACATGAAATTACATATTAAATGAAGCATTTTTAAATTTTTACTAAACATGTGTCTACCATTGTTTAGTTTATTTAGGGACATTTAGGTCCATTTTTTAAAAAAATTGATACGAATTTATCATGCTTTTAGTTAATTTAAGTGAATAATTGAGTTTTTGCATTGTTTAATTGATGTCTTGAACAAGTTCATGGATTAATGTGAGAATTAGTTTTTTTATTCATGGTTTGTATTTCATGTTTGGATATTGAGATTGAGATAAACCCAAAATTGTTTTTTAGGAATCAAATAATGGACCTTGTGAGAATATTTTTGAGCTATAAGCTTTTATGTTGAGTGAGAATATTTTTCTACTCCTATAAATATTTTCTTATTATTTCAAGTTATTAGATGATCTTCTTAGGTTTTGCATTGAATGTTAAGATTTTAACATCTGATGAAAAATCATATACTTATTTTCATTGCTTAGATTAAATTATTTAAGTAGAATTTAAAGTGTTTATTTTCATTTATGCTTTACTTCTTTACGAAAAAAGATACATATAGGGTTGCTTAAAAACAACAAAAAGAGCCAAATTAGCCACTCACTAAAACATATATGTAATGAGTCCATTCTTAAAAAAAAGAAACAAATATTATAATTAAAATACTATGGTCCTCAGGTTCTTCAAAGTAGTGAGATGGTTATTACAAAAAACAAAAAGAAAGGAAATAATCCCTTGAAATCAATGCATTTTCATTCATCTTGAGACACATTTGAATTTTTGCTTAATGATTTTGATAGATGCGTGAAATTAGTAATGTGATATCTTCATAAACTTTAACATTTGATTCATTTCATGAGATAAATGTTATGCACATTTGAGCTTTCTTGTTTATCATATGCGAACTTTTTAGCTTTATTCTTTACATAACTTCTATTTACATATACCTTGTTGAGTGCTTGAATCTATACGATCAATGTGAATTTGGATTTCTAACATTAGAACTGAGAGAGTCAAAGCTGATATGTTTTTGTAATGGAACATGAATTTGTTATGTGTAATTGGTTTGAATAATAAATTGTGAACTTTTGAGACGTTGAATTAACTTGTGCTTGAGATTTTGATTATGAATTGAAAAGAAACTAAAGCATGAGAAGTTTCATTTATTTTAATTTTTATTTTGTTTATTTTTCGTTTTTTTACCTTGTCTATATTTCTGATAATGCTCAATTTAGTACTAAGTTTTCTACTATTTTCATTTTTTGTTTTATTATTAGTGTATAAAAAGTAGGATGTCTTTGAGAAAATAACTCGTACTTTTTATTGATAACATTTACAGGATTAAACATCTTTCAAGAAATTTGGACATTGATACTCCGAAGGACAAGAAACAATCTCAATTGCAAACATGGGTAATGTCGGAGATAGGCTATTAATGATGAAGAAGTATGTAAGGCCAATTATTGACTTTACTACTTTTTGCATATAGCTAAGAGAGACTAAAAGGAATTATGAGTTGAAACATATTCGTTATTCCATGTTGCCCTCGTTTCACGGTATCACTAACGAAGACCCTTTAAATTTTATTATAGAAATTTATGCTCATGTAAACATTTCCATTGCAGACTTGATAAATACCTCTCAGGATGAGGTATTTTCCATACACTCAAAGATAGAGCTAAGTCTTGGTTCATGACTCTACAATCGAGTTTTTTAACTAATTAGGAGATAGTTTACCACATGTTTATGGATAGGTTCTATTCTCATCAAAAGATTATTGACTTGCGGGCAAAAATAATCATATTCTCACAAATAAACAAAGAGACCTTTTATGAAGCTTGGGGTAGATTCCAACTCCTTTTGATTCGATGTATACACCACAACTTTCTGCTACAGCTACATAATTAGTTCTTTTATGATGGATTGACACTACAGTGTCAATACATAGTTGATAACGCTGCAGGATGAGCTATATGAAAAAAAAAGATAGAGTAGACTTATGAGCTATATGAGATGTTGGGTACTAATTTCTAACAAAATAGTGCTAGAAGAAAGAGTAAAGAGTTAATGAAATAGGCTCCGAAAACCAAATGGCCTTGTAACTTGGAGAATTCACCAAGCAAGTGCAATTCCTCACTACCAAGAAAATGTCAAATCAGAAAGAATGTGAGGTTTGTGGTACATTTAGGCATAGTGCAAATGTTTGTTGCAGGTGGTTCTGGTATAGGTACCTTGGAGGGAGCCAATCTTATAGAAGGGTACCATACTAACATTTACAATCCTTGTAGCAAAATCACCCTAACCTTTCACAGAAAACAAACAATAATCCACCATATGCCCAAAACCAAATACAAGGACTATATGTAAACCAACCTTATCCCCCAAATCAACTTATTAAGCCAACCTTAGATGATAATTCGAATGCCTTTATTTAAGTTAGTAGAGATAACTAGATGACGGATAATCAAAGGTGAGATTCCTTGAAGGCTTCAGTAAAAAGGATTGAAGGTCAAATGGGACACTTAGTAGCGCATATGTAAAAGCAAGAAAAAGGAAAGTTGCCTAGTCAAATAGAATAAACGAAAGTTACAAGCCTTCAAAGTGGTAAGATGGTTAATAAAATTTTACTTAGATTTTCAATGATTTACCATCTAGTGCATGACACAAAGAAGGTGAAAATATAATCTCCCAAGAAGATGGAAAGATAAGTGCCAATCATGATAGGCCTTCTGAAGAAAGAATTGAGGAGTTAACTAATATTTTTAAAATACAAAAGTCATCAGAACCAGAACTACAACCGCCACAAATAACATTCCCACAT
Organism: Hippophae tibetana; assembly: GCA_037013495.1. NCBI lineage: Eukaryota > Viridiplantae > Streptophyta > Magnoliopsida > Rosales > Elaeagnaceae > Hippophae > Hippophae tibetana. The sequence continues at coordinate 41,987,009 of CM072805.1, read as the reverse complement.
CGGTTGAAAGAATCAAAACAAGATAAGCAATTCTCTGATATTTTCATTATGCTTTCTTAAGTTATCATTAATTTTCTTTTGTTAGATGTGATCAAGAATGTGCCCTCCTATGTAAAGTTCTTCAAAGAATTAAATATTAAGAAGAAGGGGTACAAGCTTAATGAGAGAGTTATGGTGTCAGAAGTTGCTAGTAGTATGCTTCAACATAACCTACCCTAATATTGAAAGACTCGGGAAATTTTACCATTAACATCACTATGGGGATAGGAAAGTAGCTAGTCATGCTTGATCTAGGTGCTAGTATTAATTTGATGCCTTATTCTATTTTCTTGCAACTAAGTTTGGGAGACTTAAAACCTACGACCATATCCCTTCAACTTGCGAATAGATCTATTAATTACCCATCGAATGAACCACTAAAAGCTTGGCCATTTAAACTAGTGAAAACCCACTCAATTATAACTAAAAGTTTGGTTTCTATCAATTGAACAATCAAGCAATATGCTCCAGACCAAAAGTAACTTTTAAGCAGAAACCCTATTTACCCCAAAATTAGATGGATAAAAGCTTCAATATTTGAAGTAGACTCTAGTTTCAACTCCCTGTACCTAATGCAAAGCACCAAGTCAGTAGTACCTAATTTATAAGAGTCCCAAAAAGATTTTTAGAGTGCTCCAGATCACTCCTCCAAACATACCGTGAAATCCCTATAGAAAGCAACAAAAGAATATCTACTAAGTAATATATACAAACCTGCATCCGTGGAAGAAGTGATTGAGATGTCATTGAAGCAGAAATATTTGGAATCTGAAACATATAAAATCAAGTGTTAGATACAACATGACAAAGGATAGGCCTTATAAACAAAATGAAAGACCGTGGCACTGGGCAACACTTTTTCAAATATTATAAAACACATTCTGGATGCGCGAGAAATAATTGAAACAGATCATAAAATTAGAATTTATATAGCCAAATTATCTAACAAGGGAAATGCTACTATGCCCTATTTTGAAATAGACTAACTCAGGGTCTTAACAAAATGCATCATATTTTGGTAAAAGTAGTGGTTAAGAAACTAATCATGGAGGACAAGGAAAAAAAAGGGAGACAAACCCCTAAGAGATACAGCACAAAAGAAAACCACGCAAGAGATGAAAATAAGAGAGAGGGAGAGTGTCAAGATACTTAAAAAAATTGACCCCAACAATTACATCATTACAATGATTTGAGAGAATACAGGGAGGAGACAAGACCATACAGACACCACAAGAGGATCATATCATTTTCATCAAGCATTACATAAATGAAGAAAAGAGTGGGATATGAGGAACTAGGGGGTGGGAAAAATCATACTTTTAAAAAAAATAAAGAAATCACACTGTTCAGTATATACATAATTTTTAATAGGAAACACTGCTCAGTATATATTCTCCACCACGACATTTAATGCACTTATAAAATTCAAGATTGAAAAAGAAACAACAATAAGACATCAAAATTAAAGGGCAGCATCAATACAACATAAGATGCATGAAGCGGAAAGCAAAGAGACACATATATCAGACCATTTGAGTATTGGGTGTCGTCTGAGCAGCATTAAACAATGCAGTATTAGCGGCAGCAGAAAACTGGCTTAAACGATTCAATTGGTTTCCTTGGTTGAGTAGGCTCTGACCAATGCCATGTTGAACATGTCCAGAAGGCAGCTGCCTGCCCTGAAATTGCTGATGTCCCATTGGCTGAGAAAATTGCATCTGATGTTGCCCATGTAACTAAGAAAGAGAATTAGATGCCAAACCAAACAGTATCAAGCATAAACTTCATTATATTGAAAATTTACATTAGAAGAAATCAGTAAATCAATAATTCTTTATAGAATAGCTGGTAAGTAATGCTTTCCCGTTCAGACGTAGTACATAAATACATAGACTTGAATATTTGTATCATCACACATCATCCACATCTTGCACATGAAATCGTTTCTGAAGTCACAAGCCATGGAAATTGAAGGAACATATTTGAAATTTTTACTGAGATAGAAGCAGCTCCTTAGCATATGCGTTTATACATATTTAGTAGTCATATGTTAACAGTTTCACCCTAGAAAACTGAAAAATACAGCCTACCTACATTCCATGATAGACTCTTATAGTTTGTTTCCCATACTCAGAAAATGTGATCACTTTGCTAACACTGTATATTAAAACGCTGAGTGTCTGAATGTATAAAGGCAAATTCAATGTATATAAAATTTGTCAAAACCTGGCACCGAGCTATGACGCCCCTTCCCACCCCCAGCCCCAATAAAAAAGACATAACACATGAAAGGGGACCAAAGAAATAGAGAGAAATCTTTTTCTTTTCTTTAAGAAAAATCACATCAACAATCGAATCGCTATTATGTAAATATGTAGCTCAAATCTTATTGATTGAAAATTCTGCTGAGCCTGTCCATGCAGATCATGCAGCTGAGGCAACTGGCTCTGCATGTTGCATGCAACAGTCAAAAGTTACTTATTAATATATTATGGCTTGTCATAAGAATGATTTCTTCTAATGTAATATTGGATGGCATTCATAAGGGGGTGCCCTTTTGACTAAATCAAAGCCTCATGGAATACTCAAAGTTCCCAAACTCGCCCGTAATTACAAATAAGGATATCGTAGCATAAGTATTATCTCATGTATGAAATACAAGGCTTAAGGACAAATAAAGTTTAGACAACAAGGCAAGAGGTAATATATTCAAAACCACCCTTGAAAAATCGCATAAATTGAGCACTAAATCTTACTTGTCCTAGTCCCTGTATTGCAGACTGTCTCAATTGCTGCTGGGCAAGGAGCTGATGCTGAGGCAACTGCATCAGTTTCTGCCTCTGTTGCTGCTGCTGATGTTGCTGGAGTTGCTGTTGTTGTTGCTGGCTTTGTTGCTGAGGAGAGGGTGTATTCATCATGCTTGTACTAGACCTAGGAGAATTGGCATATGGCAGAGGAGACACTGTTGTGTTGTCAAAATTAGTGGCACTGGTGGCTCCAGGGGATGCAGCTGATCTTCCAAGAAGTTGTGATCCAGTAGCCTAGTCAACAGTACAGGATGAGCACGGAAAGTGCAATCTAACACTCCAGAGGGTTTATATTTAAGAGTCACAAAAGGTGAGACCCAATTATATTCTCAGCCAGAAGTTCCCAAAAAATAAGCAATCTAAAAGTAACTAACGTTAAGCAAGCACGTCAACAGCTAAAAGAAGATTCCATAGGACTTATTCTTGATAATCCCAAAATGAGCACTCATCAAACAACAGTCTGAAGGCCCACAATAAGTACAGGTTTTTGTATCAAAATCAAGGCACATTAGTTTGGAAGATAATAGAAGGATGTATGCAGCAAGGGAGAAACATCATAATCAAAATGAAAAGAAGTGGGAGTTTGGTAAAAGTGCACAGAGGAGCATGTCCAGAGATGGGAAATAGATGAAAGCGCTTTTTTGGTGGGTTGGGGGGATATTATATATCTACACCCTACCCAACTCCTTTCTCTCTAAGAAAAAGGGAGCAAGTTGATGATAATGATAACAAATTTTCAGCAAAGATGAAAGGACATTAACATCAACTAACATAAAGCATAAGCCAAACAGTTGAAACCAACTTAAGAGCTCAAAGGTAAAATTGGCCAAAAGGAAGTCCATAATCCCACCTGTAACAAAGTGCTCTGACCACCCAAGTTATTTGATGAGACAGATGCATTCTTCACATACATGCCTATAAAAAAAAAGTAAAATCAAACCTTCCAAACAAAATTAATTGCACTTACTGAAGCTCAATATGAATGACTGATAGCTACCAGAAGCTTCAGAAAAGTTTTGCACCCCATCACCCACAGAAAGCACGTCTACCAGATGTAATGGAAGTCCAGGTGTAATTTGCCTCTGGTCCACAGGTAATCGCAATCCTGCATGTATACACAAAAACATAGATTTAACTAGAGCTCAATATTAAAAAGGAAAGGGATTTCACTATTTTCTGAATTAATTAAGAGTGAGAAATTACATAACCTAAGATGGACCAGTAGTCAGAGTAGGGGAAAAAACAAAAAGCAATATAAACAACAATAAGAATCCAAACATGCAACACAACAAAAAAAATAACAAAAAAAAATAGAGAAAAAACCAAAAGACAGTGAGAGTAATAAGGTGAACGGGTAGGAGATGACAAAGAAATATCAAGTAGATCAATCATAATTCATCCAAAAAATTTCCACTGAATTGATTTCCACAAAATAATGTTAAGTGGCAGTTGACTGAGACACCTTCGCCAAAATTAACAGCAGCTCTGAGAATATTTTCCTGCACTTGAATTTTTGCAGCCTGAGCCTTGTCCAAAGTAGGAACGATAGCTGGCCCTTGTCGAGCTCCAAAACCATAGGCTTTACGTGTATCTGCTAAAACTTTTTCAGCACTTTCACAAGCTACTCCAATCATGTCGATCCTTGCCTGTAGATATACCAATGTATAAAATCCTAAAATCTAGATTAGCATGGAAAGTGGGAAATGGATAGCTAACGCCTAAAGGAACTTAAAGTCACCTTTAATCTCTCAATCTGTGCAGTTAATGGCAAGTTCTGCATTCCCTGAAGCAACTGCTCCCTCTTGGAATTGTCATCCATTTCCATCTCAGGCAACAGCTTGGATGAAAGCATAACAGGAAGTACTGTAACCATGTAATCCTGTACATTAGTTCAAAAACCTGGTTGCTGAATTTAATAACATTTATTGCTAACAATTTCCTGTTAAGACAGCAGTACTCAATACTCATATTATACCTTTCCATACTTGAGCTATGTAGATTCATTACACAAACCATTTACGTTCCATGATCTTCTGAAATTTTAGTAAAGAAATATTGATGGGTCGCTACTTGCTAGTTTTATTATGCTTGCTTCCATCCAAAGACATGTTGAAATATAAGAACAATAGTAGAAATTTGGGTTCATTTTAAAATACCAAACTTGAAGCAGTCGCTCACAAACCTAAACATACATCACTTTATGAAATCCATAAATTCACATCAATAGCAAACCGAAGTAGCTCCATGACAATTTTTTATTAGTTAAATAACCATAAAAAACAATCATAAGGATACAAAGTCACCGTATCACCTTTCCATCACCTAAACCCCAATTAAACAATTTGCACGCCCTATTTTTTTTTCTTAAGCCAAATATAAGAAAGCATGCATCAGTCTAACCAATACAAAAGCAGAACAATTGTGCATACTTATAGCGTTCTCGGCATTGACATTCTTGGGATGTACCACAAAAGCCTTGGAAACCTTCTTAATTTCATCAACAATGTTGAACAGCTCAAGATTCACCATAGAATATTGCCCCAATATATCATGCCTAGCATTTCACAACCCAATACGTCAATTACTCACAAATTTCGGCTAAACGAGAAATCAGAAATATTCTCGTATAGACGAAAATAGGTCTATGAATAAATAAATTGGAAAACGAAAATTCTGAAGTTCAAATAAATTTGGTACCATTTAGGAGAGGTGTTAGTACGAGCATAGGCATCGAAATCATCTAGAATGCGAGAAATAGCTTTGAAAAGGCTCATGGCTCGAGTCTTGACAGAATCTAGGTTGAGCTGTTGTACGACGGCTTCGTTCAGCCTCTCCACAGCCATTGATTGTGGCTGTTGCTGTAATGGTGGTGGTTGTTGATGGGGTTGGGGTTGCTGGCCTTGGTTCTGTAATATACCTTCCATGGTTGCCATTATTGCTTGCTTCAGATTTCAAATGCAAATATTAAAACTGAAGAAAAAATAAGTACAGAGCTCCGAAAGTTCCATATTTGGGAACTGACCCCAACAGTTTCTACATTTAAAACAAAGGTTACATTTTTATTTTCATCAATCAGACAAATAAATGTAAATATTAAAAATAAATTAATGAATACTTAAAAATTAAAATACATGATGAGTGCTCAAAAAATACTAAAATAACCATGATTTTATGCACATTAATTGATTAAAAATATATATATTTATATGTTTTATCATATATTTATATAAATTTGTCTTTTTCGGAATCACGGGTATTTTTATTATTTTTCAGGTATTTTGGCTTAAAAACGCAACTTAAAAACTCAAAGAGTAATACTGGAAGCAATACATCACAAATATATTAATAAATAAATGGGGAAAGGTCAACAAATATGGAAAAATTGGACAAAATGGGTCAAAAAGGACAAAAATGTCATAAAGGAAAAAATTGCGCTCCCCACCACCCGGCCGCCGCGCCCCACCGCCCAGCTCCGCCCCAAGCTGCGCGCGGAACTGTTCATCCGCGCGCACTGTTCATCTGCGCTGCACTGTTCATCCGTGTTGCACTGTTCATCCGCGCTGCACTGTGCAGCCTCGGCACTGTTCATCCCCGGTACTGTGCAGCCGCGGTACTGTTCATACCCGGTACTGTGCAGCCGCCCCCCGTCATGCTGACGTCATCAAATGACGTCAGCAATCACTAATCCGCGTTTTTACATTTTTTTAACATTTTTTTCTCTACTTTTTTTCTCCATCCTCACCTATAAATACCCTCCTTCCCTTCACTTCAAATCACACCTTCAAAACTCACTTCTCTCTTCTTTCTTTCTCTCATTTCTTAGTTTTTAGTTTCTCTTAGTTTCTTTCTTAGTTTCTAAGCTTTTCTTAGTTTTTCTCTTAGTTTTTAGTTCAATTCTCTTAGGTTTAGAGTTCTTCTCTTTTTGAGAGGAACTTGTAATGTTTTTGTAATAATTTAGATTTTTGATTCAATATATGGAAGTGCAAATTCCGCTCGGAGGTTTTCCAGCTACGGGAATAGCGTCAAAGTTCTGTAAGGATTTTATTTTCTTTACAGTTATTTTTATGCTTTATTCTTACATGTTATATTCAACTTGTCTGTGGTTAAATTTAACTATGCTGGCTGTTTAGTAAATATGATGTAATAATGACGTTGTTATGCTTGCGAAATATTAAATAGGTAAAAATCTCTAAAATGAATTGATTTTGTTTTTATTCAAGATTTTATATTAAGAATGTTAGAGAGAAATATATTATTTTTCATTACAAACTTAAACCTGAAAATTAGATTTTAAGGTTTAGTTATCCGGTCTAATTTAGAGTAGTGCTCTTTTATTTGTTGGTACAATCGCCCGGTAGTTAGAGTGAAACTCTATTTCAAAAGTTTTTATAAGAATTATTATGTGAAAATGTATTGACAACATGTTTTCAATAGTGGTTTTAAAACTTGCAAGTTAGTACTCGGATAATTAAATTCTTATGTTTAATTTGGACACCTTGAATAATGTTTAAATTGTCTAACCCCACCAAAGGTGGCATTTAAATGGTTCATTTTCAATCTCTTAGAAAAAGGAATTAATTTAATTAAACATATTAGTTATCAACCCCACCCATAGGTGTTAATTGATTTGTTTAGTTAACAAAGAATATCTAACCCCACCAAAGGTGGTATTTATATAAAAAAAAGAGAATCAATAAAATATCAATTTATATCTTTAATAACCTAGATAATATGAGCAAGCATAATTAATTTAGTTATTATATCCATAAATACTCCGCGAATATAAATGATAAAAATTTGCATGAATATTTATTGAATCCGTATATATGTTTATTTTTAGATAATTATTTATTGAATTTGTATCTATGTTTATTTTTATGTTATTAGATTATATTTAATTAATCTGTATATATGTTTATTTTATGTCATTAGATTAGGAACACAAAAACCAAACTATCGTGACAGGATGTTTAGGATTTAATTTCGTTTTTAAAAGTTTGAATAATAAATTAAAAACCACTTACATTCTTTCCTTAGATCGACCTTGGGAGTATACTTATCATTTTCTTCGAAATGATTCGTGCACTTGCGAGAGTTTTATAAATATTAAAACCAAAGTATTGTCAAGAATCGGCGATGCCGGTTTTCGCTCATCAATACATAAAGTTATCTATTTAACCTTTATTTTAAAAAAAATAGATGAAGTTGTTAATCTTTATTAAAAAAAAGTTATGGGTCTAATTTTAATTAAAATTAATCATATTTTTATCAATATTTTCAATTTTAATATTTATAATAAAATTATATTAATTTATAAAAAATTAAAAACATTTAGACTATTATAAGAAATTAATGTTTATGTATTAGTTGGTTTAAATAAAATTATAATTATGTTATTTTATAATAAATTATCCGGTTATTATAATTACATATTATATTATATTCTATAACGTTAAGTAATTTTTTTAATTACGTAAGTATATCAAAAATTACATTTTAATATTTTATAAGTTATTGTAAAAAAATCTTTAAAATATTTTTTGAATCTAATTAATTATTTAATTAATTTTCTCTTCGATAGATATTAAAATGAAAAAGAAAAATTACGTTAACATATAAAAATTATTAAATATTTTAAAAGCTAATATGGAAGAAAGAATTTGGATGAATAATGAGAAAAAAATTAAGAATAATAGTTTAATGTTCGAAAGAGTTCACATTAATGTTCACAACTAAGTTAAATAGAAACAAACTCTTAAAGTATTCAAACATAAATCAAAAGAAAAGGAACATAAAACACTAAAGCATTACACACACACCATAAGTACAAATAATATAATATTGAAAAGTATATAACTTGTAATATTAGATATTATATATCAAACATAAATTAAGTAAACAACAAATACTTTCTAATAAGAATTTATGCTTCAATATGTTGAAACATATGTACAACAAACTAAAATTATACTACTAAACAGTAAATAATTCACTAAATAATAAACAAGTTATAACTCTGATAGATAATAAAACTATTATTACTTATATTAGTTGAGATTTTTATCTGAATTGTCTATTAATGCTCTTACTTACTACTTCTACAACTAATTGGTTCAACATGTGAACCCAACTTTTCTCTGTAACCAACACCACCCAATACGGTGTGATTGGTAAACTCAGATCGATAATAAGAAATCTAATCACCAACGACTTTAAGGAACACATAATCCATTATAGAACTCAAATCTTGTACATAAGACACATAGTTAAACCATATAACCACATAGAAAACGATTTGATAACTAAGATAAAAAATTCCCACACTTAAATGTAATCTCTCAAAATTAATGTAAATAACATATATAAATCTTAGTGCAAATTTTTTGCAAAGTTTTGGTACTAAAACAATTGGTAAAGAGTTGAGAAATTTGGAGGGTATTTATAGAGTTTCAGGAGGCCACCACGCCATCCATCTCACCAACCACCTCGCCATATCATTTTGGGGAGTTTCTTTTAGGTTGAGTTTCCATGTGTCGATTGTGGTTGCAATAGTGAAAAATTTCCCATACTTAAGGAGCCTATATGGTGATATGTTGTGTGTCAGCTTGGTGTATAGGTGAAAATCCTATATGTTTTTATGCCATATGTCTACTTGGTTTTATGAGGTTATAACATGATACATAAATGAGGAGCTTATGTGTTTGTGTATCTTATATTGGCTGAGTGTTATAGGGTTGCAACATAGATGCATGTTAGAAGTTTGAACTATCAATAGTCGGTTGCATCACGTGGTGATGGAGCTTCAAGGGTAAGCTTGGATATTCTTGGATCAGGTGTTGCGTTAAAGCAACAACAGTTTATGTGTAGTTAGGACATATGTCTCGACTAGTAGAAGTATTTATGTTTATATTTTTATTGAGTTATATATTGCCGATTTATTTATTAGTGAATTTCTTGTTATCAATGGGTTTCCTTAAGCAACCTGAAAATGTTATCATATAGGAATTAGATCCCATATGGGTTTACCTTGTTATATGATGTGTTGTATATAATTGCATGATGTGATAGTACAATCATTATATGCCAAATGTGTTTGCACATAAGATGTATTGAAGTGATTGAAAATTCCTTATACATTTCCAATATATTTGCCTAATTTATATATTGTAGTGTTATTTTTCATGTAATATATGTTTCTAGTTTGAACAGAAGCTTGTGAGATACACTATCACTAACGTGTTTACCGTAGATTATTCTTTCTTATATGCTAGTTTTTTGTGTATTGATTTTAAGTATATTATTTTTATTGTATTTTATGCTATGTTACATGCTTTATTCATATTGTAAGGCTTGCATAGTAGAGTTGGAATGGAGCTTTCAAAAAGATTCCATGAATTAGCATATTCACCCACTTTATAGGTCCTAGATGGAACAATTTACCAAACTAGTAAGGCATTTGGATTCGTTTTCATTTTTTTACCAAAATTACTCCCCATATAAAGGTTACCACTATTGTGGTAAGACATTACATTGTCGTAGTAAACCTTACAACGATATTGAATGCCAATGATAAGTCTTCTCACATCAAATCAATGATTTCCTACACTAAATCAATACATTTCCACAAATTTCATTTTTTACCAAAATTGCTCTGAGGTAAGGCGTACTACTGTTGTGGTAAGGCATCGTCTTGTCACGGTAAGCCTTACCATGACACTAGATGCCAATAATAAGCCTTCTCATATTGTGCAAATGCCTTCCCACACTAGACAAATACCTTGCCACATAATCCATTTTTTTTACCAAAATTGCTTTGAGATAAGGCTTATCAATGTTGTGGTAAAGTTTTATTTTGAGTAATTTTGGTAAAAAATGAAATATTACCCAAAGTTATATGATTTTGAGTTTTTTCTCCTAGATGCCTATATGGGTAAAAAAGTTAAAGAAAAATAATAGAAATTGCACCATTATAACTTGTAACTATAACAGTACCCATTATGTTTATTTAATACATTTTTACTATTAAAAAATCAATAACATTATTTTATTTTGAATGTTGTTCAATTAAACACAATTTAAATTAAATTACAATCATTTAGACATGTTCAATGGTGAATGTCATTCAATTATCCCGTTCAATATTATTGGTGAACTATTTTTGTTACTATAAGTTTTTAGAGTGTTATTTTTTTATAATTTCTCAAAATTTAATTTATATTTGCATAATTATTCTAAAGTATGGACCTCTCAAATTTGTATCTATTTCTTTATTTAGTTTATAAATTTATTTAACCATAAATATATATTTTTACTTTATTATTATTTAGTAAGAATATTTCAATAATTTATTAAGAAAAATGAAAAGATCATTAGTAGATGAAAATGTTAAGATGGTAGTTAAGGGAGTAAATTTTTAATATTATATCTAACATTATTATCTTTACATGTTTTTCAATGTTAGAAACATTTAAAAAGAGAAGACAAACTTCATTAATATCCCTAATTTTTCTCATATATTTTGTTATAAGACCAACTAGCCTAAAAATTAAAACGAGGATAAAAATTTATTCTATACACATACTATACTTAATTTTAAAGAAAATTGCAATATCTTTAAACAAAACCTATAAAAATATGAATAAAATTATAAATATATATACGGGAGTGTTTCATATGTTAATGATGTTATTATCCTAATTTAAAATTTGAAATTAATTAATAACTTTACAATTAAGAAAAATAAAGTATTTCTCAAGAAATTCAATGATCAAATATGATTGGTTATATTTATTAGTTAAAAACATTAATTTTCGAATCCTAAACCATATTTCGTACATTATTATTATTATTATTATATTTGTATTTGTATCACTTTTCATTTTCGGTGATTTTATCCAACTTTTTTGCTTTAATATTACAATGTCATTGTTTTACAAGATAACTATAAAAGAAAAATTATCTCATGTATTTTATTTTATCTGAATTCTTTTATAAATATGACTCTTATGATATTTTCCTATACATTTTAAAGTTTTTTCTTCTATCTTATTTACCAGCTACTGGAATTGGTCCAGTTTACAGAGAGAGATATAGAGGGAAGTGAGAGCAATTGATGGAATCTGTGAATCACTTAGGGAGACCTTCTATATATAGAATATTATACGTACAAATGTCGATTACATAGAGTGTATACGTATAAGGATGTCAGGGGGCATAAAGGTAAAAAAGTAAACATATTCATGGTCTGAGGTTGACCACCCATAGCTCGGGCTAGTGGTCAACCTTATAGATATCAAATAGCTCGAGTTGGTGGTTGACCCTATAAATGCCAAAGCTCCCTTAAACGTGTCTCTAAGTGTTTTGTGGGTGAGGCACAAGCGAGTCCTAAATATAGCCGCCTCATACTCTACAACATTATTATTTGCCTACAAATCAAGTCTGATAGTATACTCGAAACAATTTTTGTCATGATCAAGTCTGAGGTTGACCTCTCCTTTTAATCCACCCCATACACTTCTTGTCCCTCATTACTAATGACTTCCAATGTCTCATCAAATTTGACCACAAACTCAACCATCACTTGCCTCTTGATGGCTGTTCTAGCCATGTATTTAATGTCATACTCTCCTAACTCTATGGCAATTTGCGCCAATCTTCTTACCACATCTGGCCTTGTCAAAATGATTTTAATTAGTTGGGAGGTAAGTACTACCATTGTATAAGCCAAAGTAATGCCTGAGCTTTCATGCATTGACTTTAAGGGTGAAAGCCAATTTATCAATGGTTAGGTATCTTCTTTGAGCGTTTATCAAGATTTGACAGACAAAGTAGATGTAGTAATGAACCTTGTCTCTTTCGGCTAGGAGCATGGCATTGTAGGTTTGAGGGCCACATCCAAATATAAATATAGTGTCTTGCTTGGGAGAGGGTTGATCAGGTAGTTTTTGACTTCTTCAAAGGCCTTGTCATAGTCTTTGTCCCAAAAAATTGACTTGTTTTTCTCAACATCTTGAAAAATAGCAAACATTTGTCCATGCATTTGGAGATGAACCTGTTTAGTACTATTATTCTTCCGTTCAACTGTTAGATCCCTTTTAGATTGGTAGATGGCCTTATGTTTACCAAGGCCTATATCTTATTTAGGTTGGCTTTAATCCTTCGAGCAGATACAAGATATCCTTAGAATTTTCCTATAGCAACTCCAAAGACACACTTCTTAGGGTTAAGTTTGATACCATACCTTTAGATTATAAAAAATACATCATCTAGGTCTTTGATATGGGTAAGGGGTTTTGATGATTTTACTATCATGTCATCCACATATGCCTCCAATTTTCTCCTCAGTTGTTTTGCAAACATCTTGTTAATGAGGCGTTGATATATGGTGCCCACATTCTTCCATCCAAATGAAATTTTGGTATAGTAGAAGATCCTTTCCTTGGCGATTAAATATGTTTTATCCTCATCCTTAGGGTGCATTATAATATGATGGTATCCAAAATATGAATCCAAGAAACTCATTAGTCCAAAACCAACGACAACATCAACCAATTGATTGATACTTGGGAAAAGGAAGTAGTATTTGGGAAATTTCTTGTTTAAGTTTGTAAAGGCCACACACATGCTAGGTGATCCATATTCTTTTTTTACCAATACCACATTTGACAACTAATTAGAGTAGCTTACCTCCCTTATAACTCATGTTTCCCTAAGGGTGGTGACCTTTTTAATCACCTTATTCTTATCCTTTGAGAATTTTATCTTTCTTTATTGGATAGGTCTAGCCTTTAGATTAACATTTAATCTGTGAGTTATTACCTCTAGGTCAATCTCTAGCATGTCTATCGAGGTACATACAAAGACGTTAGAGTTCATTTTGAGGAAGTGCCAAAGTTTCTCTTCCATCTATACTATTAGGTCTACACTTAGCTTTAAAGGATGGTTCACATCCTTATATCCTATTGTTAAGTCTCGTACCTTATTTAGATTTATAAACCTTGCTAGACATTTACATCCTGGCCGCTTTTCGTGAGAGACCTTATTGTGATTACTACTTGGGTATAACCTCTTTCATAGTGACATTGAAACAACTTCTAGCTTTTTCCTAGTGTCGTCTTATTTCCTCTATGCCTTATTCAATTGGGAATATGATTACTTGATGGAAGGTGGACAGGATGACCTTCATCTTATGTATCCATAGCCTGCCCAAAATGGTGTTGTAGTGAGTTGGGATATTAATGACCCCAAAATTAGTCATCATTATTGACCATTTGGCCATGACAGGTAGTATCATGATCCCTACTACATAGGTGGTGCTACTGTTGAATCCCACTAGGGGTAGTTCTGTCCTTACAATGTTAATATCTTTTACTCCTAGGACTCTTACGATAGACAAAAAAAGAAGATCCACTAAGCTTTTCATGTCAACCATGTTCTGGAAAACATCACATGATCCAATTCTCAAAGTGATCACTAAGGGGTCTTCATGATGGGATGAGGTCTCATCTTTCTTAGTGAAAATGATTTTCATAGAGTACCTCACCTTTTCCAAGGTTTACACATACGAGGCATTATGCAACTCTCTAGCGAACCTCTTGTGTGAGTTGTTAGAGACCCCACTGATTTTGGATCCTTCATGTATGGTATGGATAGTGTTGATGTTGGGTTCATTTTGGGGGTCTCTCCTACTATTTGATGGAGTGTATGGTTTTTACGCTTCTTGCCTATTCTGATAGGCTCTTCCTTTACTATTACCTCCTATGAGGTCTTTCAAATATCTCTTGGCTAACAGCTCCTTTATTTCCTTTTTAAGGTGAATATAGTCTCTCATCTCATGAACCATATCCTTGTGAAAGACACACCATTTAAATGTGTTTTTAAGAGGAGATTTCATCTTTGGGGCTAAATGAAATTTGGCTCTTCCTCTATCCTCGATATGGCCTGAGTAAGATTCACTCTTAAAGGTGGCCTTTTAAAAGGAGAGAGTGACTTCCCCCAAGGTCCCTTGTTTGGTGACCATTGTCCACTCTCCCTATTATTTGGTGCAAAATGCTTGTTTCTGTTGATCACGTTGCTCTAATCTACCATGTTATGACTTATCCTTTTTTTCCTTCTCTAGCACAACTTCCACATCGACTGGGCTTCCCTTGAACATACCAAACTCTCTTTTGAGATTGAAAAATTTCCTCACCTTCCCATATACTTCCTCCAAAGTTCAAGGGACTATCTTGGTTAGCTTTACGAACAAGTCGGAGTCCTTTAGAAGACCTCGCCAAGATTCTATAGCAATTGAGCTAGGACAATCGAAGATTTCTAAATTTTCTTCCTTGAATTTTTTAATATATTCTTCGGTAGACTCACCCCTCTCTTGAATGATTAAGAATATATGGTATGACTTTTTCCTTAGTGGCTTGTTATAGGCATAGTTGTTGAGGATGGCGATAAAAAATTTACACATCATAGTTTCTCTTCACCCTGTGTGAGGATCATAAGGGCCATATCCATCTTGAAGTTTTGCATGTGTGTTACATGGTCTTTATTTCCTAGATAATCAGGGCACTTGAGAGCGATGAAATTGGCTGGTGGTTCATCATTCTCTATCTCAGTAGAGAATGGGGAGATGTATAGTTACTCATAGTCCCTTCCATATCGTAAGGGGCCTTGCCTTTTTCTTGCCTTTCATTTGCCACTTTCAAGGCCTGATCTTGCTTTTTGTTAGCTTCTTCAAACGCCTAAAATTATGTCTCCCACTTTTTTCTCTCATGCAACCACTGCTCATTACTAGGTCTTGCCAAACTAGAAAAATGGTCCCTCTTAACTTCATATTCATCCTGGTTAGGCTTAGGTATGATGTCATCTAGCTTGTTTCTTCCAATCATGTTAGTGGATTGATCATCAAAGGTTCCCCCCACCTGATTGTAAGCATAGAAACCTGTTTTCATGCCTTGTCACCTCAAGTTATCTTCTTAATTTGAGAAGTTGATGAGATAGCTCTTAATGAGGGTTAGTCTCTGTCTCGACCTCATCATGGGTTGGTAAGGTATTGTCCAATGTTGTCGTTGCTTCCTCATTTACTAGTCTTAGTCGACCTTTAGCACACATCCCTACCATGGTGATAAGGAACATGTGATCGTGATCTTGGGGGTAACTAGTAAGTGGAAAAAGTATTTGGTTTCTTAAATATCTCTCAGAGATGAATCCTAGAAAATATGGGATTGGAAGCTAAAACTCGACCTCAAAATCTGAGCCCTACGGTAAACACCAAAATATTGGGATTTGTTTGATTTACAAAGAGAGAAGCTAGAGAGAAGTCAGAGAAATTGATGGAATCTATGGATCACTTAAAGAGTCCTTCTCTATATATAAAGTATTATACGTACAGATTTAAATTATATAGAGTGTACACATGTAAGGGTGTTAGGGGGCATGAAGGTAAAAAAGTAAACATATTCATGGTATGAGGTCGACTACCCATAGCTCGGGCCGGTGGTCAACCTATAGATACCAAATAGCTCGAGGTGGTGATCGACCTTATATATGCCAAAGCTCATTTGAATGGGTCTCTTCTACGAGTATGTTGTGGATTCGGGCATAAGCGGGTTCTTTGGAATGACTTATCTCATGGCTTAGGTTGTGTGTTAAACTCTGGCTATTAGGCAGATTGAGCTCTAGGTCGATCCATATGTTAAAATAATAATTATTTATTTTATTTTTGTGTATTTTTATTTTTTAAATGTATAATTATCATAAAAATAATTTTTTTCAAAAAAAAAATAAAAACTTCATCTTTTGTGAAAAAATAGTTTATATTCCGTATAACTCATGAATAATTTTTATTACTTGAAATATTAGAATAAATAATCATTTTTTTAATAAATAAAATTAATCTCTTTTATTTATTTTCAAATTTTTATAATATTTATAAGAACCTCATTATCCTTTACATTTTTACCTATATTTCATATTAATTTTAACATTATTGGCAATTATTCATGTGATTTGCATTTGATATTTACATTTTTATGTATTGTTTATTTTTAAAAACAACTTCTTATATATTTTTATATTGAAAAATACTTCCTTATATTTTTATATTTTTTTAAGTAAAAGGTTGTGGCTAAGGTGTCCATGGTCCAATCTGAAACCGAATCGGCTCACTGAGTAGTTTCTCAAATCCCGACCGAGTTCGTGGCTTATGTAGCTTAGTTTCCTACGAGAACGCTGGATCGGACCATTTGGCTATCCAAAATGTTATAACAGAATGGTTTTGTCTGGTTTGATTAACGGTTTTGAATAATTAATAATACATAAATATGATTCAGTTTAATATGATATAATATAATATAATAGGATATAATCAAATGTGATGCTCATTCATCATCATACATAGATAGATATAATTGTTAAATACATAAATAAATACATAAGATGTTATCAAAATCTAAAATCAAAAAAAGATTAGACATGAATAAATGAATTCCAAATATCTCATTTACCTAGAATTCTTAAACATATACAAACATTCAAACTCAAAATCAACAACAATATATCATTAGATAATAATATTTAAAAATTATCCATTATTAATCATCGATGATCATTGTAGTGTCTTTAATGAACTCTACAATCAAACAAAATCAACATCTTCATAAATCTCTAGGTCATCATTACATTCTGGTAAGAGGACATAGTCATTATTAATGGAAGAACGAAACCAATTTTGACTACATACTAATGTCTCTACCATTTTAGGATTCAAAGAACTCTTAAATGGATCAAGAATGTGCCTTCATGTGCTAAAGCTGATTATGATGCAACAGTTGAAACCTGAATTGCTAACACATCACGTGCAATGAGAGAGATGATAGGAAACTAATGACTCTATGAAAATAGAGTCATTAGTGCACTTTTTTATTTAATATTTACTTGTTCTATTTAATAAATAGTATTTTTATGGCTAAAAAAATTAAAATATAAACTTTTTAGTGAAAAGGGGTGCAAATATAATTTTTGGAATTTTTAACGCAGAACCAATCAGACGTTGCCACGTGACATACCACGCAAGAAACATGTGCCACGTGTCCTCACGACGTTCAATCCGAGTTCGGAAATTGGTCAATGCATCATGACACATGTCATAGCGTCATTGCTCCGCACGTTCCACCTGTGCACCACGCCATTCATTATCGTGAATCACGTCGCGCCATGTGTTGTTGACGCGACAAACGATGACTCTGATCGGTCTCCTCTGCCATGCGTCACTCCCTAATTCGCCCAATGAATTTTTGATGTCATGTGTCGCGCTATGATTGGTTGAAGCTGTCAATTTTGCTAGTTTTAATCGCAGCCCTTGAGTTGAAGCTGATCGAACTATCCAGATCGCACCTAAGCTTTACTTAAGCCTCTAATCACTCCATAAACCCTAATTAGCCTCTAATCACTCCATAAACCCTAATTAGCCTCCATTAGCATAATTTTGGTAAATTTTTAGAGCTAAAAAAAGAAAAAAATATAGATTATAATATTAACCCAATTTTCACCATATAATGATCTAATATTTTTGCACCATATGATGATCTAATTTTTTTGCACAATGAGATATCTAATATTTTTTCACCATGTGATGATCTAATGTTTTTTCTCAATTCTAATATTAATTTAATTATATTATTTAAT
Organism: Hippophae tibetana; assembly: GCA_037013495.1. NCBI lineage: Eukaryota > Viridiplantae > Streptophyta > Magnoliopsida > Rosales > Elaeagnaceae > Hippophae > Hippophae tibetana. The sequence continues at coordinate 41,968,488 of CM072805.1, read as the reverse complement.
CTGATTTTTATGCTATTAATTGTTTGGTGAACAATTTATCTATAGAGGCAATTAAATAAATTTGAGAAAATTATTTAATTATTTGTCTTGATTAAATAACATGCATAGTTTCTAGGCAGAGATGTATGATTCTTAGGTATGTGATCCATAATTGATAAACTTAATAAGTAATATGCAATTTAATTGGCATGAGAGTGTAATTAAATTAATTACTATATGGTGTGTAGTTTACTTGAGAGAGGATTACATGCTAAGTTAGATTCAATTGATTATATAATTAATTGATATTATATTGAGGGGATTTTAGTGATTCAAATGTTTATAAAATTGGGTGATTAAGTATTCCTATATATTTTCTCATATATCTTTTTAATCACAAAATTTGATTTAATTAATTATTGCTATTTACTTTTAGTTATTTTAATTTTGCTTTTTTAAGATATAAAAACACCAAAAAAATGGATTTTTATTATTTTTAGTTTTAAAAATTAGTTTATAAAAAAATAATCTCTGTGGAAACGATATTTACTTATCATTATATTAATTGTTACGATATGTATACTTACGTATTCATTACACACATAATTTGTGTACAAATCAAGTTTTTGGCGCCTTTGCTGAGGATTATTAATATTAGAAATTAATATTTTATTACTATTATTAATTTAATTTTTTCTTTTAAAAAAAATCTTAATTTATTTTTATTTACTTTAATTTTAATCTAAATTTATTTACATTCTTTTAGTGACTTATTTATTTATTTATTCTAGTTAATTTCTTTATTTCTTTTATTTATTTATTTACTTATTTATTTATTTTTTATTTTAATTTATTTATTTAGTTATTAATTTATTTAGTTTTTATTTAGATATCTCCTTTAGTATAGTAGAAACATAGTTGAGACTATTGCATGAGTAGAATTCGTGAGGAAAAAATCTTACCTTTAGATCTTAAAATTGAGCATACTTTGAGATCAATTAGAAAACAACAAGTCACCTAAGGGGAAGAAATGACTAATCCATTAGAAATAAACAATAATGAGCTAAACTTGAATAATAAAATGTTTTTGATAAATAATAGAGATATATCTATGAATGAATATGCAATACCTACGTTGGAAGGGATGAATCCAAGTATTACAATGCCAAACAGTCAAGCTAATCAGTTTGAATTAAAGTCAGTGATGTTTCAAATGCTACAAACAGTTGGAAGATTCAGTGGATTATGAAATGTTTGTTGAAACATCCTTCGTCAACAGACTTTTTTGCTATTGGAATGATACAACAATTGAGCGATAATCAGATGATTCATAATCAATATTTTCTTAATCATTGGTGAATAGTAATTGATCAATCATTGCTTCATGATTGTCCACTACCTATGTCTTCTGATCCTATCACAGTCCAAGAGGCGGTTGGACAGTATGTGACTTGACCGTCGATTCAAGTTGTTCTAAATTTTGACGTGATACTATTTTTTAAATTAAAAGATAACATTTGTTTATTACTATTATTTTATTATATCTTTTATTGTTACTAACATACATAATACTTTTTTTAGTCTATTATACAAAAACTCTTAAATGCGGCACATTTAAGAGATACGAAGCAAGTATCTCATGCTAAATCTATGTCTAGTGGCCAATCATCGTGCACCAAGTCATTCAAGAAGAAGCCTTGAAAAAAAGTATAGTTATGATTATGCTTTAAACTTTAGTAAAAATCTTGGCGCTTTGATGACTATTGTTTGGAGGGCATCTAGCATAAATAATGGATGGAATGTGTCACTTCCTATAGAAATTTTTGGTGTAGACCTCGGCCAAACTTATATATCGATCGAGTGCATATTGTAACTATTTGAATATCAAATGATTGATTTAATTATAATTCAAGTGTGGACAAGGTGAGTCCTCAATCTATTTAATTTTCTTTCATTTATGTAGAACATATATAATTATATTTATATTATCTAATTACTTATATATATATCTTTTATATAGGGCGTGTTATTATCGACTTCAACATAATCACTCATCACATTAGCAATGTTCTATGATTCTTCATATGTCAATCAATATCAAGATAAAGATGTTAGCATCAGAGCTACATAATTATGTCAAAAAAGCATTAACGCTTAACATAAATCAAAAGTTGATAATCCCTTGGCCACTAAGGTTTGAACAAGGCCAAGATCATTGAATGTTGGTAATCATTGATCTGTTTAATAATCATGCTTGGTACTGTGACTCAGCTTCCATAGAACTGAGTAAAGATACAAAAAACAATTGTTGAAATGTAAGAGTTATAACTAGATATTGGTTTCTTCTATTATTTTTTGTAACATTTAATAAAAAAACTAACCGTTTTAAACCTTTATAGGGCATAGAAGTTGTGGAACAAGTTTAATGACATTGCCCTTAAAAAATCTCACAAGCTTATATGGACAAAATTTATGGTATGTACAAGCGAATATTAATAATTTGATTGATTTTACAATTGAATAATAAAGATGTTCGAATATGAAAAATCATGTACACTTGTTTTTTGTAGATTCCACAACAGAATAATGGAGTCATGTGTGGTTATTATGTCATAAAGTTAATGAGCGAAATCTTCACAAATATCAAAATTTCAATTGATGACGTGGTAATATTTTTTACCCATATATAGATTTTTTTAACATATTTGAGTTATTTTTTTGTAAATACATGAAATTATATTCTTATTTTGATTTTAAATACATGCAGTTCTTTGGTTGGAATAAGACGGGCTACGACCAACAATTTTTTTGATGATTTACGAGAGAAATGGGTAAAACACATGGTTCAAATTATATCATCACAAGAAGAATCAAGAGAAGATTCTGATGATCTTGAATAGCATATGACAACATAACAATAATTTTTTTAATGATTCTATTCCTGTGTCTCAAGTCCCTTGTTTGATGGATGTTTTGTTTGATGAATGGTTATGTGCTCATGTATTTAGAGGAATACATTGTTTTATGGACCTGTTTTTGGCCCAAACTTCATCTCATCTCTCTTGCCTACTTTCCTTATGACAACATCATGACAACACTTTATTAATCATTTGTCTATAAATATGAAGTTATTTGGAATCTCTGCTGGTATTTTTAATTTTATAATGAGCTCTAATATAAAGTCAAGTGTAACTCATATTTTATTACTTTGCTTGTTGATGAGCGAAAACCGGCATCGCCGATTCTTGCCAATACTTTGGTTTTAATATTTATAAAACTCTCGCAAGTGCACGAATCATTTCGAAGAAAATGATAAGTATACTCCCAAGGTCGATCTAAGGAAGGAATGTATGTGGTTTTTAATTTATTATTCAAACTTTTAAAAACGAAATTAAATCCTAAACATCATGTCACAATATTTTGGGGTTTTGTGTTTTTAATCTACTTACATAAAAGTAAACATAGATTCAATAAACATTTATGCAAATTTTATCTTTTATAATAGTGAAGTATTTATGGATATAATAACTAAGTTAATTATGCTTGCTCATATTATTTAGGTTATTAAAGATATGAATTGATATTTATTGATTTTTTTTTATGAATACCACCTTTGGTGGGGTTAGATATTCTTTGTTAACTAAACAAATCAATTAACACCTATGAGTGAGGTTGATAACTAATTTGGTTAATTAAATTAATTCCTTTTTCTAAGAGATTGAAAATGAACCGTTTAAATGCCACCTTTGGTAGGGTTAGACAGTTTAAACTTTATTCAAGGTGTCTAAATTAAACCTAAGAATTTAGTTATCCGAGTACTAACTTTCAAGTTTTAAAACTACTACTGAAAACATGTTGTCAATACATTTTCATATAATAATTCTTATAAAAACTTTTGAAATAGAGCTTCACTCTAACTACCGGGCGATTGTACCAACAAATAAAAGAGCACTACTCTAAATCAGACCGGATAACTAAACCTTAAAATCTAATTTTCAGGTTTAAGTTTGTAATGAAAAATAATATATTTATCTCTAACATTCTTAATATAAATTCTTGAATAAAAATAAAATCAATTCATTTTAGAGATTTTTACTTATTTAATATTTCGCAAGCATAACAACGTTATTATTACATCATGTTTATCAACAGCCACCACAGTTAAATTTAATCACAAACAAATTAAATATAACATGTAAGAATAAAGCATAAAAAATAACTGTAAAGAAAATAAAATCCTTACAGAACTTCGACGCTATTCCCGTTGCTGGAAAACCTCCAAGCGGAATTTGCACTCCCATTTATTGAATCAAAAAGCGAAAAAATTACAAAAACATAACTAGTTCTTCCCAAAAAGGGAAGAACTCTAAAACTAAGAGAAATTAACTAAAAACTAAGAAAAACTAAAAAAACCTAAAAATCTAAGAAAAAAGAGAAAGAAAGAAGAGAGAAGTGTGTTTTGAGGTGTGTTTAGAAGTGAAGAGAAGAGGGGTATTTATAGGTGAAGATGGAGAGAAAAAGTGAGTGAAAAATGTTAAAAAAATGTGAAAACGCGGAGTGCAATTGTTGAGGTCATTGATGACGTCAGCATGACGTCATGAGCGGCTACGCGCAAAAATGGGGCGAAATGAGCGTCGGCGTGCGCGGAGGGCAGCTGGGCACACGCGGGGCTCGGCGCGGTTGGGCGATTTTCTCCTTTTTGACATTTTTGACCCATTTTGTCCAATTTTTCCATATTTGTTGACATTTCCCCATTTATTTATTAATATATTTGTGATGTATTGCTTCCAGTGTTCGTCTTTGAGTCTTTAAGTTACGTTTTTAAGCCAAAATACCTGAAAAACAATAAAAATACCCGTGATTCCGAAAAAGACAAATTTATATAAATATATGATAAAACATATAAATATATATATATATATTTAATCAATTAATGTGCATAAAATCATGGTAATTTTAGTGCTTTTTGAGCACTCATCACTTGTATGAGTTTTAGTGCCCATGAACGTATTACAAAATTGTTCCATACGTTTAAGGGCACCAAAACTCATACAAGCCAAGTAACAAATATAAGTTATACTTTATTTCATATTTAAAGCTTATTATAGCATTAAAAATACCAGTAGAGATTCCAGATAACTTCATATTTATAGACAAATGATTAATAAATTGCTAATATGAGTTCAAAGGGTTATATCACCCAGATGTCGTTGTGGTTATCTCTTTTTGATGGTAACATTTATAATAATTTAATTTCTTCATTCGTATGTCTCTAAAGTTTAGACTGCTTGTTTGGTGGATGTTTACGTGTTCATGTATGTAGAGGAATGAATTGTTATATGGATCAGCTATTTTTTTGTCCATTTTCCTTGTCACAATGCTAATGATTCTAAACCAACCAAACTTACTCACACAATCCAATTACACTTTGACAACATTATTTTATTTGTAATTTAAGTTAACTATATATATATATATGTATTGTACATACATTATTTATTTTTGTAATAAATTTAATTATCAAGTAATTAATTATATTTAATTATCAACAACACGTGGCACATTGTGATTCGTAAGAATGGATGGCATGGCACACGGGTGGAACGCGCGGAGCAATGATGTGGTAACACGTGGTATGAAGCGTTGATCAATTTCCAAACTCGGATTGAACGTCGTGTTGACACATGACACATGGTTGTCCTCCTCACATGTGGCGTGATTTGATTCGCTCTCTGTGCTTGCATGGTGTCCACGTGTCTTGCCCAGTTAGCTCCTCTGCTAGCGTGACATACCACGTGGTAGCTATTAATTGGTTTTGTGTTAAAAATTCATAAAAAATTCAAAAAATTCAAAAAATTATATTTTCACCTCTTTTCCCTAAAAAGTAGGGGTGTCCATGGTCCGATTTTGTCTAAAAAAATGTAACCAAACCGGACCGTTCATATTACTCGGACCGGACCAGATCGTTTGAAATGGTTTTAAGAAATAAAAATCGGACCGGACCGTTTGATTTATAAAACGGTTTGGTTCGGTTTGCTTCCTAGTTTAGTCCGATTTTTTTATAATTTAATGAAGAATAATGTGAAATTTTTAATATATTATTAAACCGGTCCGGTCCGGTTCAAACGGTTTAAAATTATTACAAACTGGACCGGACCGTTTGATTAGTAAAACCGTTCGGTTTGGTCCGGTCCGGTTTTACGGTTTTACGGTTTGATCCGGTCCGGTTTATGGACACCCCTACTAAAAAGTTTATATTTTAATTTTTTTGGTCATAAAAATACTATTTATTAAATAAAACAAGTAAATATTAAGTAAAAAAGTGCGCTAATGACTCTATTTTCATAGAGTCATCATAAACCTATGGTTTTTTTACTACAATGTTGAAACAAATATACTTTATCGAACTCTAATCTAAAGGAAAAGGAAAACATGGTAAGTTACACATAGCTCAGTAGAAGTTTACTCTAATTAATACCATAACAATTCAATATTCATGATGCATGCTTCATGAATGAAAATAATAATCATTATTATTAGCATACAATGTGGGGAGATGTTTGTAACAAAATCCTAATATACATGCACTTCCTTGCTTTCGAGTGATTGAAAGAGTGTACATTTCAGGTATCCCAATAAATGCTTATATAATACAAAATATGCTATGTAATATAAATCTAATGTATGATATGAAGCCTCATATGGATTGATCACCAAAATACATGGACATATGCGTGACCAACCTCCAAGATGCACGTGGATCCACCTTCGACCCTATGTATGAACATAATATATATGGCACATGTATTGATCAAATCAAAATCATATGGGCCCCCGTCTATGAGTGTCCACTCCAAGACACAATTTGGGATCCAACTCTGAGGTCCATGTACGGTCAAACTCCGCGACCCAATAGACGACAAACTTTGAGACACAACGAGGGGGTCCAACTCTAAGCCCCATCCGATCAACAATTCAAGGCACCATAGATGGAAAAACTTCAAGAATACATATAACACAAATGCATACCTATAATCCATAAAAAAATAGTCCACTACAACTAATAGCATATAGGTATCATACTCTAAAAGAATCACATACAAGCATATTTCAAAAGAATAAAATTATTTTCCTCATGCATGAATAAAAATCTCATATACCATGTGAATTATTTTCAATACTCATTTCATATCAAAGTTTAATACTAATTTTGTATAAAATTTTCCAATGCATAATAAATTGTTTATAACGAGTATTAACAATTATATCATTATTTATAAAAATGATAACATCTAGTTTCTTTTTATTCATAATATATCATGTATGATCATTTTTATGAAAATCAATGCATGAAATAAAAAGTTAGAGTAGAAAACCCTACCTAAAATCTTGACCCAAACTTTCCAATATTTATCCCTAAAATGTTCTCTAAAATATACCAAAAAATTGGAACAATTTTAGAAAGAGAAAGTTTAGATAGTAGAAAGGAAAATTTGTGTGAAAAAATGGGGGGATTTTTGGCCTTTTATAGATCAAAATTGTACCTTGTCGACTATCCTCATTGGTGGCTCGACGAGGGTCCGGTAAGGCCATTGGTGAGGATCAAACGAGGGTCTAATGATCCACTTAAATATTTTCTAATTTTTCCTATTCGATCTGATTTTTCATATGAATTTTTTATATATATCTTTACACTTAAAAATATTGTTAAAAATTATTTTTAAGAACTTTAACTATTTAGAATGAATTTTTTTGGGCTTTTATAGGACGCAACTTTTGAATGGGTTAACATGTTGGTTGAAGAGTTTTGGAAGTGTAATATAAAAAATCGGTAGTTTTGAAGAAAAGATGTCACCTAATGGATTGTAGTGCAAGGTAGAACTTACGTCCAATTGGGAAAGTCAAGATCAATATTGATGCATGTCTTATTGTTAAGCATGTAAAGTTTGACCTGGGCCTAGTAGCACTTAATCATATAAGGGAAGCCGTTTTAAATAATGCCTTTTTTATGAGGGGCTATCATCATTGTTACAATGTGAACTATAAGCATTGGTTTGCGTTGTTAGACTGGTTGTGCAAAAAGATTGGTGCTTGGTAATATTTGAGTTTGATTCTATGTAGGCATTTTATTTGAACAATGGAAAGGATGATAGATATGCTCCAGATAGGGTCTTGATTGGGGAAATTTAGAGTTTGGCTACTGATATGGATTTCACCTTTTGTTATTCCCGAGAGAACAGAATGCAGTTGCACATATGGATGTAGGTTTTGCACTTAACTATTTAGAGGTTTATTTTGTTTGCTTTAGTTTTCCTTCTTTTTTCTTGGATGTTCCAACTTAGAATAATGATTATATATATGATTACACTACTTAATGAATGATAGTGAAACTTTCATAAAAAAAAAGACAAAACAACTAAATTGTTAAAATGTAAGAGAAATTATTTAGAGTAATATATAGAAGTTTAAGCATTAATTACCTCAAAAGCTCAATCTTGTGTAAGGTGGACCTAACAACTCGTTTATACTCTTTAAGATTCCTTCTCAAGTGTGAGCTACTTTGTTTTTGCAAAAACCTATCACTTGAACTTTCTTGAAGAGTTTATTTTCTTGTCTTTTTGTAATAACCATTAAACTTTAGAATTTTAATTGATTTTTGGGTTGTTACATGGATTCAATCCCAAAATCTTGCCACTTTAATACCATATAGAAATTCAAGTACCAATTATTACAAAAGTTCAAGCTTGTGTGAGATGAGTTTAATAACTAATATATGTCACTATTATTATGATTAAATAAACTATTTATATCAAAATAATACTTTCTTCGTTAAAAGTAAATGACAAACATAAAGTTGTTATAAAATTAAAAAGAAATAAGAAAGAGAAGTACATAAAGCAATTCTAATTATTGAAGTATTTGTAATATAATACTCAATATCATATTTATATAGTTGTCAAGACACAATATATGATAAATAGAGATTAAATATTTATTTCAAACTTCAAATAAAAGTTATTATAATAAGAGATAAATCTAAATACGAAAGATATTATCATATATAAGATTTGACGTCCAAATTATCACTCCTCTTAAATGTTAATCACATGAAGAAATATGCATTATTTCTCTATCCACACTAAGCATATATTATCATTCTCCTTAAAATAAATTAATTTTTTTTGAATAACCATTTTCTTTTTTAAGGTATATGAGTGTTAACGATATTCGTGAACAAATTTTTTAAATGTAAGCTAGTTTCTAGGTGCATTTTTATGTCTATTAGTCAAGTTGAAGAACCTTTCAAGTTTAAGTCAATATGTTTAAAGTATATACTCATCCTTAAACACTTTAGAATACATGTTATAAATTTAGGAAAAATTGGTATATGCATTAATCGATCGATCGATCAAGTATTATGTCTATCAATCAAAGGGTAAGATTGATCGAGGATCTATCTTGTATGATTTATTTCTCTCGGGTTGGATTTCATCTTAATGTAGATCGATCAAGTTGTTTTTGATGAATTAAGGGATTAGATCCATCGAGTATTGATTGTATTCGATTTACTTAGTCTTGGGTTTATTTTGATTGTTGTTGGATTGATCGAAAAAAAGCTTCAATCGATTGACCTTATAAGTTTGAGTACAATCATTCAAGCTCGATCGAGTGGCTAGATTTTTAACTTATAACATATTTGTGTACTCGAATCAAACTATTCTTTTACGATATTATCCATATTAATTATTTATCTATGAATTATTTTATGGACACAATGATAATTGGTCCTTAATCTAGCGTTAGAGTTTTATCTTTTCTATATAAACAAACTAATACTCCATATTTTAATCAACTATTTTCATTATATTTTTCTAATTTTTTTTTTGCTCTCCCTAAAAATTATTTTTAAAAAACTGAATGATATTTTGTTCAGTTTTTTTTTATTCTATAAAATATTGTGTGTTTATGTTTTATTGATTAATAATTAAAATTTCACTTGTTATTTTTTAGGATGATCATTTTCATATGAAAGTACAAATTGGTTTTAAGATTTTGGTGTAAAACAATTACTAAAATATTATTGATAAAAAATAAAAATTATTCTAAATATTGATAAACAAAAATATTTCGTGAATTAATATTTATTTTTTTAAAAATTAATTAATAAAAAAATATGATTTGTTTAAAGGAGATTTGTATTATCAAAACAATCATTAATAATATTAGAGTAATTTAATAATTTATCATTAATATATTTTTAAATATAGAGTGTTTATTTTAGTATTAGTCTTTATTATTTGATTTGTTTTTATACCAAAACAAATTATTTTTTAATAATTTATCTTCATATTAATAAATTTTTATGATAATTTAATTATTTTTATATTTAATTTTAACGAGGGAAATATTAATTATAAAAGGAAAATACCACCCAAATTGACCAAATAGCATAGTGTCTACCTTGGTTTGTTAGAAATATTTTATATTATAAATTTATAACGATCACATATAATAAGATATAATTCACTTTTTAAAATTTGAATGATAATAAAATCATGTTGGGAACCAATTAACCCCTATGTTAGATTGGAGGGAATGAAACGGAATCAGAATTTATTACTTTCATTTTGTGTGTTTGGTTGGACGGAATGTAATCGATTACTAAAGGAGAAAGAATCATAATTTCTTCTCCCCCTTTGTTAATCATAATTTCATTCCCATCTAAACTTTTTTTTTCCAATTTTACCCTCACTTAAAATATAACCTTAAACTCAAATCCCAAATTCCCAAACCCAAAATTTCAAAACCCTAAACCCAAAATTCCAAAACCCTAAACCCAAATCCTAAAACCCTATACCCTAAATCCCAAATCCCAAAACTTTAAACTCTAAAACCTAAATCCCAAAACTCTAAAACCTAAATCCCAAAACCTTAAACCCAAAACCCTAAATCCAAATCCTAAAACCCTAAACCCTAAACCCTAAACCCTAAAACCTAAATCCCAAAACCTAAAACCCTAAACCCTAAAACGTAAATCCTAAAACCCTAAACCCCAAATTCCAAATCCTAAAACCCTAAACCCTACATCCAAAATCCAAAATTCTAAAACCCTAAACCCTTTTTAGAAAAATAATAATTTTAACCCTAAACCTTAATCCTCAAATATAACCCCAAATCCTAAATTTCTAAACCCTAAACACTAAATCCCAAATCCTAAACCTCAAAACTCTAAATCCTGTTTAGAAAAATAATAATTTTAATAATATATTTCTTTTTAATTAAATAATAATTATTTAAAAAAATAATGATTTAAATAATGTATTTTGTCTGACGAAAAAATAGTAATTAAATGACATTATTTAAACTTTAGAACACGTAAATGTATTAAGATCATTTACAGTTTTTATTTTATTTTATTCCAATGGCAAACCAAATACGTTAATCTTGATTCTGAGCTTAATTTCAGTAGTCAAACCAACCAACATTGTTTTCTTTTCGTTATATTCCGATTCTGATTTTATTCTACGAACCAAACGCAGATTATCATAAATTATATCTAATTTGTGATATAATTGACTTTTGCGCCTCGCAGTTGGACTGGTTATGGAGTTTGGGCAGTTGAGAGTTGAGACGAAGACAGTCAGTCAAGCTAGATCGAAGTAGTACAGGGAGGGCCTGTATGTTGATAATTCAAGTCATTGTTCAGTGGATTCAAAGTTCGTAAAGCCCTTTGACTTATGGAGTATGCTCTTCATCTTCTTTCATTCTCGTGTCCTCAAGCCCCCTTCAACTTCCTCTCTGGGTCTTGCGAAACCACTCTCTGCTGCCGCCAATAGTTTCTTTTTAGGAAATTATGCTGCAATAATCCCTCTCAAACTAAAGCCTTTCAACTCCAGGATCTCTAGTTATATGCGAAATGGCTTCGTTAATGAAGCCCAGAAACTGTTCGATGAAATGCCTCACCGAAACGTTGTTACCTGGAATGCTATGGTACGTGGTTACTTTTTAAATGGGTATTTTGATAATGCCATCAAGCTATTTAATCAGATGCCTGAACGTGATATTTTTTCATACAACACCTTGATTGCTGGGTTGATGCAACGTGGAAACATTGACGGCGCTAGGTGTGTTTTTAGTGGGATGATTTTTAGAGATGTTGTTACTTGGAATTCAATGGTTGCTGGGTATATTCGTAATGGGATGATTGGAGAGGCTATTCAAGTGTTTAATGTTATGCAACGGAAGGATGTGATTTCTTGGAATTTGGTAATTGGCGGGCTTGTGAATTTTGGGAAATTGGATTTGGCTGAAGAGTATTTCAAACAAATGACTATTCGGGATGTTGCATCTTGGACTATAATGATATCTGGGTTAGTAAGTATGGGTAGAATTTTCAAAGCCCGTGAACTCTTTGATGAGATGCCTGTGAGGGATGTTCAAGCTTGGAATGACTTGATACTTGGTTATATAAAAAGTGGGTATCTTGAAATAGCAGAGGCTTTATTTCATAAAATGCCAGAGAGAAATTCAAATTCTTGGAGGGAATTGATAAGTGGGTTACTAAGAAATCAGAGAATCAAAGATGCCATGAATCTTTTCATGGAAATGCCTGACAAGTGTCAAAAAACGTGGAACTCAATAATTTTGGAACTTGTGAGGATTGGACTTGTTAGGGAAGCTCATGCATTGCTTGAGAAATATCCCTACAGTGACGTTGTGTCCTGGACAAATATTATGGTTGGATATTTTGAGGTTGGGGAAGTTAGAGGTGCAGTTAATCTTTTTGAAGTAATGCCAAATCGGGATGCAACTGCCTATAATGCAACAATATTTGGATTAGGAGAAAACGATGGAGGTGAAGAAGGTTTAAAGCTTTATATTAGAATGAAAGAATCTGGTCCATCCCCTGATGAAGCTACATTTACCAGCACTTTGACAATCTGTTCAAATTTTCCAGCCTTGCACTTTGGTAGACAAACTCACGTGGACATCATAAAAACAGGATTCAGGGATGTGTCTGTTTCAAATGCCATGGTTACCATGTATGCAAGATGTGGAAATATGGATTCTGCTTTGCTGGAATTTTCGTCCATGCCAAGCCATGATGTTATTTCTTGGAATTCTATAATCTCTGGGTTTGCTCACCATGGTAATGGAGAAAATGCTTTGGAGATGTTTGAACAAATGAGATCAAAAGATGTTAAACCTGATGACATAACCTTTGTTGGTGTTCTGTCTGCTTGTAGCCATGCAGGACTAGTGAACCAAGGTAGATACTTTTTCCATGTCATGAAATATGAGTATTTTATTCAGCCAACAAGTGAGCATTATACTTGTTTGGTTGATTTACTTGGAAGATTTGGTCTCATAGATGATGCAAGGAGTCTCATAGATCAAATGATGGATGATGGAATTGAAGTTCCTGCAAGTGTCTGGGGGGCATTGCTCGGAGCTTGTAGAATCCACAATAAAATCGAGATTGCTCAGATTGCTGGGGAAAATATTTTGGTTTTAGAACCTTGGAATTCTGGTGTGTATTTAATTTTGGTTGAAATGTATCTGATTTGTGGAAGAAGAAAAGATGCTGAAAGGATTTGGACTAGAATGAAATGCGGAGGAGTTAAGAAGCAGCCAGGTTGCAGTTGGATTGAGGTAAATGACAGCAGCCATGTATTTCTTTCTGGAGATAATTCGCATCCTGAGTTTGGTACGATCTACTTTGTCTTAGATATATTGTCTTCCGAGATGAAGACTAAAACTTCAAAAACAAAGTCTCTTTCATTTCAGCAATGTCCATTAAATTAAAGCTATATATGGTTAGGAAATGAATTAACTCAAGTAGCCCACTGTTAAATCCTTGAATTCTTTTATGAGAAGACGAAATGGTTTTTTAAATTTAGAAATGGTAGGTAGACCACTTTGAAATTAATGTATTCCAATTTTTTATGCCACAAAGAAAATTAATAATTATATATTACCTGAATTACATGTGATAGTAGAAACCACATTTATGTGCAGTTATTATTTGTAAATTCTACTTGACTAATACTACTTGAATTTTTTTTAGGCTTTCAACATACAAAATATCAAGTATTTCTTCTACATGAATCGTGCCTCAAGCAATAATCCTAAATTTCTTTCTATCGTTCATTCATCCTTCAAAGGTTTTAAGGGGATTCACAATGTGCATAAAACATATCGATAGGATGGAAAGTCAAACACCAATGGCACATAAATGTGTTAGTGAATATGTAAGAAGACATTGACTAGAAGTCCAACTATCTTTCAAGTTGACATACTTCTAGTCGCTCAATTATCTTCCCCCAAACAAGAACACATAAATGTGTCAATGAATCCTAAAGATGAAGTTGACTAGGAGTTCAATTATTTTCCAAGTTGACATATGCCTATTGATTCAACTGTCTTATCTCAATAACACTTAGGTGTATTCAATCTTGTAACCATATCCCATACTATGCACACACATATAGAAAGACAAGTGACACAAGAGATTGTAAACAATGCCTGTAACAAGTCATACTAACAATCCTATTTAAGCAAAAATGATGTTAAGAAGAAGGAAGCATCACAAAAACAACATAATATAAATTCATAAATAGGAAAAAAACAACAGGAATGCAAAACAATCATAACACTCCCTTTGCTAACATGTATTTTACACACATTTTTCCCCTGAAAGTATGCATGTAAGGCAATAAACATGTTATGCATTCTACACTATCAAAACTTTTCAAAACAAAAACATCTACACACAGTAGACAACAAGTAATACAGAAGGAGAGAAAGGAACACAACATACTTAGTCTCATTAAATAAACATTATTTTACAAACTGCTAAAGGAAAGAGTTGAAACAAACTAAAGCAACAAGAAAAATAAAAGAAGTTTAACACTCTTTGTCTCCCTCTTCTACATCATCATTCCTATGAACACCATTGCGAGAAGATTGTTCAACAACTATAAAGGCAAAAGATGGCAAAGTAAATTGAGGATTAAGAACATTGGCATCAAGTTGTTCAAAGGAAATAAAACATAGAGAACAATGGGTCAATAAAAGAAGTACAAGAGTGAAGAGGGCCTTTGGAACCAATAGGGTGAGGTCTGACTGAAGCTGAAGAAATGGGTGAATCATGAACATGAGGTACAACAGGATGATAAGAAGCCACAACACCTTGAGCAAAAGCTTAAAATCGATGCATATCCATGACATTTTCAAACTCAAAAGGGATTACAGGAAAAGAAGGAAACCGAACAACGAGAAGAGGTAATAAATTACTAATATTATCTCTAGAGAAGGTAATTCTTTGTCCTCTGCACATAAATGTGATAGAGAAACTAGTGGAAGAAACAATAGGTAGGGTAAGACAAAAACAAGAAGGCTTTTAAAGATAAACCAAAACATTCAACTAAAACATCCACAAGGCTATCAATCTATAAAACATTCATGTAAAGGTATGATTAAATTTTTGATGAGATGCACAACATGTGATTTGCTAACTTGCTTACTTTATATGTTTTTAAGATATGCTTATGTGAACTAAGCAAATAGAAATATAGACTCAAATAGAAACAACTTCATATGTTTACATTTAGCCTCTTTATCCACTAAATTAAGTGCCAACCTAGAAGAAATAAATAGGTCTTTTAAAGCTTGTAATGATAGGTTGAGGTATGGATAGGAGAGATATGACATTACGACTCAAACATGCCTTTGTCCATCCAAAAACAATCCAATATGTCCATGACAAAAATGCCTTAAACATGAGTTATTTACTCTTTACTTCTCAAAATTCATTCAACAATATAGTTGTTTTGAGAACTACACATCAAATTCAGTAATTCACACCTCTTTTTATCATCATTTCTTTCTCTCTTTTTTTAATAGATTTCACTCATTTTTTAATAGATTTCTTTTGTTTTTCCCCTCATTTTTTAATAATTTTTTCAAATAAAACCAAGAGTATAAAACACACATTCCTAGAACATACATGCACAACAAAGGGTATACATGATACAACATTTGTGCTAAGCCAATATAGGTGCAAAGAAATGAAGAGATAACATAATGACTCAAAAGGGGTAAAGATTGGTGGCTTGAAAGGTTCAAACGATTCATTTTTTTTCTAAATCCTCTCTATCAAAGTAATACCTAGAATTTCACCTCAAGAGATACTAAAGTGGATTCTACAACTTGTTAGAGTCTACAAATCATCAAAGTAAAAATCCACACAAACCTTTCAAAATATTCATACAAATTCACAGAGTTATAACATGTGTATAAGAATTTTTTTTTTCAAATTCAACACAAGAATTTAGCCATACATATGCTCAATGAAAACACATTTCATTTCAAGAATGCATGCCACTCAAAAACCAACCAAGTCCATATTAACTTCATTATATTTGCAGTCAACAAACTAAACAGAGGAACATGAATAACAATTCTAGGAAGAGAGAGAAAGAGAGAAGGATAATGTCAAATGACCATAGACATCCATATATATTATTTTTAAAGCAACAAAGGAAAATAAACATAGTTTTAAACAAACAAACAAGTGAGATGACAAAGATAATCTCAAAGGAGATCATAGGTAAAAAAGATAAGGATATGCGTCAAGAGATATCATTAGTATAAACCATACAATGTTGCCTCTAGAGAGAGAAAATACAACAAATTGTACACTGCTGCTTCAAAAGAGATCATTGGTAACACTCATATCATCGCTAGTTAGGAGACATAACGAAACTAATTAATGAGCAACATAGATAACACTCTCAAGAGAAAAGAAACAAAGGATGCTATAAAAACATCTACGCATGTGAGAAAGGCTCAAGTTCCAACACAGAGACAAAAGACACGTTTAGATAGGGTCAACACCCCAAACAACAGGAGTGCTAACTAAACACACAAGTTTAGTTGAAGCAACACATGTAAGTCAAGAGTCCTAAAGACAATGACATACAAATGCACAATGCAAACCCAAACAAGCACAGTATAGAGAAACATTCATGTAAACAAGCTTGTAGCAACACCTAAGTTTTCTCCAAAGATACATCTAAAGCATAAGAGAAGGAAGAACATGCAAAAAATGACAAAAATCAATAGGAGACTAACAGAGAACCAACATACAACATACTAGGTACACATAGGAAGAATATGATAAAACAGGTAGGATGCATGTTATATGACATGACATAAGAATGACAAGACTATAGAAAGAAAATCATAAAATTGTGACACTACATGATGAAAGTATATGACATGATGCTTATGTAAACAACAACAGAAGAAGTAAGCAATGCACAAAAAAGGGCATGTCAAATCAACTAATATGAGAGAATACTAGTAAAGGATCAAATAGTCTGATATAGTAGCAAATATGATAATTAACATACTATACAAGACAAAAAAGCAAAGAGAGAGAAAAAGATATGCAGGAAAAAGAAAAGAGAGAATATACAAAAAATAAAGGTTTATAGAGATAACAATCTCACATAACAACAACATCCCACACCATTGGTGACACATGATGCAAATAAACAAGGTGTGTGTATGTGTAGATAGAGCTTTAGGATCAAACATCCATATAGTTAAGCCTAAACAAAGGAGACCAGTTTTGATACCGAATGTAGATTCTCATATGTATGAATAATTATACGAAGGTCAATTGTTCTTCTGATTCAAATAAGTAAATGAGACTTAGATAAGGGGTGGATAAGCCAATTTATGGAATCTTTTCGTGAGCTCTATATCAATTATGCTAAATCAACCTCAAAACGTGAATTAAGCAAATTATACAGTAGAAGTACAAAACAACATATTCAATTCAACACAACTAAAACACTCAGCAAATACAATTTTTTTTTTTCATAAATATACTAGTGACGGTATGCATTGTAGGCTTTTGTCCAGACTAGAAACGTGCATACATGGCAATCAATACACAACATGTGATACATGTATACATATTGAAAAGATAAAAAAGATTTTCAATCACTTCAAGACCTCATATGTGAGAATATATTTAGTAAATGATGATTGTACTCTCACATCATACAAAAAAACATACGTAGTAAACCATAATAAAGAGTCTGACACCTAGTACATTTTTAGGGTAAAAAGGTACAGACTCCTTAGAGACTCACATCAAACTTATATTTAGATAAAGACAGATCATACTAACACATAATCTGATCATGCATGACTACAAATGAGGAGTCCAAGACTTGATACATAATTAAGTTAAAGAGATGCTGACTCTTTACGAACTTAACCTAAACTCGTAAACAGTAGAGATATAGACACCTTGCAAATAATAACTGTAGTATAAATAAACACAAAAAGATAGTATAATAAAATAATAGTTATAGATTACAAAAACCAATTACATGATATGTGTAAACATGTTTACATACAAAGTATTTCTAACTATGTGTACGTGTGTATTTTTAATATGGTGTAATCAACCTTACATCAAGAATGATAGAACATTGAGTACAATAAAACAGATATCGTGTTTTGCATAGGAAAACCAACACATATACGAGTATAACGAGACTTATAGTAATTATTTTTAAAAAGCAAATAAAGTTAATAATAAATGATATTTTATTAAATATTAATTGATATTTTACCGGCAATGTCACAATAATAACTATATTTTAGAGATCTCGACATTAATACACATTGTTTGCAATAATATCGATAAAATATATTGTTGATGACGTATCTATATAATTTTTAATAATATTTGAGTTTGTTTAGTTAGAATAATAAAGAATAAGAGCACCCTTATTATGTTATGCGAGTGTAAGTGCTTCTATTTTCTTTTTATATAATATTATTATATTTTTTAATGATACAATATACCTTATATATATATATTTTGAACTATTTTAATAAAATATTTATATAATACAGAGTATACAACTTTTTTTTTATATAATAATATAGTGTATACAACCATATAAGGACTTCTTTGACGAGTCTTTCTTAAATAGGCCTCTGAGAAGCCTTAATTGGGCCGATCGGCTCAGCATGTTATTATATTTTAAATTTTGGAGGTTAAAACTTCCAAAACTTTATATAAAGATTTTTAAACGTTTAAAAAATTAATGATTAAATTATATTATTTAAAAATTAATGATTATCTATTAAATTTTAAAATGTTGAGTTTAGGATGTTAAAGAACAAAGTGTATTTTAAGAAGAAGAAAAAAAAAACTACTAACCAACACGATTAAAAAGGCAAACATATAATGACAGTCTTTAAAATAAATGATTCGGTAATTCTCTTTAACAAACCATTTCAATCATTAAATATTCATTAATTTTAATTATAAAATAATTTTAATTAATAACATGTATAATTTAAAATTTAAAATTAATTAATAATTTTTAAAATAAAAAAATAAATAAATAAAAAACATATATTCTAATTAAATGAGAATAATTTAATGATTCCTATAGTTAGATTCATTGGTAATTAGATCCTAAAAGATATGTGTTAATATATATATATATATATATAATTTCATCTATGCTTAATATTTTATCTTTAATTAATTTTTGAATTTAAAATTTAAAGTAAAGTAATATTAACTTCCATACCATTAAAAGAAAATACTTATTTTTAGGAATATTACAAGGTTCATTATTTTAGTGGTGTTACTATTTTATTTTTGATATTTTTAAAGGTGGTATCTTAGTGTTATTTTACAGAATTTCTATTTAAAAAAATATATTAATTTAATACAATTTATCATTTAATTGGATATTTTTTCACATGTTAATATATATTTTTAGATAAATAAATAATTAATTATCTTAAAATATAATTTAATTAATTTATTATCCAAAAATATTCTTTAAACATCGTACTTATATTATTATACATGTAAAAAATAACTACATAATAAATTTTACTAAATTAATATATTTTTTAACCAAAAATACTGTTAAAATAACACCTTTAAAATTTATATAAAAAATACTAAAAATAAAATAATATTATTATTATTAAACTAACCGACCCAACTGCAATATACATGTAACACAATTAGTTACACTATTTCAAGGAGAGTAAAAAATGGTTTAATTGGTCAACCCGATTTCTATACAACCAATGCCATCTCATCACACTGCCACGTGTCCACAAGTGACGGTTTTCCGCAAGCCACAGTTGATCCATCCTCCCCTATAGTTCCTGGCTTTGACGCGATTATTATTCACGTGAATATAAGTTTAATCATAATTAAATTTTAAAATTATATAAAATCATTAAACATATGATAGATATTAAATAATTGAATAATTAAATGAAACTCTGAATCATTTTTCTACTAATTAAGAACGGACAATTCCCAAAAGAGGAACTTTTGTTCACTCTGTGTCTTATGTGTATCTATAAAAACAATTACCTTTTGTTTTGCCAACTTATGATCTCCAATTTCCTAGCTGACGTATAATAACATCTCTGTCTTCTTCTTCTCTCTCTCTTGTGATCATCACTACGTTTTGCTCATGAAATGTTGGGTTTGTTTTGGTTTATATAACTCATCTAACCCTGTTATATGACAAGGTTTGGTTTTGTTTGAACTTGGAAGGAAGGTCAATATATAAAATTATTATATATTTAGTATTTGATTTGATCTTTTCTTATTAATTTACCATTTGCTTTTTTATTTTATTTTGAAAAGGCAAAGGAAAAAAGAAATATTAATGATGTTGGACAACGTTATTGATCATCAGAAAGAGCAGCTTCCCATTGTAATTTCATTCATTCTCTCTCTTTTTCCATTAATTTTAATTTATTATTATAAATTATTTAATTTGTCGTCTTTCACTCTTCATGCATGCATGTTCTGTATCATCTACCTCTGCAAATTATATATTAGCCCTTTTATTTTCTGTATTTGGATTTTCTTAGTGCGCTTGTGTTGCTTTTTTTCTTTGGCCCAATATATATATATTTTAATTTGTTCATCCCAATTTGTAGATATTTGTGGGTTAAATTCTTTATTGATATTTTTAATCAAGTTGTTAAGTTCTCTCCTTGAGAAATAACTTTAGAATAATTTTCTACATGAAATATGATCTCTAAAACTGAGTTGTCTTATATATCTTAGAATTTGTTTTATGAATGAAAATCATTTCAGACTAGCTCTATGGTGTATTTAATCAGAGTCAAAGGAATGCCTTAGCAAATTAAAAGCCACAACTTTCTTTTTTTAGTTTGAACCAATCTCATTCCTAAGATTACTAGGTGAAGTACAATTCTGCCGTTTATTGAGTCGGTCACAAAGCAAAACCACAAAAAGCTATCAGTGTGTAATGGCACCATCATCGATCATGTATTAACCTAATCTTGAGTTTCCTTGATAGTTATTTTCTACTTTTCTTTGATTCGTAAGGGAATATGTAGCTTTTTTGCTTCTTTCGTAAGCTTTTTCAGTCTTTTTGAGAAGCCAAGCAACTCACGTGACATAAGCGACACAATTCGGTTCTTTAACTGCTTTCAATTCCAAATGTTTCTTCTTTATTGTTCTGTTTTCTATATATTGACCAATATATCAACATATCCTCTAATGCTTTCTTTCATCGTGTTGAAATAAATATGTGAAAGACTATGTAAGAACAATATTACCGATAAACTTAAATGAATTTTTTGGGTTGAGTCGCGGACTAAGTCGTTCTCTTTAAGACGTTTTACGGCTCTACCCAAACTTGTGCAAGCAAACACAGCCTCATCGTCCCCAGGATAAAACAACCCAGATTTTTTTTTTTCTGTCTCGGATCTTCACTGCACTGATAAAGTCCGGAATACTACACCTCTTAAATATTTATGTTGCTCGGAAATTTGAGAAAACAATTCTGAATTTTCTTTTCTTTGATTTTGCTATGAAAATCGTAGAATTTTTTTTGAGTTGTTAAGTTATATACTAAACTGAGGGCTATTGCCCCTTTTTATAGTGGAAAAAATATGTATAACGGTCATATAATTATGAAAATAACGTTAAAAAATAACAGACACATAATTATGAAAATAACGGTCATAAAAATAACGATCACATAATTATAAAAATAACGGTCACATAATTATGAAAATAACGGTCATAAAATAATGACCATATAATTATGAAAATGACAGTTACATAATTTATGAAATAACGGTCATAAAATAATAAAAAATATAAAATAATAAAAAATATATATTTTATTTAAATTTATTTCCAACAATCCCTCAGTTTAATTTTAAATAAAAATAGTTTCATCGAGCAACCGATCAATTAAAAGTATAAGATTGTGCATAAGTAAAAAATGTCTATCGACTTGAACCTTTGCATAGTGTTGATGCTTTAGAATATACTAGAGTAATCGTAGTTTTGAACTCTATCTCTAACAAAATCACACACACAATCTTTCCAAGGTGTAGTTCGAAAAGCCCGTGCTTTACGACCATGCACATGTATCCCAATATAGTGAATGCTCTAGTAAATTTTGCCCAAAATTTTCATAAGAAGCGACCATACTTCCACATTCATATAGGTGAGTCTATCAAGAGTACTCTTATAGCTACGTACTCTACTCCACATAGAGTATATAACTCATTAAGAGTTTAATAATTAACTCATCCTTTTTGTCGCTTCAGGACTTCATGCTTCTAACAATATAGAATGTGACTTCATAATAGCATGATTCATCTCATATCACTTCATGATTTTTTATAACCCATTGGACTTATTTCTTAGGATCTCCAGTTTATAAGTTGGGTTACCATCATGAGTGACTCTTCATTCTAAGGGCATCAGTCACATTCCTTTCGAGGTTTTTGAAAACCTTTTCTCTTGTTATTCCTTTCGTCAAAAGATTAGTCAAATTTTCAACAGTACATATATGATCCATTCTTACAGCTCTTGTAGCGAGAAATTCTCTAACAGTACTGTGTATCTGTCGTCTCTTACCGTTGTAATAACGTTTCTAAATCTTTGCAATAGCCGTGGTACTATCGTAGTGGATCAGGACAACTGGTATCGATCTTTCCATAAAGGGATCTCAGCAAACAGACTTCTTAACTAGCTTGTTTCTTCACTAGAAACAATATTATAGATTGAGCCAATATTGTCTATTACTTAGACTTCCAAGAAACAGCTCTACCAACAATGCTAAATATATAGCTGCTAGTTACTTTGAAGTCTTCTGATAGAGTGTTGCAATCATCATCACTGTATCTATCTAGAACAGTGGGAAACTTATATAATCCAAGGTTTATAGTTCTCTTAAGGTATCTTATGACCTTTTCAATTACATTTCAATGCTCTATACTAGGTCTACTGATAAACCTACAGAGTAGTCCCACAACATAAGCTATGTTTGGTTTAGTGTAATCATTAGCATAACGTAAGCTACCAATGATGCTCGTATACTCAGTTTATCTAACACCGTTCCCAATGTTCTTGAACAACTTTACACTAGGATTATAAGAAGTACATACAGGTTTATAGTTAAAGCAATTATATTTCTTTAAGATCTTCTCAATGTAATGAGATTGATCTAGAGAAATTCCCTTTTTCGAACCTAGTAATCTTTATACCAATGATTATACTCGCTTCTCCGAGGTCTTTCATATCAAAGTTAGCACATAACAAAATTTTCACATTAACATGAATATTTGACACAAAAATAATCATGTCATCCATATATAAACATATAATAGTGTAAATGTCATTTTATGATTTATAATAAATGTATTTGTCACTTTCATTCATTTTGAATTCATATGGGATAACTATATTATCAAATTTTTCAAGACTTGTTTAGGTGCTTGTTTTAGACCATACAGATATTTATATAGTTTAAAAACTTTATTTTCTTGACCTGAGATAACAAAGCCATCAAGTTGGTCCATATAAATCTCTTCTTCTAAGTCACTATTTAAGAAAGAAGTTTTGACATCCATTTGGTGCACTACTAAATCATGGATAACAATAAGAGAGAAAAGTATATGTATGTAATTTATTCGTGTGATTGGTGAAAAGGTATCAAAGAAATCTATATTTTCTCTATGCCTATACCCTTTGACTATAAGATGAGTTTTGTACTTTTCAATAGTACCATCGAGTTTTAATTTCTTCTTCTGTATCCATTTACATCCTATGGTTTTACAACCATGAGGTAAGTCAACTAAATGCCAAGTTTTATTATACTCATGATAGTTTATTTCATCATTTATGGCTTCTTCTTATAAGTTGGTATTAAAGAAGATAAGGTTTTTTTTGAAATGTTTGGGAATCTTCTTCTAAGGTATAAGCATAAAAATCAGACCCAAAGTCCTTAAGGGTTCGAGCTCATTTACTTCTCCTAATTTCAGTGTTTAATTCCTCATTTTGTTTACTAGTTCTAGTTATGGGTAAACAACTAGAAGACGAGCCCCTATTATTCTTCAATTTAAATGGAAACCTATGTTCACAGTAGTCAACATCATTTGATTCTATAACTATGATCATTTAAGTTATATAATTTATAAGCTTTACTATTCACAGCATATGCTATGAATACACATTCGTATGTTCTACTAGTAAGTTTTATTTCTTTTAAGGATCGGGGATCCTAACATAGACTAAATAACCTCAAGTTTTAAAATAAGTTAAGTTTCTTATTTTTCAAAATTTAAGATGGTGAAATTTTACTAGTAGATTTAGGCACTCTATTTAGCACGTAGCAAAAAATTAATAAAATTTCCTCCCATCAATGTGAAGCAGCACCAGAGTTTAATAAAATTGTAATAACTGACTTAATAAAAGTTCTATTTTTTCTTTCAGCTTTGCCATTCATTTCAGGAGAATAAGGTACAGTTTTTTCATGAATGATTCCATGAGTTTTTTTAAAAATCATTGAAGATATTGGAATCATATTTAATGCCTCTATCACTTCAAAACTTTTTTATTTTTCTATTAAGTTGATTCTCAATCTTAGTCATAAATATTTTAAAAATGTCAAATGCTTCACTTTTATTTTTCATTAAGTGTAATCTGAACAGTCATATATAAAAGTTATAAAATAATGTTTCTTATTTCTTGTTAAATTTCCATCAAGTTCACATAGGTCATAATGTATTAATTCTAAAGGTTCAAATTCTCTAACTACTAACTTATGTGAAGTTTTTTGTTATTTTAGCTTGACTATAAAAGTCACATTTTTCTAAAATCATTCAAAGATAGTAAGATAGTTTAGGAATTAGTTCTAAGCTACTAATGTTCTTGATTATGCGTTTATTAACATGCCAAAGTCTAGCATGCCAAATATTAAAGAAACTCAACATTCAATTTAAACATGCCATTAGTAGTGTACCCTTTCCCAACAAAAAATATTATTTTTAGTTATTGTATATAAATCAGCCCCTATAGTTTGAGTAAACCCAGTTTTGTAAAGAAAATATCCCGAAACTAAGTTCTTTCTCATCTTTGGAGTATGCAAAACAATTTTCAAGATGATAGTATTTCCAAAGGTACACTTCAATTCCACCTCACCAATACCAACAACTTTAGTGGAGTAGGAGTCGCCCAACAACACTTTCTTATCCTCAGACTCAGAGTAGGACTTGAACATGTCTCGATTATAGTGAACATGGAGAAAAGTACTAGTGTCCACCCAATACCCCTTACATTCATCAACAAAATTGATTTTAGATATCATAACAATAAGTTGATCTTTAGTAAGGTTCGCCTGCATGGCATGACGATTCATGTTCCGGAAGTTCCTAGCCAAGTGGCCAGGTCTGTTACAACTATAACACATGAATGTGTTATTTCTTAAGGGGGTTAAGGTCCATTCTGGAGAGGATAGTTTTTGTTTCTATTTTGGTGGTTGCGGTTTTGGTTATTATTGCGATTCTGAGTTTTCATATTTCTACCTTTAGGTTTCAAAATTGCAGATGAGGGTTTCTTATTGGTACTGTTGTTTGAGACAACGAGTACTTCATCTCTTTGATCTTATTTTTGGGCTTCTTCTTTTATTCTTAAACGGGTTATAAGACTTTCTAAAGAAAATTCCTTAGTTTTATATCGAAGTGTATTCTTAAAATCTTTCTAAGCATAGGGTAATTATCTATAATAACAGCTACTTGAAATTGTTCATCTAAAGTCATACCTTCAGAAGTTATTTCGTGTGCTATCTTCTACAGTTCGTGTGATTGAGCTTCCACAGATTTGTCATCAATCATTTGATACTTCATGTATCTACTGACATCATACTTCTTAGTTCCAGCTTCCTCAGTATCGTACCTCTTTTGAAGTGCTTTCCAAATTTCCTTAGCAGACGATATTAGAGTTATAATAATCATACAAGTTATCAGCTAATCCATTAAGAATAAAAAAAAATTTGCATAGAAAATAATTTTCTATCCAGATGTTTAAATCCTTTATTGTAGCTTTAGTATGAGAATTAGGAAGTGTTGGTTTTTCAATAATAAAAACAAAAGCGACAGTTTACATGGTTAAGAAGAATAACATTTTTTTGTCTCCATTTTTAAAGTGTAGTTCTTCAAAACGAAATGGTTTGTTAATATCACCAATTAACATTTCAGTAGACATGGCAGATAGAATACGTCTTAAAATTGTTGGAACAAATATATGAAAAACTATGTAAGAACAATATTACCGATAACCTGAAATGAACTGTTTGGGTTGAATCACGGACTATGTCGCTCTCTTTAAGACGTTTCACAGCTCTACCCAAACTTGTGTAAGCAAACACAACCTCGTTGTCCCCAAGATAAAACAACCCAGAATCTTTTTTTTCTATCTCGAATCTTCACTGCACTCATGAAGTCCGAAATATTACACCTCTTAAATATTTATGTTGCTCGAAAATCTGAGAAAACAATTCTGAATTTTCTTTTCCTTAATTATGCTATGAAAACCGTAGAACTTTTTTTGAGTTGTTAAGTTATATACTAAACTGAGGGCTATTGCCCCTTTTTATAGTGGAAAAAATATGTGTAATAGTCATATAATTATAAAAATAACGGTAAAAAATAACAGATACATAATTATGAAAATAACAGTCATAAAAGTAATGATCGTATAATTATGAGATAACAATCATAAAAGTAACGACCACATAATTATGAAAATAACGGTCATAAAAGTGACGGTTACATAATTATAAAAATAACGATCATAAAAGTAACGGTCATAAAAATAATGATCATATAATTATGAAAATGACAGTAACATAATTTATGAAATAACGATCATAAAATAATAAAAAAAATATTTTTTATTTAAATTCATTTCCAATACCCTGTGATGTCGATTTTTTTGGTAGCAATATTTGGGTACATTTGTTCTTACATGACACATGAAAGAGCATAAATGCACTACTTTTTTTTTATTTGAACCAAAAAAATCTACAATGAAAGAACCTTATCTTTTGTACTTGTTTTTGATCAAATATAGATATATAATTACTCTAAAAATTAATGCTTTATGCCAACAAAACCAAGCACTAGCTATTAGCATTAATAGATAATGATGATGAAGTTTATTTGTTTATTTCATACACAAAATTTTCTTGTTATAGCAACTTTATGTGATAAAAAGGACATTATGGAAAATAGCTATCAAGAAATATATATAAAGAATCTCAGCTTTTGTTTTCTTAAAGATTAGGTTAAATGTATTTAGCTTTCATATTGAAAAGGCTTTGCTAATAATGTTTTTGCAGGACGAAGTTTCAAGGCAAATAAGTGCTCAAATTTTGGAATTTTGTGATGCTAAGTTATTCTCAGAACCCCTCAACAATTCTGAGATTACAAATAATTGTTGCTATGAAGATAATAATAATAATAATTCATTATATGCCCCTTTACCACTAGAATCAATAGATAAGTTCCCTTACTACCAAGATAATAATAGTGGCAATACTGATACAACCCCAACTATAATTACCACACCAACATGCTCCACCATCATGACTACTACGAGCACTAGCACCACAGCCGCCAAGGCCAACAACACCAGCAAAAGTGGCAATAATATGATAGATTTACAACAAGACATAGACAATGGTATATCAGCTGGCTCTATTAGTATCTCTACTGCATCCACTACCACCTTTTCTGAACCTCCTTCATTAATTCATGATTCAACCCAACAAGACCAATTTGCTTTGTTGTCATCAATTGGAGCTTTTATACTGCCTTCAGTTATTGAAGAAGATTGGTTGTCGTCTATTCCATGTTATATGCATTTGAATGCTTCTTCTTCGCCTTGTTTTCTTGGTAATAATGCCATAGCTTATGAATTTCAACAACTACAAGAATTGGAATTTAATCCTGGCGGAGACCTTCAGGTACTATCCAATCCATTTAAGTAATCTCTTCTTTTTCCTTAGCCTTTGCAAAAATCTAATTAAAATCATTGTTAATTATCTATACACATATGTTGTAAAGGGACTTAGTACAGTGAATCAACAAGTGGTGATTGAGTCTGAAAATACTACTTGTTTAACACAAGACATTCCCAATACTGGGGACCAAACTTTTAAAGTTGGAAAGCTCTCCGCTGAAGAGAGAAAAGAGAAGATTCACAGGTACATGAAGAAAAGGAATGAAAGGAACTTCACCAAGAAAATCAAGGTATTTTTAATTAATTAACCTACCACAATCTAGACATTGTATATATTTGTCATGCAATATAATTAATTATGCAGTATGCGTGCCGCAAAACACTAGCAGACAGTAGACCTAGAGTTAGAGGAAGATTTGCAAAGAATGACGAGTTTGGTGTTGAGACACCAAGTAGCAATCATGAAGATCATAAAGAAGATGAAGTAAGTCGTCATCATCATCATTGTTGGAAAAATTGGATATATTTTTCCTATTTTAAAATAATAGAACTCAAACTAATCCGACAAAATAACTTTATTGGAAATATAATGCTAAAAGAAACTAAAACAGAAATATTAAAATTGATAAATAAAAACACCAAAAATTTAACGAGATTTGGTATAAATGTTACCTATGTCCTCTAGTGTCGTTAATCACTTCTACTATCTCAAAATTGATAAATTCCAATAATTATAACTAATTGAGTAAAATTGAGCTAATCAATTACCCTTAGAAAAGAGAGAAAGATTTATAAATTTTATGATGTTTTAGAAGTGGACGAAAGAGATTTATTTATAGCCCAAAATACAAAACACACATTCATTCCTAATCAATGTGAAACTCTTTCAATTTGCTCCTTAAGGAGTTATACAATAAATTTTCACCTTAACGACTTAGTGATTCTTAAATGATTTCTTTAATCTCTAAATCAGCGATGTTATTACCAATTCAAATTTTCAGGATGTTAATTTGAACTTGATTTTCGTTACCACCTTGGTCATCATATCTACGGGATTTTCTATAGTATTGATCTTCTAAACTAATACTCTATTTTCTTCAATAATCTCTCGCACAAAATGGTAACGAACATCAATGTGCTTTGTATATGTATGGTATACTTGGTTCTTTGCTAAATGAATAGCACTCTAACTATCACAAAACACTTTAATATGTTTTTGACCAACTCTTAAGTCTTCAAGCAAACCTCGTAATTGTAACTTTCATATACTCTTCCTTTGTAGTAGAAAAAGCAACTATGAATTACAAAGTAGACTTCCAAATAATTGGTGCTCTAGCAAGAGTAAACACATAACCATTAGTTGACCGACACTTATCTAAATCTCATGTATAGATAGAATCAAAATATTTGACTGCACATTGACCTATAG
Source organism: Hippophae tibetana (assembly GCA_037013495.1). Classification (NCBI taxonomy): domain Eukaryota; kingdom Viridiplantae; phylum Streptophyta; class Magnoliopsida; order Rosales; family Elaeagnaceae; genus Hippophae; species Hippophae tibetana. The sequence goes on along the minus strand of CM072805.1, from coordinate 41,938,711 downwards.
TATTATCCTATTGAAATACCAAACCAACATCTATAGTATTTAAAATATACCGTAGAATCCATTTCATAGCCAACCAATGTCCTTTATCAAGATCATGCATGTACCTGCTTACAGTACCAATCGCATGTGAAATATTAGGTCTCGTACATACCATTGCATATTGCATATGGTTTTATCTATTCATTCATACCAAAACATTGTAGTACCTTCTTCAAATATTGACTCTGGGTCAAACTAAGTTTTCCCTTCTTTCTGTCTCTACTTATCTCTATGCCGAGAATCTTCTTGGCTTTTCCCAAATCTTTCATCTCAAACTCCTAACTTAAGTTAAGTCTTCAACTTCTCAATTTATGCTTGGCTTTTCAATGCAATTAACACATCATCGACGCATATTAGGAGATAGATGAAAGACTCATCTTGTAGCTTGTAAAAATACACATAATGATCATGTGTACTTCTACTTCAACATAAACTGATCAAATCATTTCTACCATTGCCTCAGAGATTGCTTCAATTCATATAACGATTTTTTCAGCTTGTAAACCCAATTCTCTTTACCAACAACATTTAACCCTTCTAGTTGAGACATATAGATTTCCTCTTCCAAGTCACCATGTAGAAATGCATTTTTCACATCAAGTTGAACCAGGTCTTAATCCAAATGTGCTACCAAGGCCAACAAAATTATAACGGAAGAATGTTTTACAACATGAGAAAATACCTCATTATAATCGATTCCCACCTTCTAAGCGTAGCCCTTAGCCAACAACCTTGCCTTGTAGTGAACATCGTTTTATTAAGAAATCCTTCTTTCTTTACATACACCCATTTGCAGCCAATTGCCTTATTTCCCTTAGGTAGTTGTGTCAACTTCCATGTCTTATTCTTCAGAAAGGACAAAATTTCTTATTCCATGGTTTTTTTCCATCTTTCAACTTTAGGGCTTCTGATTGCTTCTTTATATATGAAAGGGACATCATCATGCATAACTGAAAGTGCAGAGGCCACCACATTCTTAAATTGAGCAGGTAGATCTTCCATATCTTTGTATCGAGCAAACATCTTGACATTTTGTTGTCGTGGCCTATCAAATGTAGTTTTTGCTTATTGCTGTGGAGGTTCTTGGATTAAAACATCTTCTTCATCTGATTCATCTTCTTCCAATAGAGGATCAACTTTTGTCTTATCTCCACTAACTAGATTAACAATTATGCTTTCAAATTCCACCTACTTCGGAGTTTACTCTGCTTACTGTAAAGTGTCATCAATATTCTCAGTTACCTTTCTCAGTAAGGCAGATTCATCAAAGGTAACATCTTTGCTGAAAAATATCCTTTTCGTTTCAAGGCACCATAGTCGATATCCCTTAGAACCAGAAAGAATCCTCAAAAAATAGCTTTCTTGACTCTTAGATCCAAATTTTATTTTGTTACATGATAGTATGCAATAAAACCAAACATATGTAAGAAATCGTAATCTCTATCAGGTTTTTCAAACTATACCTCCATAGGAATTTTACCTTCAAGAGCAGACGATGGTAGACGATTGACAAGATGACATGCATACGTCACAACCTCAGCCAATACTGCTTGCCTAACCCAGCATTTGACAACATACATCGAACCTTATCCAGTAACATCTAGGTCATACGTTTTGTAACTCCGTTCTGTTATGGTGTTTTTCGAATAGTGAAGTGTTGCACTATCCTTTCTTCTTCACAAACTTTCATAAATGGATCGTTAGCATACTCAGTGCCATTACCATACCTCAAACACTTGATCTTTATACTAGTATGAGTCTCGATCATCTTCTTCCACTTGAGAAAAATTCCTAGCACTTCATCCTTCTTCTTTATAAGATACACCAAACTCTTCTAGAGAAGTCATCAACGAAAGTGATATAATAATGTTTGCCACTCATGGATGGAGTTCTTGTTATACCCTACACATCTGTATGAATGTAATCCAAGATGTCTTTTTATTATGGAATGCAGTGTCAAAGCTTACTATTTTCTGTTTCCCTAATACACAATGATCACAGAATCCCAACTTGTCAGTTCTTGTGCCTTTTAACAAGCCTTACTTTACAAGAATCTGTAAGCTTTTTCACTAACATGTCCCAATGCATATTCCATAGCTTGTTAGTTTTTGAATCCTTTTCTTCCTCTGAAACTGTTGTTGGTGTTGTCCCAATAACCGTACTAACAAGGTAGTAGTACAAGTTATTCTTCTGAACATCTTTCATCGTCACAAGTGCTGTAAAGTAACCTTCAATGCCCCATTTTGCATGGTCACAATGAAGCCTTTTGATTTTAAGACTCCCACAATAATGAGATTCTTCTTCATATCTGGAACATAATGAATATTCATCAAGACTATGATTGAACCATCTTGATTCTTTAAACGAATTGTACCAATCCCCAAAACTTTGCATGGATAATCATTACCCATGAAAGTACACGTTGAATAAAAAATCCAATCACCAAGATGGGATGCTGTTAAAGGACCAACCAATGCAAAATCTGAATTTGAATTACTTTTAGCTAAACATGCATCAAACGACACAACTTTTCCTTTCTTCTGCAACTTCGGACAATTTTTCTTCCAATAGCCTTTTTCATGACAAAAGGAACATTCATCTTTACCAAACCTTCCTTTTGAATGAGATCTGTCTCTCCTTCCTTTTTGTTGAGTTTGTGGACGCCCTCTTACAGATAGTGTCTCAGCTGCTTCATTCATGCTTTCTTTTTTTATCTTTCTTTCTAATTTTATAACTATACAAAACAGTGTAAAACTTTCTCAAAAGACACTTTATCCTTCCTAATGAGTAAGCTCATAATAAAGTGATCAAACTCACCAAGAATGAAGACTAACAACATCAAGGATAAATCTTTATCTTTAAAAGTTTCATCCATATTTAACAAATATGTTATTAATCAATTAAAAGTATTAATGTGGTCGTTTATTATAGTACATGAAAGGTATTCAAAATGGAACAACTTATTCTTCTAATAGAGCCAATTTTGTTCGTTCTTCTTTATGAACTTGTTCTCCAATGCCCTCCACAACTTACTTGCAAATGTCTCCTTTATGAACGTGTACTTTTTTTTCTCTTGAGAGACATAAACGAATTGTACCACATGCCAATCAGTTGATATTTTTTCACTCGACTTCATCTGCTTCATCTGTTTTTTCTTCTTCAATGGTGATGTTTAAACCTTGTTGAAACAAAGTATCTAGAACTTCGTCTTGTCACATGTCGAAGTAACCAATTCCATCAAACTTATCCACCTCGAACCTTGCATTTATCACCATTGTTTTACCTGACATGGATGGTTGGCCTTTGTTAAAGAGAGACTTTTTTCCGCTATTTCTTTAGATTATAACAAGTAACAACTATATTCCAATAGCAAACAAACGAAATACAAACAAATGCCTAGGTAGATGATACCAATTGTTGGAAAAATCAGGTATATTTTCTCTATTCTAAGTAGTTACTGTTCACTTATGATTTAAATTAATAGAACTCAAACTAGTCCGACAAAATAATGCTATTGGAAATATAATGCTAAAAGAAACTAAAACATATATTAAAGAAGATAAATAAAAAAACCAAAAATTTAACGAGGTTCAATATAAATGTTAACTATGTCATCAGACGTTATTAACCACTTTCAATATCTCCAAATAGATGAGTTCTAAAATTACAATTATTTGGATAAAATTAAGATAATAAATTACCTTTACAATTTTTTTTTTTTTACAAATTTTACAAATTTTAAAATATTTTAAAGTTTTATTTATAATCTAAAATACAAAACTAATCTTCATTCTTAATTAACGTGCAATTTTTTTAATTTATTCACTAAGCATCTATATATCAATCATCATGTCATACATGCATTAAGATTTATTGATTTGTTTTGTCTAATTATATTGCAGGAAGTTGTCAAAGAGGATGATGATAATATGCTTGATTCCTCAGATATATTTTCTCATATCACTGGTGTCAACTCTTTCAAATACAACTTCTCAATCCACTCCTTGTCTAATTATTAATTACATTTCAGTACCATTACAAATATTTATCAATGGATTTTTCCATCCAAATTATTTAATCATATAAATAAATCAGACTTATATTGAAAAGTGAATAAGGATGCAATTTTTGTACATATATATTCTCCTTTGTACCAAAACTAACTTGTACAATCTCTCTTGTTGCAAATACTAGTCTATCATAATTTTTTGTAGATTTTGTAGAGAAATTGAAGCTGTTTTTGTATTAATTTATCATATGCAATTGTTATATAGTGATCAACGAGAGATTCTAACAACCAATTATGATCAATTGGATTTTTGAATAATACTTCAATATCACTCACTCCAATCTAGTAACTCCAGACAAACCCAATACAAATTGATTTCTTCTTTCTATATAAGACAACATAATACAAACAAGTTGTACAAAATGATTCAAACTACTTTGAATTATTAATTACATATTCTTTTATTTAATTAAGTTTTTTTATATAAATAAAAAAATAAGTTTAATGATTATAACTTATTAACTCAAACAACATTATATAAAATACTAAAAGTAAAGAAAATAATATTACAACTGGTCTTTTAAATAAATAGTAAATTAATATTGAATAAATAACTTACATACATAATAAAATATATAAAGATAATTCAACTTCTCACACATATACATTAGTGATATTATAATAACTACTTAATTATAAAACAAGAAAACTAATAAAAATAAACTAAAAGAAAGTTAATTTTTAAAACAAAAAAGTTTATTTTTAAATAAATTTGATAAAGTTAAACACCATCAAACACTTCTTATATAAATGTCAAAGATCGTTGTATCTTTGTTCAAACTTATAGTTTGAATAAAGAGTTCTAAATCTCAATAGAATTTTCCCACCTACCGAACAAAAAAATATATGAGTAAGATTAAACAAATTTTTTTTTCTCTAAAATAGACCACATATATATAAAGTTTTCATAGTACGTGTATTCGAGTATATCATAAGTGATCATACAAATAAAAACCATCTTTTTAGGATAGCACATAAAATAATTTAACTTACTTCAATAGACATTGGACAACTATTAGATAAGAATGAAACAATGTTAGATGTAGGGTAACTATTGGAAAAAAATGAAACAATGTTAAGTAAGGTTAATATTGGAGAAATAATTGCTATTGATACTTGGAAAAACAAATAGTTGAGGGAGTGAAACTAAATTGGATGAGAATTAAAAAAAAAAGTGATAATCAAATTTTAAGTTTTTAATTTAGTATATAAATTATAACATTTACGTGTTATATTTTTTTAATTTTATTTCGGACTAATAAGTTGACTCAAACCCATTTTAATTTTTTAAGTTTATTTGTATTTGTTGGAATTTGATTAAAATTTAATTTCATTTGCATCATACAAATTTTATGATTTAAATTAGATTTGTTCAATTAAAATACGACACAAATGGTCGCGTTTTTAAGTATAATATGTTATTTAAAAAAATTATTTATTTTAAAAAAATTGACAGGGAAAGAGAACAGAGAAAGAAAAAGTGCTTAGAAACGGAAACCCTGAATTGAAAAGAATCAAAAAGCCTTTTTTGAATTCGTGGCTACCGGCTTTGCAGTGTCTGCCCTCTCCCGTCTATTTCTCTTTCGCGGTGCTCTATCTCTTTCTCACTGCGTTGGAATAAGAACTCAAACTTGGTTAAGAGGTGAGAACTAGTTCATTTATTATTTTTATCAATATTATTCTAACTCTTGTGTGTATAATCTTTACCGATCAATCTAAAGTTTTTATCTTTTTAATTTGTTTCTTATAAAGAGTTGAAGCAATTTAGTTTCAAAGATTCTGCATTTGAAGATGAAATTTTGACTGTCTATTTTTATATGATATGCAATTTTCGTTTTCTGATTCAGTTTCTTATTGTTTGAAATCCTGGGTCTGTTTTTGGTTTTGGTTTAGACTAAAAAGAGAAGAACGCTTGATTGTGCTCATACAACGTTTATCATTCTCGGGGTTCCCTTCTTTTACTGTTCACCATGACCATGAGCTTCAAAGCAACCACAGAGATGTCTCGTTGTGTTGCGGTATTGGGCACACCTAATCCTAAATCCATCCCTAATCAACGTCGTCTATGCAAATGCAAATGGGGTTCTGGCTCGAATAAACTCTTGTCACTTTCTTTGGCTTCTGAAGCTTCGTGGACTAGGCATGCAGTTGCAAAATCAAAGAGTGAGTCTAGTGGGAGTGCAAGTACTGGTGGTGGTTTTACATATAAGGATGCTGGTGTTGATATTGATGCTGGGTCAGAGCTTGTTAAGAGGATTGCAAAGATGGCTCCAGGAATTGGAGGTTTTGGTGGTCTTTACCCTCTTGGTATGATACATAACCTATGCCTTTAACTCTATTTTAAATCTTTGTCATGAAGGCATGAAATAAAATTTACCTATTAGCAATGTTTGTAATAATACAAATTTCGTTGTACCATAAGAAAATGGACTAGTTATTTCAAAACTCATTTTAGATTATTAGTCCTTAAATTCTATTGTGTTTTTCCCTTTATTGATACATGCAAATTTGTCTCCTTGATTCTATCACGTTTGGTTTGCATAATAGAAAAGTAATAGGAAGGGTAATGGTGATGGAATTGAATATAAATGTAATAATATTATTATTGTAGTATTTGATTTACAATTGGAATGGAATGAAAAATATTATATATAATCTTAATATCCCTATGTTCAGTGAAGTTTAAATAATGTCATTTAATTGTTATTTTATCCGACAGAAAGAATATATTGCTAAAATTTATTATTTTTTTAAATAATTATTACTTAAAATATCATTTAATCTTTAAAAAAAGTGAAAACAAGAAAAACTATTTTTGACAATTTTTTCTTTTATATTATATATAAAATAACACTCATATATTAATATATGGTAATGAAGTTCTATTGTTGATCCACCATATCAACACCAAATATCTCAGTCAAAACTGAAAAAAAGTTTTTGAATTTTAGGGTTTAGGGGTTAGGATTTGAGGACAAAATTGAAATTATACATTTTTATACAATGGAATGGAATAACGATTCCTAAAAAGGATGGTGGAATAACAATTCCATATATTTTAGAAATTGTTTCTATTCCATTATGTCTTTTGACACAACCAAACGTATGAATGTGTGGAAACAATTTCATTTCCAATTCCATTCTTTCCAACCAAACGTGACCTAAGATTCTTGGGTCATATGGCACTAAAGTTGTGTAACATTGTTATTCTGTTTAAATGGTGTTGTGGAATTCATAAGTACATCTATTGCCATGTGACTTTTACTCTTTTAGTACCTTTTTTTCTGTCTTATTCTCATGGAAAATGGGAGGACTACTATGTTTGATCCTTATTGTCATGCCTTGTTGAGATAACCTCTCTGATATATGCTGTGCTATACCCAGTAGTCAGTTTTCTAATGGAGTTTGCATGAATAGGCAATTCATACCTTGTAGCTGGGACAGATGGGGTGGGAACTAAACTTAAGCTTGCGTTTGAAACTGGAATCCATGAAACCATTGGGATTGATTTGGTAACTTTCAAAGCTTATTCATTTTTTTTAACTCATTTGTCAATAGTATTTAGTTTCCTAACTCGTATTAACTGCAGGTTGCAATGAGTGTCAATGACATTGTTACTTCTGGAGCAAAGCCCTTGTTTTTCCTTGATTACTTTGCTACAAGTCACCTTGATGTTGATCTTGCAGAAAAGGTGAGTTAACGAATGCTGACTTCACTTGGATTGAATAGGTTAGATTGGAACTAAGTAATGACTAGAACCTTTTTTCTTTTTGTCTTGAAGGTTATAAAAGGCATTGTTGATGGCTGTCAACTGTCAGACTGCACGCTTTTAGGTGGAGAGGTAATCTAATAATTTGTTTGTTTTTCCCCTAAATTTTATCATGTAATCTTTTTGGTCAAATTGTTTTCTGCTACACGATTACAGTGACATGAATTTTTGAAAGGTCTTTTAAAAGATGCATGTTTTATTTGGGATCCTTAATGTTGGTGGTAAAATTGGTGGGTTAATTTTCTGAGCCATTAAAGTTTAGCTCAACATTGATGTCAATGGGATTCATATAATGGTAGTAATGAAATTTGTATTAACATATAAATATTGCAGGATATGGCTAAAATGTGCTTGATCTAGTATATTTCTTAGGAATTATTCCTTGCCAAACTTCTTCAATATTGGGTGTCCGTTAAATTAAAAATGAATCTACCTAATATGTTGATTAAATCTCTCACATCAAAAGCAAGCACACTACTGTTATGCTTGGACACAGGAATTATGCAGATTTGCGTAATTTCAATATCCTGTCTTTATTTCGTTGAATTCTTTTTGGTTTTCAGACTGCCGAGATGCCAGACTTCTATGCTGATGGTGAGTATGATATCAGTGGTTTTGCCGTTGGCATTGTTAAGAAAGATTCAGTTATAGATGGAAAAAACATTATCGCTGGAGATGTCCTTATTGGCCTTCCATCCAGTGGAGTTCATTCGAATGGTTTTTCTCTTGTAAGAAGGTTGGTGCTGCTTTAATAGACATATTATTGGGTGAATATCATATATCTGAACTTCGATGACTTATGTATCTATACAGGATTCTGACTCACAGTGGTCTTTCATTGGGAGACGAACTCCCAGGTCAAGCTCTTACTCTGGGTGAAGCTTTGATGGCACCAACCGTAATCTACGTTAAGCAGGTTAATTTGGTCCCCTTTATCATACCCAATGTCTGCGATTGTTTCTGAAATATTACTGTTCCATTCTTCTTTCTTTTATTTTTTCTTTTTCTTTTTTTTTTAATTTAAAAACAGGTACTTGATTTAATCAGCAAAGGAGGGGTAAAGGGAATAGCCCACATTACAGGGGGTGGTTTTACAGATAATATACCTCGAGTATTCCCTAAAGGTCTTGGAGCTGTTGTATACAAGGACTCCTGGGAAGTTCCAGCAGTTTTCAAATGGATCCAACAGGTAGTAAGAGTACATTCATTTGGCGTAAGTACATAACTTGTTTCGCTTATGGCCACATTCTTTGGAAATTAGAGGTTGACTTCCCCCATTCCCCAAAACAAGAAAAAAAGGGAGGGGGGGAACAGTTATGAACTTCTGATTGTAGCCCAGTTTTATAAATTTATTCTATGCCTTATTAAAGACACTTTTTTCTAAATTTCTCTCCTTAATTTCAAACATTAGGTGGGAAGAGTAGAAGTTGCTGAGATGAGGCGGACTTTTAATATGGGTATTGGAATGGTTTTAGTAGTGAGTCCAGTGGCTGCTAACAAAATACTTGAGCATGCAAACGGAGCATTTAAGGCTTACCGCATAGGTGAAGTTATAAATGGTGAAGGAGTGAGCTTTCATTGAATTCTCTTATCATAAGTTTTGTTGTCTTGACATTTGATAACATTGGAAGAGTGGCTAGATTTTTTCAGCCGTGGACAGTCAATGTAATTCACACATGCTTTTTCTTTTGTTTTTCTCCCGCTACTGAATTAACTATTCAGTTTCAATCATTCTTGAACCGAAAGAAAATGGGGAGAGATATGGAGAATTTGTTGTGGATGACACATGTTCTTGTAACTTTGTTTTATTTACTTGAAATTGTGATGGCGTTATTATGGGATTGTTAATATTTTGAACTTTGACCGTAACCCAAGCAATGTCCTCAGTGATAGGACGTTGCTTGAGTTGAAAGAAAATGAGGGAGAGAAATGGTTTCCTTTGTTAATACCGCGGTTGCAAATTTATTTACTTTGTTATTGCACTTTGCCTTGTTCACAAGGCTAGAATTAGATTTCAACTAACTTTTTATTTCATTGGTATTGTGATCAGAATTTGGCGTCTATTTTACTGTTTTGTTGGATGGATATGATACAAGGTTAAGCTCATTTGGTTTTGCTGGAGAAAAATAATATTCATCCCAAATTCGTCATCCATTTTCCAAATAGGTGTGGCTAGTTTTTATTGATAGTGCTTAAATTCATCAACTTGAGATTGGCAATTGAGACTGCTAAAAAAGGGCTTATAGCATACAATGAAACACGAGAATTGATCTCTTTTAATATTGCATGTATGTACTGTTTTTTGTTTGTCCTTTTTCACTAGTATCTTTAATTTTCATGGCACTGGAGGACTAGAAATATATTGCTGACTCACACTTGCGGTACTTTGAACACTCAGGTTTCTGTTCTTGAATAAAATTGTTTCATTGTTATCTTGATCGTGTGAACATTAAAGAAACCAAAGACCGACTTTTAAGGTGAAAGTTATTTTAAATGGGAAAAATATTCTTATAGTCAAAATGTAATTGTTACCTTTAATAACTGGTTAAATAATTATTATATTTCAACATAACACATTTTACAACATTACATCCAATATAATATAGGGTAAAGGGGTCATTAATGTCCTTATAGGATAGGCCCTAAATTACCGTCAGTCTTTTAGGATAGAAAAATGGATTTTTTTGTCATAAAATGACAAAAAGTGAAAATCCTATGTTTGGAATTATTGTTTAAAATAATATCATGTGTTAAAGGGTAAAATAAAAATATTAGTTTTTTAAATGAAATAAGAAAGAGATTTATGCATATGATAAGAAGTATAGACATAAAAAAATTGTAAACTTAATCAAATTCTTTAATCCCATTGAATAAATCAGCCTCAACCATCCTATTTTTGATGCTTGATGCGTTAAAAAATAAGTAAGTCAAATAGCACAGAAATGAGAGAAATCTTGACAAGGAACCGTCACAGCTATATGTGGAGGACGAGAGAGACAGAGAAAAATAATGATTGGTATTAGTGATAGTTGATAAGAGAACAAGGAGAAGAAGTGAAAATTGCTATATATGACATCTATTGAAAAAGCACATCACGACAACAAATCTTTTATTGGTAAAAAATATACTTAAAAAGATAAATAAAAGTCTCTTTAATGAATACATGTGATTGTCATAATATCAATTTTATTAACAATGAATCTACAATGAGTTTGTATATTCTTATCCTGATAATGTATTAGGTATTAAATTCTTTATAATAATTTATTGTGTTTTGTTTAATTACATACTATGAGAATACAATTATCATTCAATCAATATGTTCTTATGTATAAAGTCTTGGATTTGATTACATTATATTTCATTACAAATCTTTAATGATTCAAGTATATTTACTTGGCTCTCATGATTATAGTTGTTTATCTTGTTTAAAATTGTTGCTAATATAGAGAGTAGTCTTTAAGACACATTATTATTAATGTTTATTATAATTTGTTTCTTCTAATTATCGGTTGTTTTTATTGTGTATTGAATTAAACATATTATTTTATATTTTCGTTATATTATTTGTTTAATTTATATTTGTAAAACCTACTTGATTAAATTGATATAAACCTCACAGAAATATCTTATATGTATGTTATATGTATCTTCACTCCTCAATTAAGTATTAATTAACTATTTAATTTGAAAGAATAAAAAATTATTTTTATATATAAACATCTTCGTAACAAATTAAATAACATTGTATACTAACACTTAAAAATAATGTCAATATTATTACATAAATATTAATTTAGTATGATAATTATATAAAATTTTAAATTTTTATTAAAATAATTTTATTTTTAAATAAGTATTAAAAAATAATAATTAAATTATAAAATATTATTATATATTCATAACCAATTAATAAATTAAAAGGTATATTTTAAACAATAAAAAATATTATTAATAAATTAATATTTTTTTTTATTATTAAATTTTAAATATAAAACTTAAAACATTAAACTCTAAATTAATTAAAATTAAAGTTATTTTTTTAATATATATAATTTTTTAAATAATATATTTTAATTATTAAATATATTATTTTTATCTTTTATATAATTAGGTATAAATAAATATTATATTGTATTTTTTATTCCGAATGCATTATCACCGTTTGAGATTGGCTTTCAAAAGGAGGCCCATTAACCTTTTGATATGACACATGACCTGAATGATAAAGCCCAGCAAGTTTCACAAGAGCCGTTTAACAGCCAGAAAACCCAGTGAAGAAGAAAACTCGCACAACAATGGCGACAGAGGTTGCTGCCGCTATCGAGGGGAATATTGCACCAGAAGGAGCTGTTGCGGCGGAGACTGAGGCAAAGCAGCAGACGGGTCCACACAAGTTGGAGAAGAGTTGGACGTTTTGGTTCGACAATCAGTCCAAACCCAAACAAGGCGCCGCTTGGGGATCCTCCCTTCGGATGGTCTACACTTTCGACACCGTTGAGGAGTTTTGGAGGTACCCATCTCAAATTATTGTGTCCTTTCCTCATGAATTTTTTGTTGATCGTTTTTTTTTTCTTGTTTGGATTTATGTACTTTCCTTGTGATGTGATTCATGGGAATCTTGTATTTTATTATTTCTTTTTTAATTTGGTTAATGGGGAATTCTCTCAGTAAATGGAGTCAATATATCAGAATTGCTGTGTTGGATTCAGTAATGTTATTGCTTGAGGATTATATATTTGATTTTAGAGAAATGCACCCACGCTTCTTTAGTTATGTCAGTCGGACATTTGTTATTTTCCTATATCAATTTAGTCCTTTTTTATAATAAAAAAAATTAACAACATGGAACAAATAATGAAATTTTATTTTTATTTTTTATCCATTTTATAATCATTATTAAAAGTAATCTATAAAATTGATATCTCAATAAGAGTTAATAAAATAGGAGGAAAAAATCAAATGAAATTAAAAGAATTGATCTCTTGTGCGTCAACTTTTTCAAAACCAGTCACTTTTTTTTAAAATAAAAGAACTAAAATAATACAAACAAAATAACAAAGAGATTAAATTGTTCTCCATAATATAACTAAGGGACTTGGGAGTTATCCATCCTTGATTTTATTCATGTGCTTCACTCCTGTTGTCATTGAATCATTTCTGTTTTCATTCGTACAGATACAATACAATAGAACAACAATCCTGACATAAATTTGTTGTCTACCAAGTTTTTTAATTTAATCTCAGAGCACATGAATTTTTGGGTTGCTTTTGTTTCTCTTACAATTTGAGTAGTTTGTTTTTAATTGGTGTTTGGTCCTACGGTTTCCCACTTGACTTGGATTTTCTGAGCTGAAACTGACGTGAGATGTCTTCTGCAGTTTGTATGAGCAGATATTCAAGCCCAGCAAGTTGCCTGCAACTGCAGATTTTCACTTGTTTAAAACTGGGATTGAACCTAAATGGGAAGATCCCGAGTGTGCTCATGGAGGAAAGTGGACTGTCATTAGCAGCAGAAAGGCTAACCTGGATACAATGTGGCTGGAAACGGTAAATATCTAATTTCTGCTTCTGTTCTTTTATTTTTCCCCTAAATATGATAACTTAAAGTTAATCTTGCAATATGTGTAAATGGATTCTATTTAAATAATGAGTTACAAACTTATTGGCTAGTTGATGGCTTTGATCGGAGAACAATTTGATGAGGCTGAGGAGATCTGTGGTGTGGTGGCAAGTGTACGCCAGAGGCAGGATAAACTTTCATTGTGGACCAAGGCAGCTGCAAATGAGGCTGCTCAGGTCTTCTTTCCCCAACAACACTTAGTAAATTTTATTAATAATTGCATTTAATTCCTTGTTTTGTTGGTACATTGCGACACAGGTTAATCACCCGATCTATTATATTCAAATAGTTTTTCAAAACTTGTTATTCGTGGTCTTTAACTTTTAGTGAAGATAGCATTAATATCTTTTGCTGTGTACTTTCCATGTTCCTTATCGTGGCTTGTTATACAAAGCTTTTTTGTTCTTCACGGTCCGTGACATAAATATTTGATGATCTAATTGTTGTATTAATGTTAATTGCAATCCTCTTCTATAGATGGGCATTGGAAAGAAGTGGAAGGAGATAATTGACGTCACTGACAAGATCACTTACAGCTTCCATGTAAACTTCAATTTATTTGTGTCATCAAACTTCAGTTGTATGATTTCTGGTTATAACTTTAACTTAACTACCTTTAATATTGCAGGACGATGCTAAAAAAGAAAGAACATCAAAATCTCGATATTCCGTTTAAAAACTGCTTGATCAGTTTGTTGTGTGGATCTTTCTCAGTTACCAAAATATTGGTGAAGCTTACCAACTTTTTATGATCCATTGGCTTCTGTTAAGGAAAACTAAACAAATCACAGTGTTGTTCTGTACTTTCCTAATATAGAATTTTGACACTCATTGTGATATCTTTAATTTTATTTTGACTATCTAAGAAATAAATATTACAAACTAAACTGAAATTTGAGAAGAATCATATGGACTCCATATTCTGTTTACATTCTGTTATTGTGGAAAGCCCAGCATTTCTTTGGAAGTCTTCGAATGAGATCTGAACTCCAAACCATTTCTCAAAGGACAACAATAAAATGGATATGTTTGAGTGGTTCATCACGCAAGAAAGCCAAGCCTTTCCCCATTTTTCTTTGCCAACTGAATCAATCCTTGTTGTTTCCCATCGGCACCTGTTGATTTGCAGAACTCAGTTATTACCTTAAAACTCATATAAGTGAATTAGGAACACAGGAAGAAATTGTTGTTGATATTATGTTGATAGAAGCATAATGAGGAATACCTACCCGAGAGTGTAAAGCAATAGCTTTTCCACTAAGTTGATTAAAGCGTTTCTTGCCAATAATATTACTTAACAACGACAGCAGGAGCAAAGATACCCTTCCCTTCATTAACATTCTTCATCATAGTATGTGATCCTAAAGTAGCCTTTCCAACTCGAACTTGTGTTTTGTATGACATAATACAATCTTCACCAACCAAAGAACTTTCCCAACTTCTTCAGCTGACAACTTGGTAGCAAGTCTGATAGTTTGTTCTTGATTATGTGAAAGAGTTGATATTTTGACTTGGTGTAAATTTGAGAGCCTTGGTTTTATAATTGGATGGAATAGAAGGTATCAACTTTTGGGCCACATATTTAGGAGGCTTAGATTTTAGTTTGGTTTTTCTTCAAAAACGTGTATCTCATTACTAGTGGTCTTTTTATTTGTGTTTGATTCTTATCCCAGTAGCCTATGATTCTTAGGTACATACATGGTACTACCAGTCATTTGAAGTTGAATGTCTTTTTCTTGAATTTTCTTTTCTCATTTGTATATGAAAGAGAAATCAAAGTTTTTAATGAAAATGTACGATATAATAATAATTTAACCAGAATACTTAAGTCTTATTTTTATTTCGTAGTGGATTTTTAACATCTAATATGATTATTTTCCAACCCCTCAGCCTCATTTCATTAAACACTTGTTAGCAACCAAATACAATCCTAATACACAAATACATTCAAGCCATAGACCTCGGTGTGATTTTAATCACTTAACATTAAATTTTTTTAACAAAACATAGGCGTATGCCACTAAATGCGACGAACACGTGATATTCTTTACTAAAATGCAAAAGAATAGTTCGTTTTGTGCTCACCGCATGGCTACGTGACTTCAATGAGTACATGACTTGAGATAATATAGCATTCATCTTGGTGGGAGTCGTGCTTGTTTCCTATGTGGAACTTTACATGGAACTATAGTGTCCTTATGGTTGGTTATTACTCGGAGTATAAAGAATTGAAACCTATTACTACACTTAGAAAATCCATTATGACCATACTCTCTACAAATAAAGTGAGAATTGAACAACAACATTTTCTTTTAAGATTCAGATTTTTGCAACAATCAGCAATGGTTTTCCTCTTCTGGATACTCATATTTTTGATGATTTTTCGAGAGTATTTTAATCCTTTACATGCCAAGGAAATATTTCTTTTTTAACTCATTATTCATTTTTGGGCAAAGGAATTACTGGTGTAAGTATCGATGTGTATGATTTGTTAGGTGTATTAACTCTTGTTTGTGCTGGTTATTATTCATTATTCATTTTTGGGCAAAGGAAATAATGGTGTAAGTATCAATGTGTATGATTTGTTAGGTGTATTAACTCTTGTTTGTGCCAATTGTTGATTCTACTTATTAGTTAGACCACGATCATATTCTACTAAATTTTGCTATCTTTAGGTTTAGTTTTTAAGGATACTTGGATATCACAATTTGGGTTATCTTTGTGTATTGATGCTTTTGGATTGAAAGGGTGTAAAAAATACATTTTCTCTAGATCCGGGTAAGAAAGATGCTAATCCATGGCTTGATCTCGAGGAAGATAGTTTATGCGGTGTTGCTTTGATGAGATTGTTGTTTGTTGGCCATGCATTTCTAGTATTGGTTTTGAGTTTTGTGTTGTTTGCATTGTTGTCAACTAACCACAGATTGAGTCATTGAGATATTTTGAGTACATTGATGCTCAAAATTATTGCATATAAATTTTATTAGATTTATAAAATAGTTCGCAAGTGTACGAATCACTTATAGAAAGTGATAAATATATTTTCAAGGTAGATCTAAAGAAGAATAATGTGATTTTTAAATAATTCAACAAATTTTTAGAAACAAAATTAATAACCTAAACATCTTGTTATGATTGAATATTTAAACTACCGATATAAAAATAAAGATAAATTTAATAAATATTTAAGCAATTAAATATTTATCATGCACTAATTACACTTGTTTAATATTAAATAGATTAAATAGAAAAAACTAGCTCTATATATAAAGGGCCCGAGATAGACCTTTCTTACACCTGTTTGTATCTAATAAAGACTCACTTTCTTGGCCTCCTAATACTAAAGAGCTTTTGGATGTATTTCACATGTGTCATACTAACCAATGTTTACTACTCACATACATCTATTTTCTTACACCGTAAATTTCAAAACTTTCATGATGAATAAGATTTGTTTATTTATAATTATTTATAAATGTGAAAGATCTCATTTCAAATGATGCATAGAACTTTATTTGATAATTATGTTTCGTGTGAATTAACACCTTTTGAAGTGTCTTATGCTTTTAAGACTTGGCATTGCCAAAATTTACTTTAACATTTGTTAAGTTCTTTTACAAGACTTATATGATTTGAAATAATAGTAGAATGTAATCGAATTGTGTGAATATATTCAATTTAAATTTTTTTGTATGGGTTCGACTCCCTCAAGTTCACTCTTGGTATATCTTTGACTATTATAACTAATTTAATAAAAAAAATTCTTTGTTATTCATTAAGTCAATTCAAAGTGAAATAGTGGTAAAAAAATGAATATTTATAAAAAATTAATGAAATTAATTTTTAACCTCGTTTTATATATATTTTTTACATTATTTAAAAGATATATAAATAATAAAGATTTTACTATTGAAATGAGAACTAAGGAAAATAGCATTTTCAAAAATATAGATTTGTAGTATGTAGTTGACATGGTCGGTATGAAGCCCTTGATAAAACATGGTACTGTATACGAAAAAAGTTTGTATGCAAATTTCTTATGATATCCATATTCCTAAATATTCTATTAAGTTGCATCATGTTTTATATGGATCATAATTAATCTACTTTCCTCAATCTAGTATATGCCGTTGACGAATAAAACTTTGGCATTTTCAGCCATCTCCTGCGAAAACGCCCAAATCCATGGATTCTAATTCGTGAGTGGATTCTCTTTATCTTCCTGCTAAAATTACTGCATCTGCGTTTGAGGATTTTAGGTTTTGATAAATTCACCACTCTTCCCATCCACCTGCATCCTGCAATAGTTTGGAAAGAAATCATATTTTTTACAGTACATACCTTAAACAAATGCATGTATTTTGGCCCATTATCAATTCACTGCAGTTGATAATAGCAAGTGAAAAAAGGCTGAGTGAAAGCGATGTTGTTATAAATGCAATGCCTTAACTTTTTAAATTGTAATTGTCCCAGATGACAAGGCGGCCTTGTCAAGGCCCGACCTGAATTATACATGTAATTTAGTTCACTTCCGTATTTTGTGTCTGTCAGATATTAAAGGTGCCTTTATTGTTGGGAGATAAATAAACTGCCTCTATTTATTTTATCTTTTGCTTCAGTTATTCCTGTAGTGCATAATCTTAAAACAAACCTGGAATATTGTCACTTTCTTCTTCTTCTTCTTCTTCCTCCAGGTTAGGCTTGTGCAGTACCTACAAGTCCAGGTTAGAAAATAAGGCTTCCTAGATAGTGGGTATATAAATTTAATTGATTTCTGATTATGGTTATTGATTAAGTGCAGTATACTCATGTTAATTATTGATCTGTTACCGTGCTGGTTCATTTAGGTGCGCGCTTTGCATGTAGAAAGAAAAAAAAAACATTGTATGTTGCTCAGAATATAATCCATAATATCATTTTAACATTGTCGGTCTAGTACCTGAACTAGATTGTCCAAGCGCTTCCTCATCCTTCTTTGAATGAAACCTCTAGTGCTCTGTTTGTGAGATATTGTCAGCCAAAGTTGTATGTTATGTGGTGCTTAAGAGTTCTATGATTCATAAGGAATAAAATTTTGTAGCAGGAGAGAGACCAAAGTTGTACCTTTACATGATATTTAACGTAGGCATAGAAGTTCAATAAACTCCAAACAGTATTGTCTAGCCTTTTTCCTCTCACGTGACGTGATAATATATCTGTATGTTTCATAATTAAATGTCTTAAGATTGAGTTGACTCAAACTGTGCTTGATATATCAAGATCCAACATTTATCTGTTTAGTTTATATTCCTTGCTTGATTACAATAGTTTCTTTCTTATTATATAAGTTATAATGACTTATTGGTTATTACTTTCTGAATATAATATGGACAAGATTTTGTATATCACACACCTAAAGTTAATGGAAATGCAAACATTCATGTGAATTAGTTCTAAGAACTTTATTTCAAAACTATCATAGCTCACTCTATGCAGCCTCATGCATTTGGTGTATGAAACAAACAAGCTGTCAATTTTGCACAGATGCTCAAAAATTGTCTTATCAATTTTTGAATTGTATTCTTTAGGACCCTTTATGCTTCTGAGAACTTGGGGGGATATATGTTCGTATCTGATACATTTTTCTTTATGTTTGGCTATAGTTCAGTTGTCAAAGTAAGATAAAGCTAAACATGGACTTTACACCTAAGGAGGTGAGAATTTGAGGTTACCAAAAGAAACAAATCCTCCATTTGTGCTCAGATCTTCAAAAGGCTCTCCTCTCAATTCTGGAGGAGGAATAGGTGACCAGCTACAAGAAGGTGCTTTGACCCATTTTTCAGAACTTCCTACATCCATAAGCTCCTATCTCAATAGAAGTAAGATAATTAGTTTATTAATTAGAGGGATATAATATGCAGTTATTAATGGAAAGATCTCTATTTAATCTCTAGCCATCACACCTGAAAGAATGCTGTTGCAATAATCACGTCTGAATCTTCTTTGAAACGCATTGGAAACACTGCTAAGATTTTATGTGGCTGTCAAAAGTATGAAAAACTCATTCTGGTAAGACTTATGATGTAATTCAATATAAAATATGCTTTGGATTGAAGTACTTGCTTCTGATGATCCTAAACATTCCACAATGTATTAGGGTGGGGTGGAGTTAGAAATATAATTTGAGGGGGTTAAAGTGTAATTTTTTTATACAAAATAGAGTGTTGTATTTAAATATTTGGAGTAAAAAATATATCATGATATGTTACAAGAGAAAAATAGAGTTAGTACATTATAACTCATAATAAAAATTATCTAATATAAATAAAAAGATAAAAATATAATAATTTAATAAGTATATCACATATGTATAAGTATTAAAAACTAAAACTAAAAAATATATATTAAAATATATAGAATAATATATGATTTAGGATTTTAAGTTTGAGAGTATATTTGTTACAAAATAAAAAAATAGAATTAGTACATTATAACTCATAACAAAAATTATCTAATATAAATAAAAAGATAAAAATATAATAATTTAATAAGTATATCACATATGTATAAGTGTTAAAAACTAAAACTAAAAGAAATATATTAAAATATATAGAATAATATATGATTTAGGATTTTAAGCTCGAGAATATATTTGTTACAAATTAAAAAAATAATAAATATACATATTTTGTTTGTCTGCACTTGTTTCGTAGATTTTCTTGAAGTAAAGAAATGGGCCAATTTTATAATTGTGATAAAAATGAATGAAAATTTATGAGAAAAATATTAAAAATTTCATATTAAAAAATTTCAAATAAAATAAAAAATTATTAAAGTAGAATATGAAATAATATAATAATAGATAAAATTAAATTACAAAATATAAAAAAATTAAAAGTTTTCGTTTAAAGTTTCTTATCATCTTATTTTTTATTTTAATTCTTATAATATTTGATATTAAAATTCTATTATCATAAATTAAAAATAAATATATGAAGTACTTTTGAATTACACCATTGACTTAAGAAATATTTTTATATGATATATACTATTATAACTCTATGTATACAACTAATTAATGTTTGTTAAATAGGTGAACAAAAATATTCATGTTTAACCATTTTACTCACAGTTCACATATGTTAGTTGTGTCACATATTTACTAAACATTGTTGAAACATGTAACAATATACCAAAATATGCACAGAAAAAAATGAACATAATATATTATTTCAAATAAAATATTTATTTAATGTTAAAAATATACATGTAATTAATTTTTTGTAAAACATTTTGCCAAAGCTATGTATAGTCCCCACTATGTTCCGCCCTTGGTATTAGGCAATTATTTCACAAGGTTAATGCTAGCAGCTTTGGTGGTGTTGGATGTAACTTAACAATGCCATAACAATTGAGGATTTATTTCTAGTATGATTATTCTTGTCTGGTTAAGTTGCATTACTGAGGAGATTGAGAAGTTGCTTCAATTGAAGATGTAATTAATTCATATTTCAAGTTAGTAAAGCAACTTATGAGTTGACTATAGTGCAAGTAAGGAATGGTTTATACACGGTTCATACTTTATACTATGAGATGCATAACAAAAGATTTTGCAAATGTTCTGCAGCTCTTCCTGGGTGGTGTTCTTGTTGAAACATAGGGCTTAGTCATAACACGAATCGGTTAGCGTATAGCAATTGATAAGTCTTAACTTTTTATATATTCAAGTGTGGTGATTCGAACCAGGACTGACAAGATTTTACCAACTATACTGGAAACCGGCTGGCTTGATTATTCTAACTAGTTATAGAATTTACTTTCAACTGGTGATATATGTAGTGTATAGAATTCATCAAGTGTATTGGTTCTTGATATATGTCGTGTATTCATTTAAAATTAAAGTTTCAAACCCTTGTTAACATCTATGATAATATTATTCTACGGATTTAGGTTGCCTCTTTAAAGTTTGCTAACCTTTTTTGAAGCTTTCAACGTGAAGTTTCACAGCCTGAAGTAGATAATAATGGCATGATTGAAAATTACCTGTATAATAACAAAGAAAGGTTCCCTGGGCTGATATACAAGTTTGACTGGTTTGTAAATCCCTTGATATGAATCTTGCGTACTTACATTCTTCAACATTTCTTTCAACTGGGAACTTAGAATGACTGCTTGCATTGCTGATATTTTTGCAATTACCTTTTCGGGATCTGGAATAAGGAAACTGACATCAATATAGTTTTGGAGATTATTTGAATTTTATCTTTGTTTGAAACAATACTTTTAGAGCACTGTTACATCACATTTTTGTGATAATAACAATTGACATGTGAGCCTATCGTTTTAGCAAGAGTATGGATGGATTTTGTTCCTTCATCTGACAATGTGTCTGGCTACTTGAATTCCATAAGCAATCATGAGTTAGATATATTTTGTAGAAAGGGGAAACGCTATTAATGAATTTATTATCATTTCATTCTTTGGATGTTTTCTAGGAGATGAAGCAACTTCGATTTATGCTTTGTTTTATGAAGTTAAATTGTGTTTGGGTTTGTTAGTAACAACACACTAAACACCAATTGAATTTATTGAAATTAAATGTGAATACAGTTCTGGCTATTATATAGCTTTAACCTCTAACAATCTAAGCTGAAATTATGGAGCATAAACAGAAAGAAATCAAAGCATGATCTGATCCTAAAGATTAGGTTCTTATTTATCCTCTAACTAACCCCTAAAGACTCGGACAACTCTCTTTAATCTCTCCCTTAATCTAAATTCTAATTTAGATTACTTCATTAACTTCGCACATTCCTAGCATCCCTCGGAGCTTAGCGAATATTTCAGACTTTAATGATTTAGTCATTATGTCAGCATACTTGTTTAGTGCTTTCATAATGGACTAATTCAATTGAGCCTTCTTTTGTGAGATCCCTAAGGAAATGGTTTCTCACACGTATATGCTTGTTGCGTCCATGTAAAACTGGGTTTTTTGATAGTTTAATGGTGGATGTGTTGTCGCATTTGATGGTGGTACAATCCTCCTCTTCGTGTCAGAGCTCCTTCAGTGTTTTTTTCAGTCAAATTGTTTGGCACGCACACATTACTACTGCGACAAATTCTACTTCAATTGTTGAGAGGGTCATAATTGGTTGTTTCTTTGAACTCCATGAGATGGCTCCTGAGCTTAACAGAAAAACATATCCACTTGTGCTCTTGTTGTCCTCCATGTCTCCGGTATATTCACTATCAATGAAAGCCATTAGCTTGTCATCTCCCCCATTCTTGTAATAAATGTTGTAGTTTATCGTGCCTTTTAGATACTAAGGACTCTCTTGGCAGCTTGTAGGTGAAGGTCAGTAGTTGTTGCCATATATCTGCTTAGTACGCTTATAGCAAACATCAAATCAGGCGGTGTAGAAGTTAGATATATTAAACTTCCTACAAGTTGTTTGTAAAGAGTTTCATCAACTGTGACACCATACTTGTCTTTCCCTACTCTGGACCCTGGAACAATTGGATTGATGATCGTGTTACTCTCTAACGTTCCAAACCTTTTTCAATACTTTCAATGCATACCTTTTTTGACAGATAAATTTTCCTACAAGTTTTTGTATCACTTCTATGTTGAATATTGTCTTTAAAAGTAACAAATTAGTGACATAATTTATGGAAATTAGTGTCCTAATTTGTGGTATGATTTAAGGAAATTAGTGGCCTAATTTAAGGCTTAAATTATGGCACAATTTAGGAAAAGGGAGTTTTGGTTCATCTATAAATAGGGAAGAGTTCATGCATTGAAGAATAAGGCAAAAATCAGCAAACTCAAAGAGAGAAAATACTTAGTGAGTTTGAGAGTTTTTTATGAGTTTTGGGAAACACTTGAGAGATATTATTAGTGAGAAAGTATGTATCTGTATTCTGTATATTTTCTACTCAATTCAATAATATATCCTGCCTCCCATGAACCTAGGCGAATTACCGAACCATGTAAATTCTGTGTGTTATTTTACCGTTTTGATATATTCATATACCGCTATTTATTGTTTCTGCGCACAATAAATTTGTATCAGAGCCAAATATAGCAGTATTATATATCAAATCGAAGCTCTCGACAAGACGAACGCAACGGTGAAAGGATCGCTCAAATCAGAAGTCAAAATCACCGCCAGAAGCCACCGGAGTGCTACTATCAGCAACTGAGTCAACTCACTAAGTTGGACCGAGTCAACTCATTTACTAGTGATATTTGGACCGAGTTGGTTCATTTTTCATCCATTTTTAGCTGAGTCGGACTTATTCCTAGCTAATTGGATCATTTTGGATTTAACTGCGGACTCTGTTTTTTCAAATAAGATTTAAAATTTGGAAAAACACTATTTTAAGTTGTAAGTACAAAATTTATGTTATCCGTTTGTACTTATGGCTGATAAAAGAGAGATCGAAGAAGGTTAAAAAACTGACCTTAGAATTTTTGGCAAACCAAGTTGTTCAACTCAAAGAACTATGTTGTCCAACGCAAAGTTTAAGGTGGAAAAATTCGACGGCACCAATAACTTTGGCATGTGGGAATGTGAAGTATTAGATCTATTGTTCCGAGAAGTATCTAATATAGCCTTGGAGACCAGGCCAGGAGATTATTCAAATGAAGATTGGAATTATGTCAACCGACAAGCTTATGGCACAATTCGATTGTGCTTAGGAAAAGATCAGAAGTACTTTGTCATGAAAGAGAATGTAGCCGCAGTTCTCTGGAAGAAACTAGAAGACAAGTACATGACGAAAAGTATTGAGAATAAACTTGAAGAAGAAACTTTTTCATTTCCAGTACAAGAAAGGTACCCCTATGATTGAGCACTTAGATAATTTCAATAAAATTTTGACCGATCTGCAAAATTTAGATGTTAAAATTATCGATGAAGATAAAGTGTTGTTGTTGTTGAATTCATTACCTAAGAGCTATGAGCATTTAACCACAACCCTGTTATATGGAAAAGATGAGGTTAAGTTCATAGATGTTTCAAATGCTTTGGTAAATAATGAGTACCGGAAGAAGGATCAACATGATTACAGAGACTCAATATCAGAAGCATTGATGGCAGCTAGAGGTAGGACGAACAAAAAAAAATCTGGCGGATCAAATAATAGGGGGCAATCCAGATCAAAGTCCAAAGGAGAGTCATCCAAAATACGTCCTGCGAAGGACGAGTGTGCCTATTGTCACCAGAAAGGGCACTGGAAGAAAGATTGCCCAAACAAGGACAAGTCAAATGCAAATGTTGCACAGAAGGCCGATGAAGATGAAGAATCAACCTTTTTAGTTCCATCATCAGAAATCTACTCAGATAAGTGGATCCTTGATTCTAAATGTTTTTATCATATGTGTCCAAACAGACATTAGTTTTCGAGTTTTGAGGAGCTCGATGGAGGAGTTGTGCTTATGGGTAACGACAATTCCTATCAGACAAAAGGGATCGGAACAGTACGACTAAAGATGCACGATGGTACAATCAAACGACTTACAAATGTAAGGTATATTCCTGATCTAAAGAAAAACCTTATTTCTTTAGGTGTTCTAAATTCTGATGGTTACAAGGTAACATTGGAAAATGGAGTCTTGAAAGTTGTACGAGGTGCATTTGTAGCGATGAAGGGTACTCAGAAGGTGAACTTGTATTTCCTAGATGGGAGTACTGTTATAGGAAGAACAGCTGTCTCAAGCAATTTTGAAAAAAAGAAAAATGATTTTTCCTCGTACACCACAGCAGAATGGAGTTGTAGAAAGAATGAATCGTACTTTGGTTGAGAAAGTTTGATGTATGCTATCTCAATCCAAATTAAGCAAGGCATTTTGGGCTGAGGCTTTGTCATATGCAACTCATATAGTCAACAAACTTCCTACGACTGCATTAGATGAGAAAACTCCTAAAGAGGTATGGTCTGGACAACCTGCTACTGATTATGATTCATTGCGAATATTTAGATGTCCTGCATATTTTCATGTTAGTGAATCCAAACTGGATCCTAAAGCAAAGAAATTTGTTTTCTTGGACTTTAAGGAAGGAGTTAAAGGATTTCGACTTTGGTGTGGTGAATCTAAGAAGATCGTCTTAAGCCGAGATGTCACATTCGACGTGTCTTTTATGCTGAGATAGAAAAATTTAAAGAAAGAGAATGAAAGTCCAAATACTTTTTCTAAGGTGATGCTTGAGACTCCGGAAGATCCAGAAAAGATTGCACCGATTACCGATCGTGGTGAAGATGAAATTGATGATCAAGAAGAGATTTCAGTTGAGGTGGAGATTCTCTCACCATCACCACTGATTAATCAGCAGCCATAATCTATTGCCACTACTCGACCGAGAAGGGAGATTATGAAGCCTACCAAATACACAGACATGGTAGCATTCACACTTCCAGTAATTGATGATGATGTCCCATGCACTTACAGAGAAGTCGTGTAGAGAGTTGATAGTATGAAGTGGAAGATGGCAATGGATGAAGAGATGAAGTCTCTACATCAGAATCAAACTTGGGAGTTGGTTCAACTTCCCAAAGGAAAGAAAGCTATTGGTTGCAAATGGGTCTATGCTAAGAAGGAAGGTATTCCTGGTAAAGACAACATCAGATACAAAGCCAGACTGGTAGCAAAAAGATATGCTCAGAAAGAAGGAATAGACTACAATGAGGTATTCTCACCTTTTGTTAAACATTCATCTATTCGAATACTGTTGGCTTTGGTAGCACAGTTTGATCTCGAGTTAGCTCAACTCGATGTCAAAACAACTTTTCTCCATAGTACTTTGAACGAAGAGATCTACATGTCTCAACCCGATGGCTTCAAAGTTCCAGGACGAGAGAATTGGGCTTGCAAGTTGAGCAAGTCAATTTACGGTTTGAAGTAATCATCGCGACAGTGGTACAAGCATTTTGATAGCTTCATCAGAAACTCCAAGACGGTACCTTTATTTATTTGCTCTTATATGTTGATGATATGTTGATTGTATTTAAGAGCAAGGTGGAGATCGACAGATTGAAGGCTTTGTTGAGTTCATAATTTGAAATGAAAGATCTTAGAGAAGCTAAGAAAATTCTTGGGATGAAAATCACAAGAGATAGAGTTGCAAGCACAGTCTGTCTGACACAGACTCAGTACTACAAAGGTTTGACATTGATGAAAAAACCAAACCAGTAAGTACACCGCTTGCTCCTCACTTTCAGTTGAGTGCATTGATGTCACCTAACACTACCGATGAGAAGAAGCAAATGGAGCATGTTCCGTATGCAAATGTCGTTGGTGCCTTGATATATGCAATGGTTTGCACTAGACCTGATATTTCCCACGCTGTTAGTATGGTGAGTCGGTACATGCATAGTCCCGGTAAAGAACACTGGCAAGTAGTGAAGTGGATTCTACGGTACATCTATGGTACTGTGGATATTGGTTTGAAGTTTGAGAGAGACAAGACTGAAGGCAAACACCTAGTCAGATATGGTAGGAGGACCAGTTTGTTGGAGATCAATATTGCAGTCAACTGTAGCTTTGTCTACTACAGAGGCAGAGTATATGGTTGTAACAGAAGCATTCAAAGAAGCTATCTGGCTTCTCGGGTTGACCAAGGATTTGGGTATTGTTCAGAAGAACGTGGAGGTTTTTTGCGACAGCTAGAGTGCCATTTGTTTGGCAAAGAACCAAGTTCATCATGGTCGCACCAAGCACATCGATGTTCAATTTCATTTTGTTCGAAAAATCGTCGATGAAGAGAATGTTATACTCCAGAAAGTCGGAATTACTGATAACCTTGTAGATATGCTTTACAAAGGTGGTTACAGGGATCAAGTTTCAACACTACTTGAACTTGATCAACATTTCTCGAGCTTAGAGCGCCTAGGGCGCATTTGGAGGCAACGTTATGAACTTTTTCGCCAAGGTGGAGATTGTTAAATATTGGCTCTAAAAGTAACAAATTAGTGACATAATTTAGGGAAATTAGTGGTCTAATTTGTGGTCTAATTTATGGCATGATTTAAGGAAATTAGTGGCATAATTTAAGGCTTAAATTATGGAGCAATTTAGGGAAATAAAGCTTTGCTTCATCTATAAATAGGGAAGAGTTCATGCATTGAAGAACAAGGCAAAAATCAGAAAAAATGAGAGAGAGCATAAGCAAACTCAAAGAGAGAAAATACTTATTAAGTTTGAGAGTTTTCTATGAATTTTGGGAAACACTTGAGAGATATTATTAGTGAGAAAATTTGTATCTGTATTCTGTATATTTCTTACTCAGTTCAATAATATCTACTGCCTCCTGTGGATCTAGACGAATTGCTGAACCACGTAAATTCTGTGTTGTTTTACCGTTTTGATATATTCATATACCGATATTTATTGCTTCTGTGCATAACATTATATCCTAAAGAAATAGTTCATGCTTCCTATATCAGTCATATCGAATTCACTCATCATGAAAGTCTTGAATTCTAGCAGCAGATTAGTATCATCACCAGTAAAAATCAAATCATCAACATATAAACTTACAATGATGATTTTGCCTTTGTTGCTTTTCTTGGTGAACAAGGTTTGTTCACTTTCATACTTTTGAAAACTTTTACTGACAAAGTATGCCTCAATATGACTAAACTAAGCTGGGGGCTTGTTTTAACTCGTACAAGGCTTTGTACAATTGATAGACCATATGTTCTTTTCTCTTCCTCTAATACCCTCTAGGTTGTTCTACATAGACTTTCTCATTCAAGTCTCCACGAAGGAAGGTTGATTTGATGTCTAATTGAAAAATTGTCAATTTCTTGTGAGCTACTAATGCAATGATGGTTCCCACTATATCTAACCTAGCCACTGGTGCGAACATTTCTAAGTAATCAATGCCTTCTCTTTGTGAATATCCCTTAGCTACAAGGCGAGCCTTATGCTTAACAACTTCACCATACTCATCACGTTTTGTTTTAAATATCTACTTGACACCATTATCGGTTAATGTTCTCAAAATCTTTTCTACCACGTTGGAATCCGACATGGTTTCACCATTACTTCTCATTCTGTTTTCCACTACCATGACCCTAGCGAAATATTCAGCGATTGTTTCACTTTTTTTCATCTCCAACACCTCAAAGTCTCTTCTCAAAACTTGAGGAAAAGACCTCTTAACTCGAGCATTCCTACCAAATTTTCTCTTCCATGAGTCCCAGATAGCCTTTGAGTTGTGTCTGTCTAGAATTTGCTCGAATATAACTCTATCAATGGCCTGGTACAAGTAGTGCTTCACCTTGTGATCCTTGGTTTGGGCATCATCTAATAATGATAGTTGTGCATCAGTCAATCATATTCCAGCGATTAGTTCCTTGAAACCATTCTCTACAAGGCTCCATAATTCTTTCGATTTTAGAAAGTTTTCCATCAGCTCTCCCCAATGGTTATAGTGAAAACCATCAAAATGAAGGACTTGTGTGAAACTCTTATCCTCAAACTCAGTTTTTGCTTTGATACCAGTTTGTTAGGAATAGCACTTGCACAACACACTAAACATTGATTGAATTTATTGAAATTAAATATGAATATAATTCTAGCTATTATATAGTCTTAACCTCTAACCATTTAAGTTGAAATTATGGAGCATAAATAGAAACCAATCAAAGCATGATCTGATCCTAAAGATCAGGTCCTTATTTATCCTCTAATTAACCCTTAAAGACTCGAACAGTTCTCTTCTGAATTAACTTTTAAATTATCAATGCAAGCATATGTTTATTCATAGGGAGCTTACTTTAGGATTAACCGACGATTCCTGAAAAGGCCGGCTTTACATCGAGGGCGTAAGCAATATATTAAAGGGAGTGAACTTGCAATACTATATATGTTCTACTTTTAAGAAATTAGCTTCAAGACAAATGATATATCAAAATTGTTTCATATTATATTGCAGGGAACTTGAAGAGCTACCATACCTTTGCAACATGCAATTTGAGCCAAGTCAAGTTTTAAGGTAAGCTTGTATCCTTCATTTGCAGGCTCAATAATCTCTAAAATATCAGGACAAATTCCCTTTACCATCTGTTTGGTATAGTTGGAAATTCCACATGGTAGCATAATACCTTGGGACAGTACTGGGGTTGATATTGACAGGTAGGTATATTGTGGATCTGATGCTGAAGCCTATTTTAACATTACAGAAAATTTCCTTATCCGGAAAAAAACAAACAATCAAGCTTCACAGAAAATTTAAATGAAAAGTACTAAACAGACATTTTGAAGCCTGAAACTAAAAGCCATATGTTTTTATTTTGTGAAACAAAGAAAGGATAAGTGTGAAAAGAAAACCGCATTCCAATATTGATGTTTATCTTATATTTACTTTTAAAATGTTCTGTTTGTATAGAATTGTAATTTTACCTTGATGTGGTATTCCACAGACCCAAGTTCAAACAAGTGATGATCAATCTCCATGGGCTTATCAGCTCTGCAAGAGAGGAACGACATTAATAATCCCAACGGTTGTAATGTTTTAGACATTTTACGGGCTTTTTGGTTGCTGTAAAATGAAATTTACAGAATTAAAAAAGTATGAGAATCTCATTGCATTAATCACTAGTGAATCTTGATTCGTTTTGATTTTTTTTTTATCAATTAAAAAAAAAAGTTACGTATCTATAGGACCAATATATACTTTGATATGCTGCAAAGATAACAGTACTTGAAGAGGTTGTGAGATCTTTCACTTATCGACATTGAGTTTGAAAATATCAGAAATACATTGTGCATGACTTCGTTGATTCTTTTTCACCGTGTTTCCCTGCATCTGAAAACACATATAGATGTACTGTCTGCCAAATTCTTCTGGTTAAATTTTTTGCATTAATCACCCGGTAGATAATTGAACGACTAAATTGATGCGGTGGCTCACCTCACGCAAGAGCAAAATATTTCAAGCCTTTACGGAGCTAACTTTTTCATATTAATGAGGTCATTTCAAGGTGTTGTATGAACACCATCGGGAAAAAAAGAAGAGTAGGGTATAGTAGAATATTTGCGTGAATGTGGGTGTACAATCTTTATATATCAGTGACATCCATCCCATTTATTTTTTCCTCAAGTACTGTAAATAATAAGCATTATTAGTTTCATATGAATGTGGGATATATTTTATGCTCACTTAGCTTCTTGTATGCATAATGCATATTAATATGAAACATCACAAATTTCTGCTTGAGAAAAGAAATCATTGCCCATATATATATATAATGATCCAAATAATTATCAAGCATTGGACAGAAATGTACAGTCTTTCTTACTGATGTAATTTCAGTAGCATCTCCTTCAGAGCTGGGGAAGCCCTTTGAAAACATGTCATCTTCACAAATATGCACCTCTATCTCTAAGCTCCCTCTCTTTCTCACAAACACACACACGCACAGAGATTACATCATGTGGGTAGAAGCAAAGGATGAAATATAATGTTGCACAAAAACAATTATTGAGTATTTGTAACTTTGAGTAGAATTTAAGTTGCTAGGTTACAATCATGTTTAGCAACCTCTGAAGCAATCACTTACCTAAAAATGAAAGGTCCCTCAATATATATATATATATAGAGAGAGAGAGAGAGAGAGAGAGAGCTACTGTTTTTATATTTCCATTTTATCAAAATCCAATAAGTGAGTGGGTGTAAAATTCGATTGGTTTGTACTATCTTTGATGCTTTAATTTTCCTAGCTTTCTAATCTACACTCGGTACCATCATTGGTGGCTAAAATAGGTTCAGATTCTTCTTTCTATTTAATTGAGACATTAGGAGCTGGAAATTCATCAAATTTTTTGAAGCCACTAAATAGTATCAAATTACAAAGAATATTAAATTTCATTTTTAGTTGGAAAAAAATAATATTTTTATAAAAAAATTATTAAATATCGTAATTTGTTTATAGTTGACCTCTTTTACTAAAACAAGGGAATTAAATTAAGCAATAACTAATCTAAAATACCAAATAATATCAAGAACATGATTTAGAGGATTTGATGACCATTTCCTAGCTAGAAAGTTTGCTGAGCATATTATTAAGGAAATTCATTTGTACCAAAAATTTATCAAGTTTTGAGTCACTGACACATCAAGTAAAAAATAAAGCAGTAGAGCTGTTTCTTAATTATTATAAGATTCGTCTACAACAATTGAGCATAAATCAAACAATTAAATTGTGAGTTTAAACTCGACTAAAATGAAAACAAAACTAACCAACAAAACTCCCAATTGGCCATTAATGCAATGCTATTGAGTTCTTGAAGGCAATAACTAATAAGAGAGGTTCAAATTCAAATATTGTATATGTGTAGCTATAAATGTGTTATATATATATAAATTACCCAACAAAATTAACCTTTTATAAAATAAAGATCTCATTAAGCGTCTCATTTTTTTCCCCGATTAGTTATGCTTAGGGTTACGCATTTTTAAAAAAAATCAACCATTTAATCCAAATCTATGGTCAAATAGAGTATATATTTTTTTCTTTTAAAGGTTGGTTGATGTAAATAGATCTGAAAATTATATATACTAACACAACATAATCAAACCTACTCTTTTAATACACTAATTTTTTTAAGTATTATATACATATATTATAATATATATTATTATTAAATTATAATTGTATTAATATTTCATCTAAAATGTATATAAAACAAAAAATATAACCAAAACATGGTTTAAGAATGGTATCCAAGGAATATCTAACTCTAACATTCCAGGTAAATATTAAGAAGTTCTTTGACAATGTTAGTATTGGTATGTAATTACAAGATGAGAACAATGTTACCAATCTAATGAAATGTCTTGCTTGAGTTGAGTCGCGGATTATGTCGCGGATTATGTCGCTTTCTTTAAGACATTTTGCAACTCTATTCAAACTTGTGTAAGTAAACACAGTTTCGTCGTTTTCAGGATAAAACAACACAAAATTTTTATTTTTTGTCTCAAAATTTCACTGTACTGATAAAGTCCGGAATGCTACACCTTTAAAGTATTTATGTTGCTCGAAAAACTCCAAAAATAATTTAGTATACTCTTTTCTTTAGTTAGCTACCTAGAGCAATTTCTAAGTTGTATGTATAAACTGAGAGCTAAGGTAGGGGTGAGCAAAATATCCGATTAATCCGATCAATCCGAAAAATCCGATCAAATCCGATAAAATTAAGTGGTTTCTATCCGAAGTCGGATCGGATTCGGATTGGATTTTATCAATCCGCTCGGATTCGGATTCGGATTAGAAATATTCAAATCCGTATAATCCGATCTGATCCGATATATTTAATATATTATTTAAAAATATATTTATATATATATATATATAATTATTTAACCTAACCTAAAGAGTTGCCGTATATCTCCAAAACCTAACCTAATATATTTTTCTGTTGCCTCCATCTCTCTCCCTGCCTCTATATTTTTCTGCTGCCTCCATCTCTCTCCCTGCCTCCATTGTTAAGTGCTTCTCTGCTGTTGCTTTTCTGCTTCACAACTACTTCTGCTTCGTAGCTGTTTCTGCTTCTCTACTTCGCAGCTGCTTCTCTACTTTGTAACTGCTTTTGCTTCTCTGCTTCTGCTTCTCTGTTTTTGCTTCTCTGCTTCTGCTTCGCTGCTGCTTCTGCTTCTGCTTCTCTGCTTCGCTGCTGCTTCTGCTTCTCTACTTTGCTACTGCTTCTCTACTTTGCTACTGCTTCTCTACTTCGTTGTTGCTTCTGCTTCTCTGCTCGCTGCTACTGCTACTGCTTCTGCTCGCCATCGCTACTGCTCGTGCTTCTCTGCTCGCTCGCTGCTGCTGTTGTTGCTCGCTGTTGCTACTTCTTCTTCTACTGCTCGCCGCTGCTGCTTCTTCTGCTGCTTGCTGCTACTGCTACTGCTACTGCTGCTGCTTCTGCTGCTGCTGCTGCTGCTGCTCGCTGTTCGTTGTTCTTCATCATCCTTAACAAGAAGGTTATATTTTTTGATGACATTATAAGAAAACTTTGAACGGTCATAATTTTGTGTAGTGAAATCTGTTTTGGACGAATTTTTTTATGATTTCATATAACTTTTCGATATCTAGGCACACCAAACTGTTAAAGGTGGTTTTTCCAGAGTTTTTCGTCAAAAATGCTGTTTTTCGCCAAAAATGCTGTTTTTCATGCTTTAATTGAGCTATAACAATTTTTAAACTACTTTTAAAATATTGAGATCTATCGTGGTTTGGTGGAACAAATTTCATCATTGTAGTACATCATGGTTATTTACATAATTATAAAAATCAATATCATAAAACATTGTTTTATGTTTTTCGCCAAAAATGCTGTTTTCATGCTTTAATTGAGCTATAACAATTTTTAAACTACTTTTAAAATATTGAGATCTATCGTGGCTTGGCGGAACAAATTTCATCATTGTAGTACATCATGGTTATTTACATAATTATAAAAATCAATATCATAAAACATTGTTTTATGTTTTTCGCCAAAAACGCTATTTTTCATGCTTTAATTGAGCTATAACAATTTTTAAACTACTTTTAAAATATTGAGATCTATCGTGGCTTGATGGAACAAATTTCATCATTGTAGTACATCATGGTTATTTACATAATTATAAAAATCAATATTATAAAACATTGTTTTATAAATGGTGCATGTTAATTAAACATTTCATTCGTATTATTAAAGTTTTAGTTATATTATATATAAATGTTCAATACATATTTTAAATCACATGAAATTAAACATGTCCAACATCACCCCACGTCTATGTGCACATTTTTACAATTATTTATTGCAAATGTCTAATATTTGTTTCTACAACTATACAAATGGTTTTAGATAAAGATAATGATACACTTTATGTGATTGAAGAAGTAAATAAAGATGAAAGTGTAACACAACCAACTCAAGATGAAGATTCTGTAAGTACTCCAATTCCTGACCTATGCATTGCTTCTAAAGAAGAATGTAAAAAAGTTTCCTCTAGATCTAGTAGTAAAGCATGGGCTCATTTTACTATAGAAGGGGTAGGGCAACATCGCAAAGCTATATGCAAATATTGTAAGAAACACTATAAGTATGTGTCAAGCAAATCTGGCACGTCAAATTTGCTTGCACACATTTCCATTGGATGTGATAAGTTTCCCGGTAGAGTTCTTAAGAAACAAAAAACTTTAGCTTTTCATAAGGAAGGAAGTCTTGTACCTCATAGTTTTAATGCTGAAAGATGTAGAGAAAAATTGGTAAGGATGATAATAAAAGATGAATTGCCATTTATTATCGTAAAAGGTGAAGGATTTAAGGAGTTTATTGAAGAGTTACAACCTTTGTTTAAAATCCCTTCTCGGTGGACTATTGCAAGAGATTGCTTGAATTTGTACGTTACTGAAAGGGTAAAATTAAAAGAGTTGTTGAATAGAACTAGTAAAAGAATATGTCTTACCACTGATACATGGATATCTTGTCAAAATTTATGTTATATGTGTTTAACTGCTCATTTTATTGATAATGGTTGGAATTTACAAAAGAGAATCTTGAACTTTTGTCAAGTTCCAAATCATAAAGGTGATACACTTGGTAGAGCAATTGAAGCATGTTTGTTAGATTGGGGCATTGATAGGATATTATGTATTACAGTTGATAATGCAAGTTCTAATGATACTGCACTTACTTATTTGAAAAAATGCATTAATGGTTGGGGTAATGCAATTTTAGAATCAAAATATTTGCACATGTGATGTGGTGCACATATTCTGAATTTAATTGTTGAGCAGGGTTTGAAAGAGTATAACATATCAATAAATAGGATTCGTGATGTTGTAAGATACGTGAGAGGATCACCAATTAGACTACAAAAATTTAAGAGTGCTGCTGAAATGGAAAAACTCTCTACTCAAAAACTCGTTTGTTTAGATGTTACGACAAGGTGGAATTCAACTTATTTGATGTTGGATTCTGCAACTTATTTTCAAAAAGCATTTGAAAGGTTAGAGATCACTGATTTGGGATACTATCAAGAGTTTTGTCGAGGTGAAATTAAACAAGCTCCGACTATAATGGATTAGGATAATGCGAGACGTTTTGTCCAATTTTTGAAAGTTTTTTATAAAGCTGCATTAATGTTTTCTGGATCTTTATATGTGACTTCTAATTTCTTCTTGGATCGTATTTGTTTTATTCATGATCAACTTGATATGTGGAGTAAATGCGAGGATTATATTATGATGAAGATGGCTAGTGATATGAAGGTAAAGTTTGACAAATATTGGGGAGGAATATCTAAAATGAATATGATGTTATTTGTGTCTATTTTACTTGATCCTAGGCATAAAGAGTGTTCTTTACATCTAAGTTTTTTAGAATTGTGTAATGGGGATGAGATTGAGGCTTCAATGAGTTCTAAAAGGGTAAAAAAAACTTTGGAAGATATGTACGAGGAGTATCATAAAGCGTATTTTCCCTCAAATATAGAAAAATCTTCTCAACCTTTAGAAATGGGTACAGAAGGTTTTGGTTTAGAAGCAGATGCATTCCAACTTTATGCTTCTCGTAAGAGAAAGCATTTAAAAGAAGTTCATACTATGGAAAACAAATCTGAAGTGGAAAAATACTTACTAGAAGCATTGGTTGATATGGATGATGAAAAATTTGATCTTTTAAGTTGGTGGAATGTTCATTCCTCAAGATTTAAGATTTTGTCTTTGATGGCTCGAGATGTATTGGCCATACCAGTATCTACCGTAGCATCTGAATCTGCATTCTCTACTGGTGGTCGTATAATTAATCCATACAGGAGTTCCTTATCTTTTAAAACTGTACATTCTTTGATTTGCACTCAAAATTAGATTCGTTCATCTCCAATCATTAATATCCAAAAGTCACTTGATGAAATTGAAGCTCTAGAATCAGGTATATTTCATAAAACTTTCAAATATATATAGATTTATTTGTTATCAAATATATATTATTATGTTTATTAGCTTATTATATATGTATATTTTTAACTTTTTAATTTTTCATTGTGCAGATATTCTTGATGGTATTGGTGATTTAAACCTTGAATGATTATCAAAAAGTTATTGTTATTAATGTTCGTAGAGTGAAGTTAATTTATGTAATTGTTATTTAATTTTTTGGAGTTAAATTATTACTATGTATATTTGGAGTTAAATTATGTAATTAATGTTTAATTTTTTCTTTTTGATTATTTTTGTTGAATTATTTTTAATCATGTTGTCACTTACTTTTTTAATTTGTATGAAAAATATTTTTATTTTAGATTTTTTTATTATATATAATTTTTCATTTTATATGTTGAAATTAAATCAGATTTGGATTTTTTCGGATTGACATTTATAGCGGTTCCAATCGGATTGATATTTCATAATTTTTTTATTTATGTAATTTTTTTAATAGATTTAAATTAAAATTTTGGATTTAATAATTTTCGAATTGGATCGGATTCAGATTGACTTAAAATTAGCAAATTCAGATTTGTTCGGATTGGCATGTACAACAGATTGGTTTCGAATTGAATAATTTTTGGTTTAAATAATTTTCGGATCGGATTCAGATTGACTTAAAATTGGCGGTTTCAGATTTATTCGGTTTGGCATGTATAGCGGATCGGATTCGGATTGAATAATTCATAATTTGCTTCGGATCGGATCGGATTCGGATTGACCTAAAATTTGCGGTTTTGAACCGATGCTCACCCCTAAGCTAAGGTCCTCAATTTATAGTTTGAAAAATGATGTGCAGAGTTCACACAACCATAAAAAAAACAATCATGTATGGGTAGATAAAAAATAATCATAATTGGGTGGATAAAAAATGATCATGCCCAGATGGATTTAAAAGGGTCATGTTCGGGTGGATTAAAAAAATAGTTTTTTTTAATTTAAAGAAAAATAAAAAATGTTACCTCACACGCACGAACTAGGCACGACTGGTCGAACAAAGGCGGCAACGCACATGTGTGTGAAATAACAATTTGCCTAGATTTTTTCTCTTTCCACAAAAATGAATACCCGTTAAGACTCAATCTCAATTGCAAATTATTCTCTAGTTAAACATTTTTTAAGTGATGTAAACTAACAATGTGATACAAAATTTTAAGAGAGTAAAATTTGTCATTTATTCTCATTATTTGTCTTTATTGAAATTCATTTCCAGACAATGTATCCTTAATCATAAAACACTCTTTAAGACGAATGTATTTTATATTTCAATGAACATATTTATTTACTTTACTTTCCTTTTTTTATTTAAAAAATTATATGATAAATTAAAATTTTATTCGTTTAAATTAAATGAAATTTTTATATTAGTGTAAAACTTCAAACCCAAATCACCTTCAAACTAATCATGCAGATTGGTTTGAAAGTTAATTTTTGAAATCATAAATAGATTAAAATTTTATATTTTTTAAAGCTATTAAGATAAAATGATCTATTAACCAATTTAACTAATCTAAGTAACTTTTATATGGTCTCGTATATATATTATTTTTGTTTATATATTACTACTTCTTCTGTCTATATTATTTTTAATTTATATGTATTTATATTATATAATTTTTTTATATATGAAATTTTATTTTTTAAAATAAATAAAAGTATATTTTTATAAAAAAGATTAAAATTGAAATTATATTAAATAATTGAATTATTAAAAATAAATTATTCATTTCGCTGCACCAACAATAATTTTTTATTAATTATAATATATTGACTCATTGTTCTCCATTATATCAAAACGATAATCGACTTCCAAATTCCCAGTGTAATCAATCTTGACCATCGACCGGAATTACTTTTAATTTCTACATCTGAAACGCCAAAGCACCTACATATATTCCTCTCCCATTTATTTTCTTTCTTTTCCTCTCTCCCCGACTCCAAGTCGGCCACAAACCCTCGTTACCTGTTTCTTCCAATTCTCCAAAGTTACGAACCCACCATAACCGTAAAGATCCCAAGGAGTAAGCTTTGATTGAAAGAGGACAGGGTTGAGAGAGTTTGTTCGATAAATAGAGATGGATTCAGATCAGGGAAAGCTATTTATTGGTGGGATTTCATGGGAAACAACGGAGGATAAGCTGACGGAGTATTTTGGAAACTACGGCGACGTTTTGCAGACTGTAGTTATGAGAGATAAGGTCACTGGGAGGCCTAGAGGTTTTGGGTTCGTGGTGTTTTCAGATCCCTCGGCACTCGATAGGGTTCTTCAGGACAACCATGTCATTGACGGTAGAACGGTGAGAGACATATTCACTTCCGGTTTTTCATACTTTTAGTGCTTTTCTTGACTGTTCAATTATCAGGTATTTGGTACATCTCGATTTTCTTTTGGTTTGAGCAGCCTGTTTTGTGCTTTAGTTAATGAGAATGCTCTATATCACAAATTTGTGATTATCTCAAATTGTAATTGGATCATCAAATTTTTAAATTTTTAAATTATCAAAATCATGTGAGCCAGTACCAATCGAATTCTGCCACAATATTTGAGATTATCACAACTTTGTGATATATAGGGGTTGGAAAACCCAAAATCTTAACCTACCTATGATCTCAAAAAACCAACTTTTAAGCCAACCTATAAGGTTAAGGTAGGTTGGTTTGGACCTATAATCTTAATATGTTATAAAAGTTTCCTCTTATTGAAAAAGAAAAAAACATACCTTATGATTTAATTTAATCTCTTATCACTAAGAAGAGATAAGATGGTTCTAGTAGGTATTATGCAATATAAAATTGTGATTGTTTTAAAAATTAATCATTGAAATCTTTCTACAAAATAATTATAAAAAATTAAAGAAATTAGAGTGTGTTTAGCAACTTAATGAACATCAGACGGAGTTGTAGATCCATCTGAAATCTCATATTTCCAATTGGGAACATGCAGTATATATTGTAATGTAAGAAAAAATTATTAATTTGGAGGTTTTGGATCAATTTGAGAGTGACTTGAGTGAGACGTGGAACATGAGTGATGAGAATGACTGTGAGTGTCCGATTGAGGGTCCTTACTGATTAGATTTAGATATTACAATTTTAAATAATTCAAAATTACAATTATAATATATAAAGTAATAATTAAAAATATATTTTAAAAAATTAGTATGTATTAATATTATATGTTTGGTTTAGTTCATTCAATTTTCATAACTTCTGAAACTTCAACCAAACTGATAAGATTGGTTTTAATATTTTTTGGACTTATGTGGACCAACCAATCTAAAAAAAAAGGTTTGGTTTGATCTAGGACTTGGTTGGTTGGTTGTTTTTTGAAAAAAATATCCACCTCTTAGGAGTGTTCTTAGTTAATTGTTTTTATTTTTATTTTATGATAAATTGTTATTTGGTTTGTTGATTATTGGGTTACTTTTCTTTATTTATTTTGTTATGATATTGGGTTCCTTCATTGGGCTTATTTTAACTATACGATGTACACATCCTACTTTTAAGTTTTAACCCTGAATGAGGTCTAATGTTAGACAAGAGATAAGATATTTGTTAGACAAAAAATTTGTCAAAGAGTTATCTATGATCATTGCCCAGTATTTTTTAGCACTTAAACCAAACAGTGGTTCCAATTCCCTTTAAGTTTGAAAATGTTTGGCTCGACCACAAAGATTTCATTAATAAAGTGTATAATTGGTGGCGAGAAGTGTCTGTTTTGGGATGAAGTGGCTATAAGTTTATGAAAAATTTTGACTTATTGAAAAAAAAAGCTTAAAAGATGGAATAAGGAGGAATATGGAAACTTGAAAGATAGAGGAAAATCTTTGGAGAAAAGTTTTTTTTTAGATAAGTGTCAAGTGAATGGAAGTTTTAATGATTCTTTCAAAGCAGAGCTTTCGAGCCTAAAATCTCAGATGGAAAACTTAATTTTAAATGAAGAAATCTCTTGAAGACAAAAATCAAGAGCTACATGTATTAAACAAGGTGATGTGAACACAATTTGTTTTTTCATGCGATTTTCAACGGAAGAAAGAATAAAAATTTGATTGAAAAACTTGAGAAAGAAGATGGAAGTGTAGTGGATGATGATCATCAAATTGAAGAGGAAGCAGTGAGTTTCTTCAAGAAGCTAATTCTAATTCCAATGGATCGAGACAAAAACTTCAAGTGTTAGACTATGAGTGTATTTTAGATAAAAGAATTCGTTGGTTAAATAGACTTTTTGAAGAAGAGGAAGTTAGTAAAGTAATTTTTGAGTGCTTGGAAGATAAGGCTTCTAGTCTTGATAGATTTAATTTTGTTTTTTTTAACAAGTGTTGGGAGTTGGTTAAATATGAGCTACTAGAGGTGTTTTGGGATTTCTTCAATAATGGTCATCAATTTATATAAGATAATTTCCAAAGTTTTGTCTCTTAGGCTAAAAGAGGTCCTTGAGTCCACCATATTTGTTGCACAAGCTGCTTTTGTTAAAGGTAGACGAACTTTAGATGCAGTCTTTATAGCGAATGAAGTTGTTGAGGAGCATAGAAGGAATAATAACGAAGTTTTGATTTTCAAGATTGATTTTGATAAAACCTATGACCATATTGATTGGACTTTCTTGAACTTTGTCTGAAAGAAAAAGAGCTTGGGGAAAGATGAAGATTTTGGATCAAAGGTTGTTTGTGTTCCATAAAGTTTTCACTAATTATTAGTGGGAGATCAAGAGGACACGTTCAGACGTCAAGAGGGGTTTGGGTAGTTGATGGGTTGAGCCACTCTTTCCTTTTTTTTTGGGTAGTTGATGGGTTGAGTCGATTGATGTAAAGAGGCAAGAAGTTTCATCTAATAGATGTTCTTTGTGTTGGAACAAATTGTGTTGAGGTTTTTCATTTTTAGTTTTCAGATGATACTATTTTCTTTGAGTAATGAGGATAAATTCAAAAACTTGGTTAGTGTGATTCAACTTTTTGGTTTTGTACGAGGGTTGAAGATTAACTTGTCCAAAAGTTACTTATTAGGTATTAATTGTGATGAAAATAAAGTGTTGGTTTTAGCTAATTCGTTGGGGTGTGAAGTTGAGAATAAGCCATTGAAATATTTGGGTTTACTTTTAGGAGACAATCCAAGAACTATAGAGTTTTGGTCATCAGTTATTTAAAGATTTGAAAAAAGATTGATAGGGTGGAAGAGAGTTTTTTCTCTAGAAGGGAGCAGTTAATCTTGATAAATTCAGTTTTTTCGAATCTTCTTACATACTACTTGTCAATTTTTAGGATACTTGTGAGAGTAGCCAAAAGATTGGAGAAAGTATTGAGACTTTTTGTGAGATGGTGCTAGTGAAAGGGAAAAAAAATCATCTTATCAGTTGGGCAACTATTCAAAGATTGAAGAAAAAATTAGGGTTAGGTATCATTTATATTATCAAAAGAAATAAGGCTATTTTAGGGAAGTGGCTTTGGAGGTTCTCCTTGAAGGTAAATTC
This sequence comes from Hippophae tibetana, assembly GCA_037013495.1. NCBI lineage: Eukaryota > Viridiplantae > Streptophyta > Magnoliopsida > Rosales > Elaeagnaceae > Hippophae > Hippophae tibetana. The sequence continues at coordinate 41,896,785 of CM072805.1, read as the reverse complement.
CATTTGGCATAGAATAATTAAAGTGGATATAGGTTGGATGAGAATGGACAGGATGTGGTTGAGTTTGTTGTAATCCTCGGATGACAATAGTTAAGTACTCGGGTCCGTTCCTTTCTAATGGCAAATATAAGGTGAGAGATAGAAATAAAATTTGTTTTTGGAAGGATCAATGGGTGAAAAGTGATTCTTTTTCAACAAAATTTCCAAGGTTATATAGTTTAAGTTTGGAGCAAAATATTTCTATCAACAAGTTGCTTTCACATGAAGGTTGGAATTTTTAGGTTTACGAGAAACTTCAATGATTGGGAAGTTGTAGATTTCTCAAACATGATGTTACAATTGGAAAGAGTCACAATAAGGATAGATACTTGTGATAGAGGTTTGGATCAATGATTTTTCTGGATGTTTTTCTTGTAAATCTTATTTTGAGGTTCTTAAGGATAACCCTTTGAATCAAGATTTTGATCATTTCACTTTTGTGTGGATAGACTCAATCATTTTAAAGTAAAATCTTTGAAGTGATTGATTACTCTTTTGAAGTTGAACACAAATGATTGGATTCAATTGAAGTTTTCTCAAGTCTTATCTTTCTCCTAATTGGTGTGTGTAATGCAAGAATAATTTTGAAAATATAGATAATTTATTCTTACATTGTCTAGTTGCACGTTTTCTTTGGTCTAAGTTACATAGTACTATAGGTTTTCATTGGGTTCTCCTAATTTCTTGTTAGTCACTGTTTCTGGAAACTTTCTATATGCATAGGAATAGTAATAAAGATTTGAAGGCAAAAGTGTTGTGAATCTGTAGGTAGGAGTAATCTTTTGAGTTTTGTGGATGGAGAGAAATAGAAGAATTTTTGATAAGTGTGAGAACGATCCGAATGTGTTATGGGAGAAAGTTCTTTTTTTTTTTTACTTCTTCTTGGGCTTCAATATCTAAAGATTTAAAGGATTATTCTCAATTTCTTATAAGTCGTAATTGAGAAGCTTGTATTTCTTAGTGAGAAGGTTTTTTTAAGAGTTTTGTTTTGGAGTTGCAAGTATATTATCGATTCACTTTGTATAGTTGTTTTTTATCTTTTTTATTAATATAATATAAAGTTTCTTATAAAAATAAAATAAAATAAAAAATTTTAACAGTTAGATTTATTTCAATCAATCTCTACCATTAAGTTTTATCAAGAAGTAATTATTAACTTAAATGTATCAAACATCTGGATGTGTTGTTGCTTTGTGTTTTCTATTTTGATGTGTGACCTTGGTTTTCCACATTTATTACATGCGTGGTCTGAAGGGTACTAATGACCTTGGTTTACTGTATTTGCTGTATTTTTTTTGCGGGAGTTGAAGTGGTTTGTTAAAGCTTGCAATATCTCTTTCATTTTTTAAATAGGAATAGGAGTAGTACTAAGAATTTCATATTCCTTGTTAGTTGGTGAGGATTTTATTGATTTTTAAGCTGTTAATTTGCTCCCATTACACCCCCATTAGATTTTAAGCCACTTCACCCTTTTTTGAACCACTTTGTTTTTCTGTTGTTCATTTATCGAAGTTTCAAACATTGATAGTGCTTTATATAAATGGTTCATGAGCTACAGAATACAGACATAATTTGTCAATTCATTTATTCTTACCTGTTGAGTGAAGCCTCATTTATGGAATTTGTCATTACTTAAAGATTGGGTTTCAATTAATGATGGTGTGTCTGTACCGTCACAATTCTGAAGGGAAATTTTTTTGTAGGTTGACATGTAGCATCTGATACCTTTTGGGTGGATTACTTGATCTATGCACGTTTCATGTATTTGCATTCTCTTGAGTTTGACATGATCTATGTCTGAATGTTTTCTAACGTCCTGCAATTTACTAAATATTGCTGGACAGATGCTACTACATTAAGTTTCATCCATCCTTTTTTTAATAAAAATTTCATCCATGATTCATTCTTCACTCCATGCATATGCTTAACCGTCAATGTATATTTCAGGTTGAGGCTAAGAGAGCTTTATCAAGAGAGGAACAACAAAGCTCTGGTAGAACTGGGAATTTTAATTCTGGTAGAAATGGGGGAAATGGTGGAAATATCAGAACCAAGAAAATATTTGTTGGTGGATTACCTCCAACAGTAACCGAAGAAGGTTTTCGTGAGTATTTTGAGGCATATGGTCCTGTCACTGATGTGGTAGTCATGTTTGATCAAAATACAGGACGGCCTCGTGGGTTTGGATTTATTTCCTTCGATACTGAAGAAGCAGTTGATAGAGTTTTGCAGAAGACATTTCATGATTTAAATGGTAAGCAAGTGGAGGTAAAACGTGCTCTTCCAAAAGATGTCAGTACTGGTGGAGGTAGTCGATCCATGGGTGGTGATGCAACTGGTGGTGGTTATCATGGATATGGGGCATCTGGTGGTAACACCAATGCTTATGATGGCCGAATGGATTCCAGCAGGTATATGCAACCTCAGAACACTGGTAGTTTTCCATCTTATGGTTCTTCCGGGTATAATGCGTCCGGGTATGTGTATGGTCCTTCGAATAATGGTATTGGTTATGGAGGTTATGGTGATGCCAATTCTGGCTATGGTGGTCCTGCTGGCGGTGGCTATGTGAATCCTAATGCTCCTAGTCTTGGCTATGCAAGTGGTGCTCCAGCTGCCCCTAGAAGTTCATGGAATGCTCAAGCTGCTGCTGGGTATGGTGCTATGGGGTATGGCAATACTGCTCATTGGGGTGTTCAAAACAGCGGTGGTGCTGGTGCAGGCAGTTCTGGTCAAATTCCCAACTTACCTTCTGGTTATGGATATGGTGGCTACAGTGAAAGTGATGGTGTTTATGGCAATTCTCCTGCTTATGGCTCTGTTGGAGGGCGTTCTGGGAGTGCCCCAAGTAATAATGCTGGAGGTGCAGGTGGGGGAGAACTCCAAGGGAGTGGTGCTGGCTACATGGGAAGTGGCTATGCTGATGGAAGCGGAAATGCAGCATGGAGGACAGATTCATCACAAGGATCTGGAAATTATGGAGCTTCAGAGGGAAGTGGTCAGGTTGGTTATGTAGGCGGGTATGGCGGTGGTCAAGTTCGACAAGTCCAACCACAATAATTTTGATGGTTCTATGTTTGGATGAATCTCCACCTTTCCTTGAAGTAATATGGCATATGCATTTCCTGTCATCAACAGTCAGCATCTGTGATTCACTACCGCTAGACTGGTTGGATTGCTTGAATTTAGTAGTTTGCACTATCATTTGCTAGGGGATAATAAGTAGTTTGGAGTAACTTAGATGCTCTTCTTATTTAGTATTTTGTTCTGAGTGTAGTTTTTTCCTGGTATGCCTATACTGGTCTACTATCTGTTTCTTTATTTTCCTTTTCTTCTTCTTCTCTTTTTTTTTTTTTGTCATTCCTTTATTTTCCTTATTTTCTTTGTCATTCCTTTATTTTCCTTATTTGTTTGTAGTGTCTAAACTACAGGAGCTTATATAACCTTATCTATGTTTGCCTTACTACAGTTGAGTGTTCAATTTATGTCGTCTTGTTGGTAATGTATTTTGATTTTTTAGGCAGGGATTCCATTGTTATTCTATATTTGATTTGCAGAGTCAGAATATGGAGATGTATTATAAGGGTTTTGATTAATAGCAATGGAGCTATGGGTTGATCAACTCGTATGGCATGGCATAATCATTTTTCCCCTGTATTTGCCCTTGTGTTATACAGGAGGAGAGGTGCGCAAGTTCAAAATTGAAATGTGCAGTCATGCCTGACACGAGCTTCGTTGTGTGGTGCATGTGCATTGGGGGGGCGTTCAGCATGGAGTGGAATCAAAGAGTTTGTTCGGTTTAATATTTGCTTTTTATGTGAGGGAATCTTCATGCTTCAGCCGGGTCCAACGAAATCATTTGCTGATTCATTGCATCCAGGTCAATAGTGTTTTAAATGCTACACAGTTTTATGTTTGCCTTACAGAATTAAGCTACAAGCAGACTAGCAGACTAGCAGCCTTCGGTATGTAGACTAAAGTAGTGGTGGCCCTTAAATTTAATTGTGTTGAACAGTATTTCATTTACTAGGGAGTTGATCATGGGCATATTTTTTTATATATTATCTAGCGTGTTAGGAGAGATGCCTTCTCATAGAATGCTTCTCATATCCTTGAAGAATAGAGTAAGTTCAAGTATCTATTGGAATTTTTGGTGTTAATATTTTACGTGGGGAATTGGAGCTATAAATGCCAAACCTTTACTAATTATACTATTAGACTGCTGGCATTTGTTTTCGAAAAAATAGAATAGATGGATTCAGATTAGTTTTTTTATTTATTTCGTGCAATGTCTTGTTTCGGTAGGGTTATGATTAGTATTTAATATGACTGGTAGTAACTGTTAGTTTTCCTTTCACATGGTTACATTGATTTTATTGCATTGTGGGGATGACCTTTTGGTTTCAGTTGGAGCAAGATTTTCATTATCTAAGCTCATGTTAGGTTAATGGTAATATGATTGGTTACATTGTTTTTCTTGCATTGTGGGGATGCCCTTTTGGTTTCAGCAGGAGCAGGATGTTAATGGGTTTTTCATTAGTTAAGCTTATGTTTGGTTGAAAACAATAGCAATGTTAATGGGAAAGAATCTTGATCATTTATGTGTTTGGTTTAACTCTTAATCTAGAATAGAATAGAAAGCATTCTACTAGTAAAACTCATTTCTCACACTTTTCAAGATTATATTGAAATTTTTTATTTTCTTCAATTATTTGTATTCTCATTTATAATTATTTTCTCATTCAGATTTCGAATAAAGTTTTATTTATTATTTTGTTTAATTAATAAATGTATAAACTTTATTTTCAATATTATTTATTGTTTTTATTCTACTGTTCAAACAAACGTTATAATAATAATAGTATTGTGTTAACTTTCGCAAGGTTTCTGATTAGGTTATATAACAGTTGAGTTTCTTCTTTTCAATCCAACAGTATTTGTATTCTCATGTATTGTGGAGACTCATACTACCTTTATATACGTCCCTGGCACCCTCAATCGATAAAAGTTTTTGTTGATGTGGGCAGTGGTTACTTCATCCAGAAAACAATGACTAAAGAAGGCCTTTAATGTAATTTGTAACCGAAATATCGACTTGCTAAAACCCAATCTCAACCAACTTATTGTTGAGGTTGTTTCGCAAAAGAAAAGCAGACGAAGTAGGTGTTATTTTGCAAGCAAAAATTGAAGTAATCTCCTGCCTCAGGTTCATACTTTTTATTTGGTCATTTCTCTTTAGATGATGATGCAAGTGGTTTTTGTTAGCTAACTGTTACAGATGAATACAATTTTTTTTATTAGGAAACTAAACTCGTCAATATTATAAGTTTTTATAGTTAAGGTGAGTTTGCTCAAGATGTTTTTTGATTTAAAATAAAATATAAAATTTAAGATATATTACTATTTTAAAATATAAGAACATTTGACCAAACTATTTTGTTATTTTATATATATATAATAAGCATGTATGCAACTAATTAGTATTACACAACATTGTGGTTCACTTAAGTAGCTTAGTTGTAAGACTTGCTCTTATTGAATTATTATGTTGTCTCTTATGCCAACTTGTTTGATAGAATAAAAGAATTATGGATGATATCTCTAACTTAAATTTTTAGAAGAATCAGTTATTAATTAGTAATTTTTTTGAGAATTAAACATGCTTGCGTCAAGTTTTTAGACTATACTTTCTTGGTTAAAGTTTTTTTTTAAAATTAGTTCAGACAAAAGTTATATGTGTAAATTTGATTTACATATCATAAACACCTCTAAGTGCTAAAAGTGGTGTCAAAAACAAAGTCAAGGTTGAAAGTTTTTACGATAATTTAAAAAAATAGCCGCTCTCTCAATAAGTAAAACTCTTGTCCTTAACACCGAACACTGTAAAAAATCTGTTAAGTCTCATCTCATTCTTCACTAGTTCTAATAAAATAGTACTTTAAATTACATAATAATTTTATAAACATTAAAAAATGAGGAAAATAAAATATTATACACATTTAAACACTAAAATATGGATTTGGTATGTCAATACACGGTATTGAAACCATTATTGCAGTTGCTAAGCTTTGATATCAAGGTTAATTTTGATATTTGCCCAAAGTTATAAGTTATACCCATTAAATATTGTTTACATTTAATTAATATCTTGCTTATTTGATTTTTTTTTTCAGGATGATATTAACTGAATTTAGGATATAGACACGTACATGTATTAGATGGTCGAGCGAGGGTTGAACATGATGACATGTTTAATAAATGGGTGAGTTGAAGATTTGACAAGTATAGTTTTTTGCTAACAATCCATTAACACCATTTAAGCTTCGTACAAACTTGATGTCCATAATTCGTGTTAAAGAACTTAATATCCAGTTGGTGAAAATCAACACACCAGCTGCAAGCAGCCACTAACAACTTGGTATGGTAAGAAATGATAGGTTATTCAAGAACATGTCTCTTTATAATTGTGTTTTTTTTTAATTATTATTATTTTTGCTTTTCTTTTGTATAAATAGGTTGTAAATATTCGTTTATTCATAATCAATAAAATCATTTCTTACATGGTATCAGAGCTTAGGAAATAATTCCTAAAAAATTCAGCTCACATAGAAATTTTTTCATTTTCTCATTCTGTTTTTTTTTCAAAATCAATTTCGATTCACAAAATAATTTCAATTTCATCCCATTATAATATCCAGAAGAATCCGAGCAATCTGCAATTAATTTCAAGCAAAAATACCACCTCATGCACTCACACGCACTATCCTTGAGTCCACCGGCGTTCCACGTGCCTTGCCGGAGTCACACGCGTCAGCTGCTGAGGAAGACTACTCCAACGACACATCGTTCGTGTGCTTCTGAAGCAAACAACGCTTCATTTACCCAGTTCGGTCCTCCATCCGGTCTGGTTCGATCTTCATCCGGTTCAGTGCTCCATCGTTGCAGCCGTCGTTCCACCCACTTTTCGACCGGTTCTGCGGCTAAAATTTCCGATTCTGTAATCCTTGACTCATTTTCTATAAGATAAAGCATATTTCAGTTCATTATTTGTTTCATAAATAGTCATTATTGTCTAAAACACACTTAAACCTATCTCGTTCTTTCGATTTATTTTACTCAACAATAATGTCTATAACTACCAATACCAACCCACCCTACTTTACCAAAATGGTATGATGACCCTAGTCATTCATTATATCTACACCACTCAGACCACGGTTTACACATCAGCACGTGGAAAAATCTTGCTCATGGAACCTTTACCTACAGTAAATAAGGTATATTCACTCGTTGTTCAAGATGAAAAGCTGAGAGTTGTCTCCATGCAAACCATAGGAAGGATGCCAGAAGTTGCCACACTTGTTGCTAGAGATGGTCGTCCACAATATCCTCACAAAAATTACCCACCAAGGAACCCACATCCCAAGTAAAATCGATGCAACAATATAGGTCATAATTCTGAGAATTGCCGAAGTCACCTAAAATGTGATTTTATGGTCTCAATAGACACAATTTTGAAAACTAATGAAAGTGTCTCAAATGCAATTTCTGTGGTTTGAATGGACATGACATCAACATGTGTCGGAAGAAATGAGCAATTCAAGATAAGAGAAATACAAGTTATGACTTCCCCTCCAAAGCTTACCATACTGACTTTCAAGAAAGTTGCTCCGACATAAAGACATCATCCCACAACCTTACATCTGCCCAATATCAAGAGCTCCTTACACTTCTCAATAAATCCAAATCAGGTAGCATGACAAGTCAAGTGACTACTTCTTCAGGTAACACATTATTTGCAACTGTTTTCCATTTAGAAACTCGTTGGATTTTTGATACAGGAGCAACTGATCATATGGTATGTTCCCAAAACCTTATGAGCTCCAACATTCTAGTCACTAATCGTCATGTGCATTTACCTGATCATTCTCTTGCCCGTGTCACACATATTGGCACTGTAAATTTCTCCAATAATTTCATACTCTATAATGTCTTAGTTTCAAACTCAAACTACATTTTTCCATGTCACCTTCACTAATAGTATGTGCTTTGTTCAGGACAAATGCTCAGGGAAGACGATTGGGATGGGAACTGAGAAAGTAGGACTCTACTACCTGACTATTTCTGAAAAGGCTGGATGTTTCTTCATTTCAAATACTGTTTCCACCAACTCTCATCTATGACATCAACGACTTGGTCATTTATCTAATAAAAATTTACATGTAATTTCTCTTTCCATCAACACACATTTTTATTCCATTAGTGATTGTTCTATTTGTCCATTAGCTAAGCAAACATGTAATCCATTTCCTTTAAGTTCCATCAATACAAAAGCACCTTTTGAAATTATTCATGTCGATATTTGGGGTGGCTATCACATTCCAACACTTAATGGAGCATGTTATTTCCTCACTAATGTTGACGACTACTTAAGATGCATATGGGTCTATCTCTTACATGCTAAATCTGATACATACACATTTCTTACCACCTTCATTAATCTTGCTGAAACACAATTGTCATCCAGAGTTAAAATCATTCGTAGCGACAATGGACCAGAATTCTCTATGACCCAGTTGTTTTCTATCAAAGGAATCCTTCATCAAACCAGTTGTGTCTCTACCCTTTAACAAAATGGTGTTATTGAACGCAAACACCGTCATCTTCTCAATGTTACTCGTCCATTGCTCTTCCAAGCCAATCTCCCTAAAAAAATTTGAGGAGATGTCATTCTTACAACCACATACCTCATAAATCGTACTCCAATGCCTATTCTCAAAGGTAAAACACCATTTGAAGTCCTTTTTCACAAAATTCCTAAGAATGAACATCTTCGTGTTTTTGGTTCTCTTTGTTTTGTGTCTGCACATCATGATCGACTCACCAATTTTGATCCTAGATCACATAGATGCATATTCATTGGGTATCCATCTGGGATAAAAGGTTATCGTGTCTACAATCTGGAAACAAGCAAAACTTTAGTGTCTCGTGATGTTATCTTTCATGAACATGTATTTCCTTATCTCATTTTCGTTGTCAACACTCCAACTCTATTCACTCCATCAAAAAATACTATTTATGATGACATACCTAACATTTGTCAATCAACCAATCCAAATAGATCACTTCATCATACACCATCTGTCCTTCCAATAATCGACTTAGACATTCTTCATCTTCAAAATTCATCTCCAGAAACATCATCATCAACTTCTCCACCACACATAACTCCTCCAACACCAGTCACACATAGGCTTCGTCGATCCACCAATGTCCCTAGATACCTTCAAAAATATCATGTAGAAGCTTCCTTGCCTTCTCGGTCCTTCTTTTCATCTCACTCAACATCGTCCAATGACAAAGGTACTTCTCATTCTTTATCTTATGTACTTACCTATGACCAATTATCACCTACACATCGTGCCTTTGCTACTTTTATTTCCATTCTTAGGGAACCAACCACCTTTGCTGAAGCTTTCAACGATCTAAAATGACAGCTTGCCATGAAACAAGAATTGGATGCTCTTGAAACTAATGGCACTTAGACGCTTCAACAGCTTCCTCCAAACAAGAAACCAGTTGGTTGTAAATGGGTCTACAAAATCAAGTATAATCCTGATGGCTCTGTGGAACGATACAAGGCTCGGTTAGTGGCCAAATGATACAGTCAGATTGAAGGTTTTGACTACCAAGAAACTTTTGCACCAATAGCCAAACTTGTTATTGTTTGGTTTCTTCTTGTCGTTGTTGCTATTCAAAATTGGCATCTTTGACAACTCGATGTCAACAATGTTTTTCTCTATGGTGATCTTCATGAAGATGTCTATATGTCCTTTCCACCTAGATTCGGACGAAAGAGGGAAACACGAGTATGTAAGCTACAAAAATATTTGTATGGTCTCAAAAAAGTCTCACGACAATGGTTCATCAAGCTATCAACAACACTTAAGCTAGCTGATTTTAACCAATCCATGTATGATCACTCACTGTTCGTGTGAACCCGTGGTAATTCCTTATCTGCTCTTCTTGTCTATGTATATGATATAATCATAACAGGAAACAATGTACAAGACATTGAAGAAACTAAAAATCATCTCATGGGACAATTAAAGCTTAAAGATCTTGGTGAATTAAAGTATTTTTTGGGCATAAAAGTTTCACGTTCTAGAAAGGGAATCGTTCTATCACAACGTAAGTATGCACTTAAAATATTGGAGGACATAGGTTATCTTGGTGCCAAATCTGCCAATTCACCTATGGAACAAAATTTATCCCTCAACAAGGTTGAAGTGGAATTCATCAGTAATCACACATCCTATCGAAGACTTGTTGGGAGATTAATATACTTGACCATCACAAGGCCTGACTTAGTGTATGTCGTGCACATTCTCAATCAATATATGGATAAACCACGTCAATCACATTTGGAAGCAGCTCAATGAGTGCTACGATATGTCAAGAACACACCAAGGCAAGGTCTCTTTTTCTCAGTAACTAGTTCATTACAACTAAATGCTTTTTGTGATGCAGATTGGGCAAAATGCGCATATACACGACGATCGACCACAGGATATTGTATGTTTCTTGGAAACTCACTAATTTCTTGGAAGACTAAGAAACAAAATACGGTCTCACGATCAAGTGTAAAAGTAGAATATCGTTCTATGGTAGCAACATGTTCCGAAGTAACCTCATTACGATACATTTTGGATGATTTGGGTATCAAACACTCCCAACCAACCAAGTTATATTGTGACAATCAAGCATCCCTTCACATTGCATCAAATCCAGTGTTTCATGAGCGAACTAAACACATAGAGATCGATTCTCATCTAGTAAGAAAAAAGATTCAAGTTAGAATGATCAAAACTTATCATATCTCTACATTAAAGCAACCAGTAAATATATTTATCAAATCTTTGAGTTTTTCACAGTTCTCAAGCTTATTTAACAAGTTATGAATAATTAATATATATTTCAACTTGAGAAAAAATGTTAAAGAACTTGAGATTCAGTTGATGACAACCAACATACCAACTAAAAACAGCCATCAACAACTTGGTGGTGAATGATAAGTTGTCCTAGAACATGTCTCTTCAACATAGTAATAATATGAGATCAATTTCCAAGGCTGTCTAAATGAGTCCTATATTAATTATTTGTTATTAGTTCCACTCTTATCGTGTTCTCAGTTCTCTCTTTTTTTTAATTTTAATTAGTTATTATTTTTCTTAGCACATATTTGCTTTAATTTGATGATGATTAATTTGATAAACTAATCATTTATTTGCTGTAATTTGATAAACTAATCATTAATTTTTTATATTTATCTGATCGTGTAGTTATTATTTTTCTTAGCACATATTTTTGATGATGACTAATTTGATAAACTAATCATTCATTTGTTATATTTATGTGATCGTGTAATTTGTTCTTAATATTAAGAGAATGTTATGTCCTCGCTCTGTCTCGTCATTAAAAAACAATAAAAAAGCAAAGCAAGCATGTCCTAGAGAGAGAGAGAGAGCCAAATTAGTTAATATTGTATATATATAATTAAAATTAAAACAACCCCTTCCAATCAGTACTCGCTGTCAAATGGGACACCAAGCCCGCAGGGGGTCTCTTTCTGGGAGGCCATACTCAACCATCGCCCGGTGGCTCCAGAATGACTTGTCGTGTCCATTTGGTAAGCTCAATAGCTTTAATCGTCAAACTGCCTATGAGATATTTTTCGCAGCATGTCGTTCGTCCCCTCGATTTTGTGGTCGAACCGCATTGACATTTTATTTATCTTGTAATAACCACCATCTCAACAATAATGGAGGAGATGGTAGTGGATCACCACCTAGGACAAATGGGGTAGTAATCACATTGACACCGACAAGTAGGGTCAAAAAGGCCTTGGGTTTGAAGATGCTAAAGCGTTCTCCTTCTAGGAGGATGAGCGTGTCTCATTTCACGCCGTTTAGTACCTTGCCATTGCCAACAAGTCCTCGCCGACCTATGACCTCTGCTGAGATCATGAGGCAGCAAATGAGAGTCACTGAACATGGCGATAATTGGTTGAGAAAGACGCTCTCATGTGAACCCTTCTAGGCCAAGTACGTCACTTTAATATACATTGCCATTGCTATTTTGGTTGTTTATAATGCTATGCTTCAAAATTGGATCAATTCTTCTTACAAAACATTAATCAATGCTTGAAATACTAAAATGGAAATAATTTCAAAAAAATATAATTTACAATATGCTTGCCATCGTGATATATGTATTAATGTTTAATCTGCACATGACTGATGAGCAGCTAGGTAGGCGAGCAGAGACAATAGTTCTACCACTAGAGCTACTTCGCCACGTAAAGCCATCAGATTCAACGACACACATGAGTACCATCTTTGGTAAAAACGACTATTAAAAATCCTACAAGTAGGATTACTTTTACACCCTTCAATCCCAATAGACAACTCCAACACATTTGGTATGCGTCTTAGAGAAGTTATAAGATGTTGTGAAACAAAACCTATTGACACTAGCAAAAACTCACACACAATGAGAACACTTTGTAAATCTGTAGTTTCTTTATCTTAGCGTAGCCAAAATGGTACCGCTACTGCTTCCTTCATTTGTCATTGGGCTGATGGTTATCCAATCAATATTCATCTATATGTTGCTCTTCTAGAAGAGACATTGGTACTTGATGAAGTTGACGAGCTACTTGAGTTAATGAAAAAGACTTAGCATTGGGCATTACTTCACAATATTTGTTTCACTTGGGTTTTATTTTCACAAAATGTTGCAACTGCTATGATTGAACCCGACCTACTTTGTGCTGCTCATGCTATGTTAGCTGAAGTGGCTAATGATGCTAAAAAGCCTGATAAAGAGGCTTTGTATTATAAGATTTTGTCTACTGCTTTGAGCTCTATGTTGGGTTGGGCTGAAAAAAGGTTATTAAATTATCATGGGTATGTTCTTAGAGGAACTGTAAGTCAAATTCAGTGTCTTCTTCCTTCGGCTATATCAGCTTCCAAGATTTTGGGTGAAGATGTTACAATAAATGAGCTAGAAAGAGGTGATACCAGGGAGGTTGGTTATTCTATTAATCGTGTTGACTACTACATTAGAACTTCAATCAAAAATGCTTTTGCTAAGGATTGATTTCTGAGGAAGTAGTGGATAAAGAAGCTGAGACAGTTGAAGGAGTTATAGGTTTGATGGGTCAAATGACAGAACAGTTGATGGAAGATTTTAGGATTATGACATGTGAAACAAGTGGGATAGGACTTCTGGGTTCACGGCAAAATCAACTTTTAAAAAGATCATTCCAATTAGCAAAGAGGAGATAAAGAGGAAGAAAAACAAAAGAAGTTAGATTAAATATTCTTGAATGTATAATTGAGATCGGGAGATTTGTATATGTATATGAATTTTCTACTTAATTTTAACACAAGTTTGAAGTGTAATTTGTACACAATTTTAATGATTTTAAAGCTAAACCTATATCTTGATGGAATCGATTTTAAAATAATTACACTATTTACATAAATTCAATGATTATTATAACTTGTGCATGCCGAAAACTTTAAAGTATATATAAAATACAAATGATTTGTTTTAAATTTTTAATGATTTACATACCACTTATAAAGACATATTTACTAATTGATATAAAAATTAAATGCAATTTATACTCTATTTTAACGAATTTAAAGCTTAATCCATAACATGATAAAAATATGGCTTAAGGCACAATTTGTTATTAAGTTTTGTCATATTTTTATGTTTGGTCCCATACTTTTTTCCTCCGTAATATCATGTAATCTAACCTTTTAAATTTAACATATTTAATTCAAATTTAAATATAATAAATTAAATGTGTTAACATTTAATGTTAAGAAATAAAATAATACAAAATAATTTAAATGTATTGATTCTAAACCACATTAAAGGGAATATAAAACACTCAATTTAAGAAAGGATAACTTTGTCAAGGATTCAAGAGAAGTAAAAAGATATAAAAAATGATGTAATTGAATTGAATGGAGTTAAACTGCTATTATTATTTTTCTTTAAACAATCAAATAAAAATTATAAACATCACAACAAATTTTAATTTAGACATGAAATTGAATTGAAATAGAAAATATATTCAATTCCAATCAAATAATGGGATAAAATAGAAAAATATTAGGGTAAATGTTGTATTTGGCACTGCAAGTAACTTTTAATTATTCTATATGAATAAGAGATTAAATTTAAATAGAATAAATCAATCGAAGCAAATAAATTAGGGGTTATGAAATATTTATCAAACTTGGAAATGTAGTTGGTCTCAGATGATAATCTCCATACTTATTTTGCAAATTTAATGCAAATATTAGTTGAAATACTTAATTAGTATGTAAATGAATACATAAAATAGCAAATTTACAGGAAACAAAACTTAAAGTATTAAATTGAAAGTAAATGGAATTTTTTATTTGGAAATAAAACGTTTGCCCAAAATATTATGGACAAATGTTCTGTTTCGTAAAACTTAATTTAATTTGTTATCTTAAGTTCTTTCCTAACAATTTGATATTTTATTTGTGTTTTACATCAATTAGATATTTTAGTTGATATTAGAATAATAAATCACTTTAAAAGATTAATTTAAGAGTTATAAACTTTTTGTTTAATCATGGAGAGGAGTTGGATACTACATGACTTATCTTATTCAAATTTAATGTAAATATCAATTAAGATATATAATTGATACAGAATTTATGGTAGAGTGACACACATTGTCATACATATGTCATTTAAACTCTTATATTATAAATTGTATCATTTAATGCTTTAATTATAAAAAAAATGATCAAATTCTATTATTTTAATAATTTTTTAATAAGGATAAGAATAAATTTAATATGAAATTATTTTAAAAAAATCAACAATAATAAAATAAATTTATTTAAAATATATTTTCATTTTTAATAAAACTAAATATCAATAAAACATTAAAATTAAACAATGAAAATTAACAAATATATATTGTGAAATTTTTTTTTCATATTAATTTTCAGCAATTTGATCTCTGCATTTGTGTTAAAATAGATTTCATAAGTTTACTCGTTATTTGATTTATATTTACAGGTGGAATTTGTCCCTTGACTGGGAAGAAAGCAATAAAATAAAGCAAACAAAATTTCATTCTCTGCCCACAAAACAAACAAGTTGCAGTATAAAAAAGATTTGTTGGGAAGCTGGAAAGCGCTATATGTTTAACTTTTATTGTCAACCAAGGCATTAAAACTATAGAAAATGATGGATTGGATTGCATTTGAAAATATATCTGGAATCGATCAAGGGAAGTAATTATATTTCACTCTTTAAGTAATTATGATACATACACCCTTTTAGAATTGTCCAAATATGAAATGGACATCTCATCTAAAAGGTTCAACCGGCACAGATTCTTCAAGAAGAGCAGCAGCCTCAAAACATTCAACAGCTTCTATAGCTGATGCCTCGGCATTGGCTTTGTATAGCAACCCAAGATTGTACCAGGCTGAAGGGTTCGTTCTATCTATGCGTAGGGCATCCATGAGAAAGCTTCTTGCAATTGGCAATGTTTGACCACCAAGATGTCTGAGGACACATGCGGTGGATATCAAACTTGGTACATGGTTTGATTCAATATCTAATGCTTTCCTGAATGCATTCAGGGCTTCTTGGTATAGACCCTTAGCTTCCTCAACCAACCCTATACACAAAATTTACAAATTTCAGGGCAATATTGTGTGCAAATATACGTGCAATTTTCATTCCTCTGTACAACATAAACTACAATTAATTTGTTAACTCATTTTCAACTTTCAGGCATCTAGTTGATGTTATAAGATCCGAATCATGACTGACAAAGACAAATGTACCTTTGCAGTACCATCTTGAAGCAGAGTGAGGGTTGATAGCCAGGGACTTTGAAAGGCAGATCTCAGCATCCCGCCAATGCGACAAGCTTGTGTATATATTAGCCAAATCATGCCATGTTTCCATTTCCAAGCTTCTGTCAAAGGTTCTTCTATTCTGTAAAAATGTTTGGAAGCAAATTTATTATATCTCACTATTTTGCAGTAGAAAGTCCTTTTTTGGGATGTAAAAAAGAGACGCATACTTTGAACTGCAACTCTGTGCTTACCTTTAATTTAATCTCACAATATTCATTATGCATATTATAAAACATTTTTTTAAAATAGTTAATAAGAATATGGTAAAATCTCAAACACTGACACTCATTGTGAGTTACAAAGAGGAAGCATACAATGCACATCTCTCGCTCGCAATAATGTTCACTTAGTACAGTCATGTTCTTCAAACCTGGGATTTGGTTTGAGTTAAACAACAGGAATCTCGTGCTAATCTAATGGAAAAATTGGCAAAGGTTATGCATTTTAATGAATAACCATACCTTTAAGAGCCTCTTCTCAGCACTTAAACTTTTACTCCGAACTTGAAGAACAGCAAGTACATGTGTGTATGTCTCTATGGCATTCTTTAACTGTCCCTGTGCCATTTGGAGTTTTGCTTTAGTTCGTAGTAGTTCTCCTTGATCCCATTTACCAGTTTGATCTAAAGCGGCATTAATTACAGTCTCAGCATCAACAAAACGTCTTAGAGCTGACAATATTCGAGCCAAAAGAGTATAAGTTCTCACATTAGACCCAGCCTCAAGTTTTAATAGCTGTTCTGAATAATAAAGTGCCATATCCAACTTCCTTAGTTCAGCATATTCAAGACAAAGATGAAACAGAATATACGGATCTCTATCATTCATTATTCTTTCAGCATTTTCCAGCACCTCAAGTGCTTCAGACTGCTTCACAATCCTCTCAGTATCAGAAGTAGATATTCTAGATTTAGCAGAAAGTAAAACACCCAGTAAACAATTTGAAATGCTTGTCACTTGGCTGCATTTTTCATCTATCATTGAAATTGCGTTGCAGACGTAATGAATTCCTTTGCCAATGTCAGTCATAGTTTCACCACAAATTTTAGACGCCAATAATGATTCCAATAAGCAGTCTTTACTTTCTCTGTTGTTCAATATGTTGTTTAGAAGATTAAGAGCAACCACATTCTTACCTTCACCATGGTAACAAAGAGCCAGAGTGCAAAAAAATTCTCTTCTTTCCATAGTTCCAGGAAGCAACTCTTCAACCTGACAGGCTAAGGCTCCTAGTTCCCCCGAAACAGATAAGGCATAAGAGAGGTGATCAATGATCGATGGATCCCATACAATCTTTCCCAAAGTAAATGTTTTTAGTAAAATCATCAGAAGCAAAATACCCTCTTCTAAATTATTTCTTGGTACAAATGAGCCTTCCAACTGTAACCGAAAATTAGGAGGACTTGCATCGTAACCACTGTAAAGGAGGAAAACTGCAAATTCTTTTTCTATCTTTGCAGCAACCTCGGTATTGAGATTCCAATGATAGAGAAGGGCCCTTCGGTACGACAAAATAGCTTCCTGAGGAGACCCTGCAAGTATCCACAACTCTGGAAGCAATTCTACTGCTTTGACTAGAGTTTCCTGTAATTTACAATCTGAACCAAAGTTTTCAGGCAACCCTTCTGGTAAAGCAGATTCTACAGTATCTACAATAACTTTGCATGACTGAGCTGCTTCTGCAAAAAAATTAAGGAACAATTTTCATACAAGACATTCCAAGAGGCTATAGCTAACAACTATATTTTCCATTGCAGCATGTTTGTTTACGAAAAAGAGAGCAAAAGATATTCAACAATCTGTTATTCAGATGAGTAACCAAAACTAACCAATATGCTAGGTCAAGAAAATAACAAAATTTCGTAGAGAAAATGTATTACTGGTTTATTCTAGCTTTAAAGACATGGTGAGAATTTGTCAATTATAGAGTCCTCGTAAAGAAACATGGAATACCTGTGTACCGGCAAAGATGTTGCAATGACTTTGCTTTGAGATAAATAGCTTCAACAAGCAAGCTAACAGCATGCGTAGACATAAGTGGTGCAGTGTCATTTAGTGAATGACGTCTGTTCTGTTCACACCTTCTAGAAATGGATACTTTCATTTTTAGAGTCACACTGGCAATATCTATTCCTTCAAATACATGAAGAGCACCTTCTGTATTACCCTTTTGATACTCAAGCCTTCCTAATAAAGCTCTAGCTTCCTACAAAATTTAAAAGATGCACAGCTCAATTGCATCATTAGAAGGAAGCATAGTGATGATAAATTCAATGTAACATAAATAGTAAGTCTGTACTTAAAACATCACGAACCCGTAAAGTAAACAATAATTTGGTTCCAATACAAAAATATTACTCCAAACTCCACTAGTCCACTCCTACGAAATCATGTTTGATTTGTTGACATCCCTTTATCTCCTTATCAACCATGATAAAAGTTGAAAGTTGAAACTAGCTTGCTAAAATTTAAATGCTGAAATCCTCAACATGCCACTTGACACCATTTAATGTTTGAATAGTTGCTAGAAAAGTATGTGTCTATTTGTTTGTACTTGTGTAAAAAGTGGAATATTGAAAAGAACCGGAAAACACTTGTGGCAATTATTTTCTATTTGATTCAGAAGTCTTTTTGCTACCATAAGCACTTTTGCGGGTTTGATAATAATAAAGGTTGGGATTTAGTATGAGGTTCATTTCTAAAGAATATTAAATGAAGAGAAAAGCATAACTTGGATAAAGTGATGTAAAAAAAAAACCTCATAGTTAAGATAACCACTTTCACGCAAAGAAGACTCAGCTTCTTCAATGTTGCTATTATCAACTTTGGTGTCCACCTCTGCTGTACGAGATGAATATCCACTTGCTGTTGCTGAATAGTCTCGAGTGGCCAAAGAATCCGATGAATGAACGGAATCATTATCTTCCTTTATTTGCTCCCCAGAACGAATACACTTCATCATCTTCCTCAACCCACCTCCAATCCCAAACTTACTTTTACTTCCCCAATTCTTTGTTTTCATACCGTACCATTCCAGTTGAAATTATCCTATATTAATTCCCACACAGACATTAAAGAAAATGAAGAAGAATAAATCAAAGAGACCCATGTGCCAGAAAACAAAGACAACACTCAAACATGTAATAATTATACTTGAAATACACATTATGTTTCAAGAAGACCTTAGTTCTATGTAGTTATAGTTTTCGCCAATTACAGAATGATAAGAAAGGCTTAAAATACTCAGAATGTAATACAGACCCAGGTGAACTCAAAGCATTTTAGAGCATAAAACTGGGGAAAAAGCATAACCTGGGATTGGGAATATAAAAGTTGAAGAGAAAGAGTTTATCAAAGATAAAGGAAGGACCTTTTAATTTTGAAAAGGCATTGAGTGAGCCCACCACAAGGCATCACTTTTCCTATGTATATATGATCACCAACTCCAAGATTTAAACAGAGGGCATTCGATTTGTTCTTGCGAAGCTAGAATTCAATGTCATTTTTCCAGTTTGGACCCTTTTTGGCTTTTTAAGCTTGATTGATATATACTCCTCCTATTAATACCAAAGAGACGGGGGTCACGAATACGAATATGCATGAAGTAATAATATTAATGAAATAAAATGTTGTATAATATTTTGTCAATAATAAGTAGCCAGCCCTTCAGGTTTTGAAAAAGTTTCTAAACTTTGAGCTCTTGCATTAAATTATGAATCTAACCTCTCAAAAAGGAGAAAGCGGTCTGAAGTGTGAACGGACGGAAATTTTGATTGAAATGGAAATTATAATATTATTAAAATCAGCTGACACGGTTTAATATGGAAATAATAATAAATTTCATGTGGACCCCCACACCCTTTGAAAATTACTACTCCCATTTGGTCAATTACTGGTGCCAGCTTCACCTCTTTTTTGGTTTTTTGTCTTTCTTTGCCAGCTTCAAACTCATCATCAACCATCATACTGTCTAAATATGACCAATGACTAATTGACCAAAAACTTTATTTAATTAGGCAATTATTTATTGTTTAAAAAAATTGGATACAATTCTCTTAATCATATGTTTTAATTAAGTCACATTTTAACTAGTTGATATAGTTTATACGAAAAGATGAATGAAGGAAAGCTTCTTATTGTCCTTGCCCTAAAGCTTTTTTAAAAAACTTGCTAAGAAGGTTTAATTCCTTACAAAATATGAACGGAAAAAGTCTAAATATAATTAAAGTTAAATCTAACTTAATAAATAATATATTTTATAAATAAAAATGGAAGAAATAATATAAAAATCAAAAAATAATAAGAAATTAAGAAATAGTATAATTAAAAATAAAAGACATATCATAATATTTTTCACAAAAAATAATAATTAGTAAAAAAAATCAAAAGACAATTAAATCTTACAAAAAAAATATAAATTTAAAGATCTATCATTTTTATTTTTAAGAAAATTATTTTCAAGAAAATATAATATATTATGGAATAAGTAATAAAAAATGAGTATTAATATCAACAATGCAAAAAGAATGTATAATATATCATTAATTGATAAAAAAAATTATAATGGATAAACTATCTAAACTTTTCTAAAAAAATAAATAAAAAATTTGATACATTTATTTAGTAGGAATCCAAATATTAATATAAGTTCATTTTCAGATAATGAATAGATACATTCATAAAAATAGAATTACTATATAATATAATAATAAATAGGGAAAATGTTTTACTACCAATAATAATCCATGGTAATTTAAGATAACAAAAATTAAAATTTACAACATATCTTAAGTTTGCTATTAATATTAATAACAAAAACTTAAACTAATTGTTAAGTTTAACTTATGAATTCAAAAGAAAAGATTTAATAAAAGAAAAAAATCATCAATTTTCAATATATCATATAATAGGGTATTTATTAACAAACAACCATAATAGTTCAGTATATAGACAAAATAAATTTATAAAAATAGATAAAACATTTAAAGAACTTAGACAAATAATAAAACCAAAAATACTAACGGAGTTTAAAATACCAAAAATATTACACTTAGATATCAGGGAAAAATCTCTAGTATAAGGGTAAAAAAATAATATACTAATATTTATTTTTATAGATAATGAAAGAGAAATTTCAAACAAATAAGAAATTAAAAAAACTAAAAAATGAAGTTTAAGTAACATAAACATTTAAAAAACTGATTTTTGTTAATACAAATTTGATTTAAGGGTTTGATTTATAAAATTATTCAATACAAGTTTGATTTTTCGATTTAATTTAATTTAATCACATTTATTTATTTTTAAGATACTCGTACAAGTCAACTTTAATTATATATGTCTACCGTGATTATTAAGATTGCAATAAGATCTAAGATCTGATATTAAATAAAAAAAATTACAATAATTAATTAAAAATTTAATTTATTTTTAAGTAAAAATAAAAATGTTTAAAATTTTATAAAAATATCCGTTGACACCGCAGTCCTCACGGGAAAACTCCATTCCTTGCAAATTGCAACTTAACATTTATTTAATATTAAAAGAACTAAAAAAATAACAAAACTAGACGTTAAAGGTCTTCTCTAAGTCTAACGGCTAAATTTCGTTTTTAAACTCCAAAAATCAGTTTTCATTTGAAACCTAATAATTTCTCTGTTTTTTTCCATTTCAAGAACCTTTTTCTTAGCTCTCTCCCTTTCTCGTACTAGATTCAATAGTTTTCTTCTTTCTGCGATATCTTGAATACAAGTAATGGCTCCAACACCATCTTTCAAATCGAATCAAACACACGCTACTCAGTTCAAGACTCCACAGTCTAAGCACCGTCTTCAATTTCATGGAGGTTCCAAACCATCTCCAAATCCCAACACGATTGCCAAAGATAACAACCCTCCTGAGCATCCTGTTGAAGTAATTGCTCGAATTCGTGATTGCCCAGATCGAAAAGATCAACAAACCCTTTCGAATCTTTACATCAATAATCAGAATCAGAGTATTCGGGTTCGAGCCGATTTTGGGTACCGGGATTTCACTCTTGATGGAGTATCTATATCTGAGGAAGAAGATCTTGGGGCGTTCTATAGCAAGTTTGTGCAATCTAGAATTGATAGTGTTAAGCTTGGTGAGAAATGTACGATTATGATGTACGGTCCAACTGGGTCAGGAAAAAGTCACACCATGTTTGGTTGTTCTAAACAACAGGGGATAGTTTATAGATCCCTCAAAGACATTCTTGGAAGTGGTGAGGAAGATGGTGGTGGAAATGGTGAACCATTTAAGCCAGGGACTTTTGTTCAAGTTACTGTTTTGGAAATTTACAATGAAGAGATTTATGATCTTCTGTCTAATAATGGTGGGGGAGGAGGATTTGGCTTTGGATGGACAAAGGGAAATGGCTCCAATTCTAAGGTAATTATAAATCTCTAGTCTTTTTTCATTCTTCTCTTTTGGAAATGTAATGTTGGTCGTTTTAAAACTGAATGAAAAGTCTCAATCATTACAATTTTAGACATGGGTGCTTTGTTCCTACTGTTTGAATCATCATTCATAGCCTTTGGTTGACATGGTTGTTGGTATTATGTTTATTTACGTACACAGTGTGGATGAATACAAGATTTGGGATTTTGGATATGTAGGGATTATGTTTCTGTCCAGAATAGATGTTGCAATTAGTATCAGATTTTCATGTCTGAAAATAATGAAAAGATGATGGAAATGGTAAAAGTAATAGGATTTAAACTTAATAGAAGTATTACTAGTAATACGTTGGATAAGGGTAAAATTGGAAACCTAATTTAATTTTCAAATCTAAGCAAAATTGTAAAACCAATTGGTGTGCTCTAAACGGGAAAAAGAATAAATGATAACATAAGTGAAAAAAATATATATGACGTTATTTTTTTCTTCATGTCATTACCAATTCTATTATTGTCAAACAAACATAATCGATTATGAAAATATTTTCCTTTTGAATGTTTGTTGCTTTTATCTCATTTTTCTGTTGAAAAATCTTTTCTCATGACATGTGTTTATTTTTAAGGTTAATAGATATACGAGAAAGTAAGCAAAATTGTAAAACAAATTAATGTGCTCTAAATTGGCGAAAAGAATAAATGAAACATAAATAAGTGAAAAAAATATACATCATATTATTTTTTTCATGTCATTACCATTTCGATTATTGTCAACCAAACATAATTGACTATGGAAATATTTTCCTTTTGAGGGTTCGTCGCTTTCATCTCATTTTTCTGTTAGAAAATGTTTTCTTAAGGCGCCTGTTTGTTTTCAAGGTTAATAGAGATGTGAGAAAGTAACCCTAGTGTAGTTGATGTTAACAGATATGCGACACAGTACACCTAGTTCTGTTCACCTTAAAGGGTAATAGGCAACTTGTGCTCCCTTAAAGCTAACATGGTATATTAAGTCCTGGATTTGTAGGTTAGGCTTGAAGTAATGGGAAAAAAAGCTAAGAATGCGACATACATATCTGGACATGAAGCTGGAAAGATCTCAAAAGAGATTCAGAAGGTGGAGAAGCGCAGGATTGTTAAGAGCACCCTTTGTAATGATAGAAGTTCTCGAAGCCATTGCATGGTATGGTTGCTATATAATTTATGGTCGTCACTCTATTCTGCATTAGGAGTTATCAAAATTGTGTATTTCTGTGCAGATTATTCTCGATGTTCCAACTGTGGGAGGAAGTTTAATGCTTGTTGACATGGCTGGTTCTGAAAATATTGAACAAGCTGGTCAAATTGGGTATGAGGCAAAAATGCAGGTAAAACTTTTATTGCATTTTGCAATATCTAAAATTCTCTCATTGTTTGTTTTTGGAGATATTTCCTGAATTTTTGACACTTTCTCTCCTTGTAATTAGACAGGAAAGATCAACCAAGGGAACATAGCACTCAAAAGAGTGGTTGAATCCATTGCTAATGGAGATTCCCATGTTCCCTTCAGGGATAGTAAACTTACCATGCTTTTGCAGGTAACATTCACTTATCCTACTATCTCTGTGTGTATTCTGAAAGTTTTGCTTAAGAACAATGCGCACGCGCGTTTTTTTATTTACTTTTGGAGAGATATGATTATGTTTATATGGTGTTTCTGTTAGGATTCTTTTGAAGATGTGAAAACAAAAATTTTGATGATACTGTGTGCTAGTCCGGATCCAAAGGAGATACACAAGACAATCTCCACACTTGAATACGGAGCAAAAGCAAAGTGCATCGTTCGTGGCCCTCATACGCCGACTAAGGATGTAGATTCATCGGCAGTAATTTTAGGATCAAGGGTTGCAGCTATGGATGAATTTATTCTTAAGCTTCAAAGGGAGAACAAACTCAGAGAGGAAGAGAGAAATGAAGCAAACAAAGAACTCTTGAAGAAAGAAGAAGATATGGCTGCACTGAGAGCTAAACTAGAGCAAATGCAATGGAAGACATCTGGAACTAATGAGGAGGAGATCAATTTAAGGGTGCAAGAGTGTACCAAGAATCTGAAAAGGGAGCTAGAAAATAAGTTAGAGGAATGTCAAAGAATGGCCAATGAGATTGTTGAATTGGAGAGAAGGAGAATGGAAGAAAGGATAATCCAGCAGCAACAAGAAGTTGAAATGCTGAGAGGGCGGTTAGAGGAAATTGAGCTTGAGCTTCGATTAAAGGACAGAAGCAACATGGAAATAGGTTTAAGATACAATACTGATGCAAGTGGCTTGGCAAAAAAGCTGTTGGGTCTATATCCAAATGAAGATTCAATGGTAAAGTCAATGGAATTGGACATGGATGATCAAGGACTGTTTACTCGTGAGGTGAAGCATGTAAGTGGAGCTGTTTATCAAACTGACAATAATGCCACCCAAGGTTTGAATGCTGGAGTAGATGGTGGTGATATTTGTCCGCACAAATTTGGTGAAAGGCATGGGCTGAGCACTGTCTATGAAGAAGAAGAAGCAGAGGATGACAATGAAAATGGTGAAGTGGAAAAGGAAATTATAGAGAAGAAGAGGGTTTGTAGAGTAGAAAAGTCTACTCCTAATACTCAGAATTCAGAACAGACACTTTTATCAAGTATATCTCAAAATGAAAAGGATGCAGCCTCTTCTAGACGTTTGAGAATTCAGAATATATTTACACTATGTGGAGCTCATAGAGAACTTTCTCACAATATCATGTCTCATGTGGTAACAGAAAGATTTTCCGAAAATATTGATCCCCAATTTTCTTTAGAGACTAATTCCGCTCTGAAGACTCCCAACAAGGAAGTCTTGGGAGCTCATAGAACTTCTCCTTTTAATGGGGTATGATAGAGTTTCACTTGAAATCAAAAAATGTTATTGCTTTTCACTATAGAGTCATCTTGAATGTGACCATTCTTAGTGAAATGAGTCTTTCTGTTGGTTTTATTATGCATATGCAGGATGTGAAAGCAAAGAAAGAAGAGAGTCCAAGTTCAACTCCACTGAAGCCATTACAGAAAATATTAGCACTTACCCCAAATTCTTCCTGCTCCTTGCAGGAACAAGGTCTTTCACCAAAACAACCACCACATTTGAGTTCTACTACTACTCCTTTCATTACTTTGAGGAGGCTTTAGTTGCTTGTAAGGTTCTTGTACCAAGGAATTAAGAGGAGAATTATGGTTAGCAAGTCTTAAACTGCTGTTTATTTTGTACAAAGGGCAACTGTATTATATGTTATCTTGGTTGTGGAATAGTGTCCTTAAGATTTATTTTGAATCTTCTTTTTTTCAAGTGACTTTGTTTTGGATGGTGATGAAATTGGTGGGGCACTAGTTAGAATGATTTGGATAAAGGAATCACAATATATTTCTCTAGTTTATAAAATATGTTTTTTATTTTTTTGTTTTTGTTTATGAAAAATGAAAAAGTTAACTTTTTTTTATGTTAAATATTATGAAATAGCATCCATGAGATATTCATGTTTACTTTTTTAAAATTCCTTTAGAGAAACTTAAAATTGCATCATTCTAATTTAATTTTGCATAATTCCAAGCCTCATCCTTCATGTGTATTGGAAAAGGGAAATAAAGTTTCAGGATTAACATCTCCTCATTAATATGTAATAGAGTGCCAATTAAGGATTAAAGTATTGTTTATGATGATTTTGAATTTCCAAAATGTGTTGAAGTATCCCTCAAATTATTCATCCTTCAGTTCCTAGTTTAATGACCAGAAAAAGAAAAGAAAAATAAGAAGAAAACACAATTGAATCCAAATTATCAATTCCTTTTCTCTTATGCCATCATGTTCTCATTGTTTTTGAAGTCAAGATCCAATTGTATATCTGTTAAAGAAGCAGTTTGTTCTTTTGATCTTGATGATTTTCTCCTAGGTGATCCATCTGACTTCTTTCGCCGAGATTGTTTTGGAATAGCCGGCAAGTCTTTGTTCGAAGAATGATCATTTGATGCATCAACAGAACGATTGCGCCTAGAAGAAGGGTTTGATGAGTCTTTAGTAGGAGAATTTGTTGATCCATCAACAGATCGACTGTGCGTCGAAGTAGCCTTTGATCCATCAGAATATGGAGCTGTAGAGTCATTTGAACTATCTACTGATCGGTTTCGTCTGGAATGTTTTGAACCCCGACTACTAGCTGCTGATGACTCATGAGTTGAATTATCTTTATCTTCGTTGCGATTGCGGCTAGATTGCTTGGGTCCATCCGAGCCTCGTTTAGGGGAACCAGAGGATGATCTAGTGTTTGATGAAGATTTTCGTCTTGCCTTAGGGATTTCATTTCGTATCACCTGTTCATTCCCTTCTGAAATAGTTCTGGTTGAACCTTGGGAGGACAATAATTCACCAGAATCCACCAGTGAGGAGGTTTCTGAACCTTTAAACTCGTTCATCTGCATATATTATGAACAAATGTAATGTACGAAACTCTCTTTATTTGATTTATTAATTTAGAAAAATCCAAAAACAAAAAATACCCAGCTCGGTTGATTAGTAGAGGGACCATCAGATCCAATATGTGCAACATGCTTTACATCAGTTGGAAACCCAATTACTATTTCATCTTGTTTTTCATCTGCAAAATTTATACATCATTTCTTATACTTTCTACCTAATACTTGTCAAACAATATAAACTTGTTGTTGTTGTTGTTTAATAAAACAATGAGGGCAATTTAATTTAAACTTATTTTATAAGATAGAAACGTTGAAGAGAGATGCACAAAAAATGGGATGAATAAGAATTTATAATTTATATAAATAAATAAGGAATATGATTTACCAAATATATGTCTTAGGCCTTTGAAGATTCCCTTCACTTTGGTTCCCATGTTGGTTACAAACTATCTTCTAACAAAAATAAAATAAAATTAGACTCCTGAAAAACAAAATAAAAATAAGAAATGTTATTAAAACAACATTTAAATATAATAAACATATGAAATTTAATTTGCTGCAAGAAACTTACACTCATCATAACTGAAAGTGGCCTTTACCAACAAGGTTTTGACAAAATATATATTTTCCAGAGAGTAAATAAAGATTATTAGTAGTTATAATAATGGAAAATCCGACGAATTGGAATTCGAAATCTCTCTTGGACCTGCCCTGGTATTTTTGAAACCGGCAGTCAATAAATCAAAAGCAACAGGCCACCAGATTTCCAGATGGAAATCCACAAATTTTGGAGTAAGAATTCTTAAATTTTCAGGTCAATTGCCTATTTTTGGACTTCCAACTGATTTTGGATGGAAGCAGCGACAAACACGGATAACAAACAATTTTTTGTGCTAATTGTAACTACTCCATCCAATTAAAAAATAATAATGATAATAAAGCAATGCATAAAGTTTCCTTTTTCCTCTTCCAACTAACCAAAAATAATCAAACTCAATTGAAGATAAATTAAAACTAAAACTTTACACTAAAAATTAGAAGCCATGCCTAATGACTCATGGATTAGTTATATTTTAAGGAGTAAAAAAAAGTAGTAAATATGCATAATCTTTATAGAAAACTCCAAATAACAAACTATAAAATTGCTTAAAAATTAGATTTTTAGATATTTCTAATGATATACGAACTGAATCATAATATTTTATAAATAATTAAAACTTATATTTCAAAAGAATATGAATTATTAAATGAAATGATTTTTTTAAAACTTAATATTTTTTTATTTTTATCTTATTTATTAATTTTTTAATTCAATATGTCCTTATCAAATAAAGCTAGATGAATTATATTTTTTTAAACTTTTAAACTCGTTTATCTAGACTAATCAACTTATTTAACATTTTTAATTGTTATTAAACATTTTAAAATATTCTCAAAAAATTTGCATTTTGATTGAAGATAATATTTTCACTTTGATTTAATGAAGTTGCAAAAGAGATTCGACTAAAAAGGAATTAATTTAATAGTAATGTTAATAAAAAATGTTAATTTTGCGATTATCTTTCCATAAGATTTGCATTTAAAAAAATATATTGTTTTTAGTGACAATTGATAAATATGGTCTCTTTCTCTGATAAAACCTATTTATTTCTTTATAGTAAACTAATCATTATTATTCTTTTATTTTGAATAAATATAACAAGACTAATTTAGTGATTTTTTTCAACTAAATTTGAATTATGGTGATATTAGACATATGTTTGATATGTTTTGTAAGTTTTTTTCCTAAATCAAATATATTATTATTATTTGGAGTTTTGATGTGGTTTAAAACTTAAAGAATTAAGTAATCAAAGAACAAAATTTTATTAAAGATTTATCATATTATCAATTAAAATATTCAAATTTAGATAGAGATCAAAAGGAATTCAATAAGAATGTTTGAAAAACTTACTCTTTAGATGATTTTTATTACAATTTTAAGAATTTAATGTATTTTTAATTTTTTGATTTAAATATTATGATGTAATTTTATTTTAAGTAAATGAAACTTATTTTTCTAAAAAAATATTATCTTAATATTTTTTGTTGCATATATTGTATCATGTTGGTTTTTCTCTTTTTTTTACTTAACTAATAAGCTTTTCTATTTTAATTAGTTTTTTTAATAAGATTAAACTAATTATTTTTTTATGTATTTGATTTTAATTTTTCAAATTGTTAAAAAAATATTCAATAAAAAATTATACTACAAAAGTTTTTTTTTATTTTTCTTTTAAAATTTTAAGAGTAACAAATATTTATATCATTGAACTTTGAAGTCATTACAAGAATGTTATAGAACCTATTTTTATTATTTTTATACTATTAAATATTATAAATATATTATAAAATCTTATGATGTTTTTGTAACATTTGTACAATTTAATGGTATAGAAATAACAAAAATATTGATGATATTTTTGTTATATTTGTAAAATTTAATGATATAACAATAACAAAAAAATTTAATGATATTTTTATAATAATTTTTAAAATTTAGTGATAGAAAATTTTATTTACTCAAAATTTAAATATTGTTAAAAATTTTGTAATATATAATAAGGGTGAGTAAATAATATGATCAATGAGTTTAAATTAAGAATTTTGATTTGATTCTACGTATTTGGATTTGATTGAATTGATATATTTTATTATCACATCAAATTTAGATTGAAAATTATATAATCTGTTTGGATTGAGATTGAATTTGGTCGATCCAAATCGAATTACTATTAAATTATAATTAAATGTATATTTTATTTTATAATATATTATATTTAAATATTATGTGTACCATAATTATATTATATTATTATTTTATTTTAAAAATAAAAATAAATGTTTATAATAATTTAATAATTATACAAACATGTATTTATTTATTTAATTTTTTTAGTTGCGACTATAAATAATAATATTTATTATAAAAATATCAATTTAAAAATTAAATTTATAAATTTTGTGTTTATATATGATAATAATTTATAAATCATTTTAAATATTAATCTAATCTGAAAAAATTCAATCAATTTAGATTTGAATTTGTTCGAATTAATTATATTATCGAATTAAATTCGGATTAAAATTTTTTAAATTCGTTTAGATCTGATTCGATTCGGATTGAAAATCTTTAAATCTGTTCAAATTTGATATGATTCGGATTGAAAATCTTCAAATTTATTCAGATCAGATTGGATTCAAATTCATCAAAAATAAACAATTTCGATATGTTGCTAATATTTGATCCCTAATATATACAATGTAATTGCATTTGTTATACTCTTATTAGGTGCGGTAATATTTTTGAATTATTAATACGATAAGTATTGGTTTTTATATAATGTGATTTCTTTGTTTTAATTTTCAATAATTTGAACAAATCATTTAAAGTAAGAAGGTTTAATGATATGTAGTAATTTGTTTATATATGAGTTTTTATTTTTAAGTATCTTAATAAAAAATATTTATTTATTTTTTATAATACTAAAAAATATTTATTTATTTAAATTGTATGAAAAATAAATAAATATTTTATTAAAAATAAAATCTATTAAATAATTAAAATATTTATTTATTTGAAGAAAAAATCAAATTGATAAGTATTCAAGTTATTAGCTTTTTTCAGTAAAAAAACAATAAAATAAAAAACTAATAACTCCTTTGTCTTCAACACCTTAAACTCTACCAATGACTTGATGTTTTGAAACTTTTTCAATTTGTTTTCAAAAAATATTAGAATTTTTATATAATATTATAATTTTTAATTTTTTAAATTAATAAAAACTCACGACTTCATACTCATAAATATCATAACAATATTAATACATAAATTTAAAAAAATACCAATAAGATTCGAATTTATAAGATTTTTGATGGTTATTATTAGTAAATTTTTGACAACTACGTCGAAGTTTCAATAACTATTATCGATGACTCTACTAGAATTATAATAGTTGTTTGTTGAATATAAAGTTTATATATTTTTAAGAAACATTAACATGTTACATAAGTTCCATATATATTAATAACTTACTTTCAACTATTAGATATAATATTTTACATATTTTTTAGATATGGTATTTGGAATTTGAGTGAAAACTTAATATCATATTTGATGAAATTGATGACAATAATAATTAGAATTTCAAAGTATTTTATTTTATTAAAGTTATAAAATTTTATTTTGTTTATTTTTATTAAATAATTTAATATAAAATTAAGAATTAAAATAAATTTGTATTAATTTTTAAAAATAAACAAAAATGCTAGAAATGAAATAGTAGCATTAAAGAAAAAGCTCAAGTTAGAACAGTAACAATGGCCCAGTTCAATATCTTGATCGGCTTCTATAGAAAGCCCAGTGATAAAGGACCCAAAACTAAACCCGTAGACCATTGACATTGTAACCCTATAAATTCATTTATAAAACAAAAACCCTACTTCGTCTCAATCCTTTCGTTCTCGTATCCCTCCGCCTCTGTCACACAACTCAAATTCAAAATGGTGAGCGTTGTTCTCTAATTTCGTTGTGTTTAACCATTAATATGATCTTTTGATTTTTTTCCAATATGATTTTCCGATATTTTGTTTTGTTTCATTTGTTTGGTTGTGGTTTTTTTAGCCATTCAAGAGATACGTTGAGATCGGGAGGGTGGCCCTCGTCAATTATGGTGAAGACTACGGAAAGCTTGTAGTTATTGTTGACGTTATTGATCAGAACCGGGTATGCTCTCTCTCTCTCTCTCTCATTTGTTTGTTCAGTTTTTAAGTTTCTTGTTTAGTGAAATTCCCCTTTTCCCTTTGTTAAGATTAGCTCTTTAACTTCTGTTTGTTTGCTGAGAAAACTGAGAAAAAATAACTTACTGTATTAATATGACCCAACACTATTTTTCGTATCAAAACAAGCATCATGTAATTTTCCCCCTAGATTATATACGATCTCGTTTTTAGCTCAATGTAACCTAATTTCCCTCGTAATTGTGTTTGTTTAACTGCTTGGTAGAACTATACTGGGCTATTGTTTCATTGGAGTTTTCTTTTTTTTAGCTGGGTTTAGTATTTACTATGTGTACGTTTATATAATTTGTTCGTACTTGCTAGTCAAATTGTATGGGAAGTTTTTCTAAGCCATCTGAAATTTGTATCCTTTGTTCTGACAGGCTCTTGTTGATGCCCCTGATATGGTAAGGTCTCAAATAAATTTCAAGAGGCTTTCGCTTACTGACATTAAGATTGATATCAAGAGGGTTCCCAAGAAGAAGGAACTGCTTGCTGCTATAGAAGCAGCTGGTAGAATCTCCTTGCAATTTGGTTTAAGTGCTATTGTATTATTTATTGATATAAATCCATTATGATTTATGGTATCTTTGCCGTGCAGATGTGAAGAGAAAGTGGGAGAACAGCTCTTGGGGTAGAAAGTTGATTGTTCAGAAGAGAAGAGCATCCCTCAATGATTTTGATAGGTTCAAGCTCATGTTGGCCAAGATCAAGGTTTATTTTATTTGAACATTCCGATTTTAATACATTTATATGCTATAATTGAATAATATACATATGCTACATCCCATGACTTTATAAATTAAACATTAATGTTTTGCATCTGCAGAAGGCTGGGCTTGTCAGGCAAGAGCTTGGAAAGCTGAAAAAGAATGCGGCTTAGGCACCATTTGACTTGTGTTACAGTTTTGTTTAATCTCCGAAACTATATTTTGGATCGTTACTTTTGTTTTTGAAACGAGATTCAGAACAGCAGTCTATTTTTTCTAATTAGTGTTAGAACTTTGTCATTTTCTTTTAATTATTGTCTCTGTTTGTGCTTGTTATATATATATATATATATTCGGCTTAAACTGTTCCCATAGCCGAACTAGTTTTTACTGTAGTGTTGTTTTTTTTTTCCCACAAAATTTTCACGGACTGTTGGCTCATTCCATTTTAGTCACTACCTACATCCCATTATCCAGAGAAAGCTGTACAGGGTGAACATAAAAGCATTTTGGTCAGGGATTTAGTCACTTTAGGCAATGGCTTATAATAGAAGTGTGAATTATGAAATTTTCTAGAAACAATAAAGACGTCATTAATTATAAGTCATTGTGACTTATAATTTGAGTTGTAGTTCATCATTTTGCTGCAGCTATTAGTGATGCATTATGCGATTACAAGAAAATTACTATATTCAATTTTAAATTGTAATTTGTAAATTTTAGCAATTTTGATATTAAGTATTTGTAACTTATTTTTAATTTATATTTTTAAAATTATGAAATTTAGTATTAAAATTTTGTCAAATTTAAAAATAAGTAGTTATTTTTATAAATGAATTTCAATTTTTTATTTCTTGAATTTAAAAGTTAATATCTCAATCATGTGCCTGACGTAATAGTTAAAAGTTGATTGTCCAAAAATTGTATTTTTTTCTTAAAAAGTTTTAAAATTGTAAATTGAAATTGAAAATTAAAAAATTAGAAAATGATTTTTTTTATGTGTGAAGAATGGTCTAACAAACATGTAAAAACTTGTATTGTATGTTACATTTAGGATATGTTTAGTAGGAAATTCTATTTTTAAGTTTTGATTTTTAAACCTAACTTTTAGAAATGAGTGTTTTTATTTTGAAGTTCAAAATAAGATCAAAATTTAATATTATTTTTACATATTTTTTATTAAATGAGTTTTTTTTCCTTCTTTTTCATAAGTTAAAAAAACTAATTTTGAACTTAAGAAAACAAAACTTAAAGTAGAATTCATTAGAAAACATATCCTCCAACTACTAAATACAATAAAACTATATTCCCCTGCAAGATTCTTGTAACTATGAGGTGAGGAATTGTTTAATATCAAGACTGAATTTTGTTGTAATTTTTCTTCTAAATTTGTCATTAAATTTTACTTAAATTTACACGTATATTTTTTAAATTTTAAAATGTATTATTTGATTCTCAAAATTTTAAAACTACACAAATCTTTAAATTTTTAAACATATAATTTAAGCATCAAATTTACTTTAAATCCTATTTTTTTTTAAAATAATTACACTATACTACTCACACAACAAGTATAGACCAGAATCCCAAATTATTTTGAAATTCAAAGAAAGTATGATCCAATGACATGAAGTCTCATTTCACGTCTCTAAGATTTAGAGAGCGGTAGCTACCACCCTTTTTTATTCTGAAAAAAACTTCACCATCTCTTATATGATTAGTATCTTGGTTCTCCTAACATATCATATTTATTCTTTTAGGGATGAAGAATATAATGAGTCTCGAAGATGTTCGTCACAATTAAGATGAATGTAATTATTTCATGATATTTTAAAAAAAAAATGAATAAGGGATTTTTATTCTGTCTCAGATGAGTAAGAGAAGCAAAGCAACAATGAAAAAGACATTTGTTGATGCAAAAGCAATTATCAAAGAGACCCATAAATTAGTGAAGATCAAAGGTAGAGATGACGCAAATGCATGTTCAATTTTGATAGTAAATTAGTTAGCTCTGAAGAATAATGGAAATCAAGTAAAAATGAAAACTGTCATTATCAATTTGATGCATAAAGCTATTTATACTTAAAGAAAGGAATCTAACAAATATACCCCTTTGAAATTGGTCACTTACTATCAACTTTGCAATAATTCTCAATTAATTAGAAAATACAAATAAATTTAGCTCAAAATGTGAAAGTGACTTAAAATAGATAGCTAATTCTTAAAAGGAATAAGAGGAATATACGTACGCTGTAAATGGGTGTAGTAAAAAGCCTTTTTTATTTTAAATATTTGTAAGCTATTGGCTCCTTTATGATGTAGGAGTTATGTGTGTTTAATCCTAAATTTAAAATTAGCTTTAGAGAACAACAAATACAAAGGAAAACATAATTTCAGCAACTTATTCACGTCTCTATACATAATCAGTTATATGCTATAAATTTTTTTAGCAAAACACAAAGAAAACAAAGTAGAAGCATGCGTTTAGGACAACGGCTCTATGTGCCTTATAATCAGTACTAAACAATTAACAATTTTTTAAATACTGGTTTTTGATCCGTGCATACGCACATATTGATAATCATTTTTGAATATTAATTATTATTCTTTCAATTTTTTTTATATATAAAAAAATATTTTTAGATTGTTTCTATTATAATAAGATAAAAAATTGATGTTAGAAAATGATTTTTCCTTAATTCAAATTTAATAAGTATATTGTAATATTGAGTAGTAATTATTATTATTCAAAAAATATTTATTTTATTAAATAAAAAAGTTTTTATTTTTTAGATATAAATTTTTAGGTTATGTAACAAAATGGTTTGTACGAATATTCTTAAAATAAATAAATAAATAATGAATATAAAATAATAACTATTTTATTAGTATAGAATCTAAACATTTTACAAACATGAGTAATTTAAAAAAATATTAAAAATACATGCATAATTTCATTTAATAAATAATCAAATATAATAAGATAATACATATTATTTTTTAATGTATATTTTTATTATTATATAAGAAATTAATCCTATATAAATAGTATAAACACAATTTGATTAAATTTAATAAGATTTTATAAATATTTTTTCTTAAAAATCATTTATATTAATTGATTTTTTTAATTGATATAAGATATGATGTGATATCAATTAGGGGTGTCCATAAACTGGTCCAGATTGGACCAAATCGTAAAACCGGATCGAATTGTATTGGATTGAACGGTTTTACAAATCAAATGGTTTGTATTTATTAAAACTATTTTTCAAACGGTTCGATCCGGTTTAAACTGATTGAACCAGTCCAGAACGGTTTAATAAATATATTAAATTTTTTACATTATTTCTCATTAAAGATGTTCAAAAATCGAAACAAACCGGACCGAACGATTTTATAAATCAAATGATCTAATTAATTATTTTTCCCAAAATCGGATCAGATCGGATCGATAGACACTTCTAATAGAACTAAAAAATAATTAATTCAATTCATATACAATATGTTTATAAATGAATCTAACTAACTTTATCTGCTAATAAATGTGTTAACATGCAATACTTGAATTTTATTAGTTAATGTAATTAACATAATAATTTAGAGACTATATAAAATGAATATATAACAAAACTATTAACATAACTATTTATAAATTTATTTTTATTATAATAATATTGTGAGTGAGAGTGTGAAATAAAGATAAGGGGAGACTGAATGTCAAAGAAGAAATTGAAAGTTTTTTTTAATCTTTGGATTTGCATTTTAAATTTTTTTATGTAATTTGAGTGTACAGGAAGAATGATAAGAAAGTAGCACGATAAAGGCTTTTATATATAGAAGAAATAAAATAATAAAAAATATTGATCACACACGTTGATATTAAAATAAAAATAAAAGGAAAGTAAGAGACAAAGAGATTTACTAGGTATATTAATGTAATTTGAATGTATATAAAGATTAAGCAAAAAATAAGATGATTGAGGCTTTTATATATATGATTTTAAGAATTTGTAATTTTTTTAAAAGATTACACTACTTATATATTTATAAGATGTTAAAGAGTTAAAGTTGATGAACACGACAAAACCTAACTCGTTAATTAGAGTGATTTATCGACCTATTATTCGTTAACTAATAGGTCATATTAATGCGTGATATATATATTGATCGTGTCATGTCTCTATTCTTAACCCTATGACCTGTTAAACTGTGCATAATGGACTTACACGATTTATGGTCTATTTAACTCATTATTTGAAAAAAATGTTAATAGGTGAATGAAAATCTCTAAATTTTTAAAACTTATAATTTTGTCATCAAATTTTTAGAATTTCACATAAAAGTATCTAAATAAATCATATAATTTTATTTTTAAAGTTTTAACTCATAAATATATATTTTAAAATAAATCTTGGATTTATATGTAAAATTTTAAGAATTTAAAAACTAAATTATAAAATTTAAAAGTTTATGAATATATGTATGAAGTTTCAAAAATTTAAAAATTAATGATACATTTTAATTTTTTAGATATTTTTTCTGTATCTAAAGACAATAATAACACTTTTATATGTGTTAAATGATTTTTATAATAATATTATTTATCTTAATTATATGTTATGAATATTACTATAAATAATGTTACATTTAGAACCGAACTAATGTAATTTTATTAGATTTGTAACATAGTTAACATGTATGATATTCGTGCAAAAAAATTGTAAGTTTAATTTTATTTTTATAATAATTTTGGGGCTTATTTGATGATTAAATTTAAAAATTATTTTCGATTCTAAAAAAATAAAATATTAATTCTAAGAACAAGTCCAACTGTTTGGTCCTATTTTTAAGTAGCTATTTTTTAAAAATAATGTAAACTAATTTTTTTTAATGCATCTCAATCATTTTTCACTGTTCTAAAAAGCAAACTAAAAAAACGGAAACACGTGGGCGGTGATTTTCGTTAATTGTTTTTTTTAATGTACGAAAGGTAGTAAGCGGATAAATGAGTATTAACTGTTGGTGTGTGCTATAACAGTGGCAGACACAAATGCTCAATGGAGTAAAACATTGAGCAGACAATAATATTAGTGGAGCCATAAAACATGGATGTGCAGGTTTTATGGTTATTGTTTAATTTTCGTTTTCCTTATATACATATATTGTAAACTCTTGTAAACATAATACAGAACAGAAAGAATATGAAAATACATGATAATTATCAGAGAATATTTTGACATGGTATCAGAGCAGGTTATTGGTGACTAATGAAACTACCTGCTGATTTCTGATGGAACTACCATTTTGATTTCTGAATCTGATTTGCTGATTTGTTGATTTGCTGATTTACTGATTTGTTGATTTCTGATTTCTGAATTCTGATTCCTGAATTCTGATTCCTGATTCCTGAATTCTGATTTCTGATTTCTGGGTGGCTGCTGATTGTAGCACCTGTTTTCGTTTTTTTTTGCTGAGTTCTGATCTCTGGTTTGTATTTGTCCCGAAGCTGTTTCTGGTTTCTGATTTCTTATTTCTGAAACCGATCAGTTGCAATACTGGAAAAAAAAAATATCAAGTAAAACAACAACATCAGTACAAAGAACATTGTGTAAGGCGTAACAACAAAACCTGAGGGGATAGGTAGACAGTGCAGCCTCACCAGTGCTGCGACCATCTAGTATTCAGAGTCACCATTTCTTCTCAACGTCAGTTCCGCCGTTGCAACCTCAATAGAACACTTCAGGGAGCCATACTGATCTAGCTGCTCATTCTAACCACTCGTGAAGCTGTCGCAGTTGGCCAACATCTCTTACTCGTTGGGGCTGGTGAAGCTGTCGTGAAGCTGTCGCAGTGGCCAACGTCTCTTACTAGCAGTCATCGTGGAGAAACTTGGAACGAAGAAGAAGAAGAGCGCCGCTTCACAGAGATGGAGGACCAAGTAGAGGGCTGACTCCGGCTGGATGCTTGTAGTCGGCTAGGGCTCTTCCATCAGAAGAAGAGAGGCGCTGCAGAGGGCAGCGTGAAGGTTGCGCAAGGGCTGCGCGAGGGCTGCGCGAGAGAGAAAAAAAAAGGGATTTAGGGTTACAAAGGGCTGCGAAAATGATTTAGGTTTAGAAATTTTTCTTTATATAGTGTTGTACGAATTGTAAAAAAAAAAAAAAAAAAAAAAAAGGAAAAACGGAAGAAAAATTTTTTTAGATTTCATGGCGGAATCTAGAGATTTAACTACCAATTTCATATTGGAAGATTTAACGGCGAAAATGACGGAAGTTTTAACTAGAGCTCAGATTAGCTCACAACCTCCATCAACTGAAGCGTCGACTGCTCCCATTAGTATCAAGTTGGGAGGATCCAACTATGCCTTATGGTCCCAGGTGGTGGAGATGTATATCTCTGGCAAAGACAAACTGGGATATATTAATGGGGACTTTCCTCAACCTGTTGAAACCGACCCCTTATTTAGGAGATGGCGTACTGAAAACGCCATTGTCAAAGGATGGTTGATCAATTCGATGGACCCCTCCTTAATTGCAAATTTTATCCGATTCCCAACTGCAAAACAGGTTTGGGATTCAGTGGCTACCACTTACTATGATGGGACAGACACGTCTCAAGTATATGATCTTCGCCGTCAAGTTACTCGTACGAAACAAGCGGGTGGATCCATTGAAAAATACTACAATGACCTTCAAGGGTTGTGGCGTGAAATTGATTTCCGTCGTCCTAACCCAATGGAGTGTGCGATTGATATAAAAAAATACAACACCATCGTACAGGGAGATCGAGTGTATACCTTCCTCGATGGACTTGATGATAGATTGGATAAAACTCGAAGTGATGTGCTTCAGATCAAACCATTCCCTACGGTGGAACAAGCCTATAGATTCGTCCGTAGGGAAGAGGTCAGGCAGACCGTGATGATCACAGGTGTAGATACGACACCCGGAGCTGTTATGGCTTTTAAAGGGGTCAAGGGACATCATAACCTAATGCCACCAAAAACAGGAACTTCCTTGGGTAGCAAGAAATCCACGGGAAATCCACCATCTCTTGACATGAAATGTGGCCATTGTGGAAACTCCAAACACACCCGTGAAAACTGCTTCAAACTACATGGGTATCCAGAATGGT
Organism: Hippophae tibetana; assembly: GCA_037013495.1. Lineage (NCBI taxonomy): Eukaryota > Viridiplantae > Streptophyta > Magnoliopsida > Rosales > Elaeagnaceae > Hippophae > Hippophae tibetana. The sequence continues at coordinate 41,857,212 of CM072805.1, read as the reverse complement.
GGAATGATCTTCAAGCACGGAAGAAACGGGACACTACTGGGTGAGCAACTGTGGCTACCAATAATGCCTCACTATCCCTTACTTCTCAGGCCGAATCTTCCCAAGATCCAGGTATTTCAAGTAAAGCATTTCACATCTCTACTCGTAATGAGAAAGATGAGTGGATTCTAGACTCTGGAGCTACAGATCACATGACATTTGACCCAAACGATCTCTCCAATACAACCCAGCCAAGACGGAGCCGTGTTGCCAATGCAAATGGGGTCACTTATCCAATTACAGGAGTTGGAACAGTGACCTTATCTCCTTCATTATCATTATCTAATACTTTGCTTGTACCCTCTCTGTCAAACCGACTAATGTCTGTAAGTCAGGTCACTTCAGATCTTAACTGTGTAGTATTGATGTATTCTACTTTTTGCCTTCTATAGGATATTCTCACCAAGGAGATCATTGGGCGTGGTACTAGGAGAGGAGGGCTATATTATGTGGATGACCTCAGTTCAGGAAGAGCCAATCACATGCAACATACTGTTGGTAACAAGGAACGACAGATTTGGCTATGTCATCGTAGATTTGGGCATCCATCATTCGGGTATTTAAAGCACCTACTCCCTAGTTTATTTTCAAATATCACACATTCAGATTTCAAATGTGATACTTGTATCCTAGCAAAAAGTCATAGGACGTCTTATCCTATGAGCATGAATAAAAGTGTGGCTCCTTTTGCTTTGGTACATTCTGATGTTTGGGGACCTTCCCCGGTCATTACGTCATCGGGTCATCGTTGGTTTGTTATTTTTGTTGATGATTGTACACGAATGACATGGCTTTACCTTCTCAAACATAAAGATGAAGTATTTGCTACATTTCACATGTTTCACACCATGGTTCAAACACAATTTTCTGAAAAAATTAAGATACTTAGGTCTGATAATGGAGGGGAGTATGTTAATCAACAATTCCGGACATACTTTGACAACCATGGTATTCTCCATGAAACCTCATGTTCACAAACCCCACAACAGAATGGGACGGTGGAGAGAAAAAATTGGCATATTTTAGAAACGGCTCGGGCCTTACTAATCGGTGCACATATGCCTCATAAATACTGGAGTGATGCTGTTACTACAGCGGTGTATCTACTGAATCGAATGCCCACAAAGACCTTACAATTTCAGACTCCATTAAAGGTGTTATCTGATCATCTTCCTCTGCCTACTATTTTGATGCTTCCGCCCCGAATTTTTGGATGTGTTGCTTTTGTCCACCTCCATAAAAATCAACGAACTAAGTTGGATCCATGTGCTGTCCGATGTGTATTCTTGGGGTATGGTGTACAAAAAAAGGGGTACCGATGTTATGATCCAATTGCTAAAAGAAACTATACTACCATGGATGTCACCTTCCTCGAATCAGAATGTTTTTTCCCATCACCAGTATCCAATTACACTCTTCAGGAGGAGAGTTATGGTGAAGAACGAAATTGGCTTGATGTTGAAATATTAGACACGAGTCCAACATACTCGGAACGTGCCAATAATATGGAGGAGCCCGTATCTAGACCCGAGCTTGAACTTCCACGAACTGAAGCTGAAGTAGTAATTGAATCTCCAGAAGATGAAGTGGCTGATGTACCTCTCCATTCTCTAGTACCCAATGATCCTCCTGCTGAGAACACTCCTGAGGTAAGCTATCCTATCACACCTTTACAGACTAATGCTATAGATACATCTGTTGGTTATGTTTTACCTTTCAGACACAATCGAGGTAAACCTCCAAATCGATACTCCCCAGAAAGAGAAGAACGACAACCCAAGTATCCAATAGCAAATTATGTATCTACTCAAAGGTTATCAGAACCTATCAGGGCATTTGCACAAACACTCTCCTCGTGTCAAATTCCGAGTAGCATTGAAGAAGCCTTATCTGATCCAAAATGGGCTCAAGCTATAAAAGAGGAATTTGAGGCACTGTAGAAGAATAACACATGGGTGTTAAGTGAGTTGCCTCAAGGGAGGAAGATGGTAGGATGCAAGTGGATTTTCTCCATTAAGTATAAAGCAGATGGGTTAGTTGATCGTTACAAGGCGAGGCTTGTAGCAAAAGGATATACACAGAAACATGGGATAGATTATCAAGAAACCTTCTCACCTGTGGCTAAACTAAAAACTGTGAGAGTTTTGTTATCTCTTGCAGCAAATTTAGATTGGCCATTGCACCAACTTGACGTGAAGAATGCCTTCCTTCATGGTGACCTTGAAGAAGAGATTTACATGGATATCCCACCAGGATATACTGTTACATCAGGAAAAGAAACTGCATGTAGATTACAACGAGCATTGTATGGACTAAAACAATCACCTCGAGCGTGGTTTGGTAGGTTGAGTTCAGCAATGAAGAAATATGGGTTCCAACAAAGCAACTCTGATCATACTCTTTTCCTAAAACATCGATTAGGGAAGATAACAGCCCTTATAGTCTATGTAGACGACATGATCATTACAGGGAATGATAAAGAAGAAATCTCTAAGCTTCAAGAACAACTGTCAAATGAGTTTGAAATGAAGAACTTAGGAGGGCTCAAATACTTCTTAGGTATTGAGGTAACAAGATCAAAACAAGGCATATGTCTTTCCCAAAGGAAATATACTCTGGACCTACTAGCAGAGGCAGGACTACTAGATTGTAAACCTGTCGATATTCCAATGGTTCAAAATCATAAACTCGGAGAATATGTGGACCAAGTACCAGCAGATAAACAGAGATATCAACGGTTAGTAGGTAAACTCATATATTTATCTCATACTCGACCCGATATTGCTTATGCTGTGAGTGTCGTGAGTCAGTTCATGCACTGCCCAAGTGAAGACCATATGGATGCGGTCATGCGAATACTTCGTTACTTAAAATCCTCCCCTGGGAAAGGACTTATGTTTTCAAAGAATGGTCAATTGAAAGTCCTTGGATATACAGATTCAGACTGGGCAGGGAATATGAAGGATAGGAAATCTACTGCTGGGTACTTTACTTTCGTGGGGGGCAACCTTGTCACATGGAGAAGCAAGAAGCAAAATGTAGTTGCCTTATCCAGTGCTGAAGCTGAATTTCGAGGAATGGCCAAGGGGATATGTGAGCTCCTTTGGTTGAAAAAACTTCTAACTGAGATTGGTGTTGCTCCTAACTCTGAAATGAACTTATTTTGTGATAACAAAGCAGCCATTGCCATATCTCACAATCCAGTTCAACATGATCGCACGAAGCACGTTGAAGTGGATCGGAACTTCATCAAACAGAATCTTGAAGAAAAGATTATTAAGCTTCCATTTGTTAAATCAGAAGATCAATTGGCTGATATACTCACAAAATCTGTGTCTGCAAGGAACTTCTACAACTCACTTGACAAGTTGGGCATAAGAGACATATATGCACCAACTTGAGGAGGAGTGTTGGTGTGTGCTATAACAGTGGCAGACACAAATGCTCAATGGAGTAAAACATTGAGCAGACAATAATATTAGTGGAGCCATAAAACCTGGATGTACAGGTTTTATGGTTATTGTTTAATTTTCGTTTTCCTTATGTACATATATTGTAAACTCTTGTAAACATAATACAGAACAGAAAGAATATGAAAATACATGATAATTATCCGAAAATATTTTGACATTAACTAACCGATTCATTGTCTCACAATTTTTTTTGTATTAATATTTTTTTAAGTAATTACTTATTTTAATTAAGACTCATAGCTCATTTACATTTAATAGAATAAATATTCACAATTCTAATTATTTTTATTTACATATTGATAGTAACACAAAATTTGACTCTTTTTTACTTGTTTAATTAGATTATATATAATTGATCCTTGGAATTATTTTTTATTAGTTAAATCAAAAATAATTTTTATTACAATTTAATACATATATTAATTTACATATTATAATCTAATTAATTACATGTTAATAATAATATTAGATTATTTAAAACGCTTGTATCACCGTAGAAATATCTAATATCATTTTTTTACTAACAATATCATTTATATCTCACAAATATAATAATTATTTATATTTTAATAAAATTTAATCAAAACCAAAAAACTTATCCACTTAAGTGTCATTCATGCCCAAATAATACTATATAAAATTATTTTATAATTACTTATTATATTATATTCTCAACTTTAAGATCACATATTATATATATAATTACCCTTATTAAATATACCTTATTTATATATAAAAAATTATATACCCTATTTGTATAAAAAAAATATGTCCAACTTATAAAAAAATTTAAATAATAATAATTTTATTATTAAAATTATATAGTAAAAATATGTACAATTTTTTTTTAAAAAACAAAATTTTAAAATATTAATCAAATATCTTATTAATTTTATAAATTATAGAAAATTATAATTATTTTTAAGTTAATCGGCGAATATACCTTTAATTTGGATATATTTTAATTTTTTTTAAATGTTATCACGCATATGAATATTTCGATGACTGGAAAAAAAAAACGTTGACTGTGGTTTTAAAAATCCAACCCTTGCGAGACATAGACAGAAATTCTATCCCTAAATTGCATCCATCGGCACTCGATACTCCAGTTGTAAGTTGGGATTCATCATTCATTTTTGTGTTCTGCTAATCATCGTTTTTGTAATATCCCTTATGCACCTTTTGAGCTGTTTGATGTTCTTCTCTTAATCTGTTTAACACGTTTAATTTGCTTCCATATATTTTCTCTCTTGCTAAATTCTGATTCTAGTTCATGTATAACTTTTGAGTTCTTTGATTGATTGATTTTTTATCTTTGATTTTTTTTAATTTTTGGATTTCTGTATCTTGCTCATCTTCGTGATGTAGAAACTTATGTTCCTTACAACTTTTTAGGAAATTTTGAATTATAAAATTTCCCCTCTGGTTCTTGTTAAAAAGTGACATTGTCGCACCTCTCTTCCTATTTTTAATGATTCTAGATTTTTCTCCTTCTAGGTTAATATAGCGAGGAGGCTCTTGATATTATCTACCTAAAGTTGCCAAGGGCATTTTTACTGTAATATTACCAAGCCGACTTATATGGAACTAGTTATAAGCTTTTAAGTCGGCTTGGTTAACCGCCATAGTGACATATAAATATACGTGGATGCTGTTGTAGCGTGTGTGAGAAAGAGTGAAGAAGTGAGAAGTGATTGGTGTGGTGTGTGCCTTTTGTAGTGTGAAGTGACTGGGCGAGTAAATTATTAATAATAGAAAGTTGTTTGGTGTGTGACGTGAGTGAGGTAAAGAATGAAGTGGCAGTGCATTGGTGCATGTAGGAGTGCATAAATCTCAATACGGTCTGAAGCTTAAGTCTGAAGGTAAAATTTTCAAATATACATGAAATTCATAAAAGCAAGACATCAATTATTACAAAATAATATTTAATAACTCTAAGATGACCTAAAAATCAGCAACTAAAAGTCTAAAACAATGGGCAGGCAAGCAATAAATAAACGGTAGAATCTACACACTTAAGCAGTTCACTGCTTAGAATGGCATGAACTAAAAACAAAAAATAGAACATTACCTATGTAAGCTTTCAACCTTACTAATAGAGAAGAAAACAAATCAGAGAAGATGAGTTAGGAACACTATTAGCACTTTCATAATAGGTTCATATGAAAAAAGAAACGAAAGATTCTTAGAAAGAAAAAAACATTAAATAAAAACATATTTGTCTATGAAAAGGAAGGTTTGTTGGACTAATTTTTTTTAATGGAGTTGAGATATGGAGAAATAGTTCAAGAGCAATTAAGAATTGTCGAAAATGGTTGGAGAAATTGTCGATAGACTTGAAAACTCAAAACTGATTGTTTTATGATACTTTTTTAGTTTTCTCTTGTTTTTTAGATTGGAAAGGCCGAATTTGATGTGAGATTTTAAAAAGAAAAAACATAAATTGGGCCCGATTTTGTGTTCCAATCCCATCAATACCCATTTTCAGCAGAGTTTAGAGGCATTAGCCTTTATACGCCTTGGAAATGAGCTTTGAGGCGTAAGCCTTAAAAACACTAAAAATACTAGCCTTGATGCGAAGCCTTATATAATTTTTTAAATTACATTAATATAACATTGAGTGTAATACTTCTTTGAAAACATATGGGCCCATTCACGTGTCTTCAATTTAACAAGTGGTATTAGAGTAGGTCGATCACGTCCTCAGTTTTTACCGGAGCTTTTAGCAAAGATGTTCCCAATTATGGAGGATTGTAAAGCTTAAACAGATTGAGCTTGCTTGGATGACGGGGAGGTTTTCCAAGTCACAATGATGAGGGACATATCAGGGATAGATAAGAAGCTCAACAATAATAATTATAGGATGTGGTCATTACATATGCAACCTTACCTCCAAGGACATAACTTAGGGGAGATTGTGGGTGGTAAAGAGGACACTATAGCACAGGATGTTGCAGATTTGATAAAATGGAAGATCGAGTGGAAGGGCAATATATACAACTAGGGCATCAATTGAGTATCAATTTATCAAACGTTGGAACACACCAGCCTCTGCAAAATGTAGAAGGCAGCATGAGATACCCTTGCGACACTCTTCTTGAAGAAGAATGATATAAGGTTACAACTCCTAAAGAATGAGTTCATTTCAGTTAGACAATGAGATATGTCAACTAGTGACTATTTCAACAAGATAAAACCTCTTTGTAAAGTTAGATCTTAACTCTAATATTTTTAAATCTAAAATGAGAAGAATTATTATCCACGGGTTAAATTGAAATTATAGAGGGTTTATTATCCATGCAAGGTTGGCCACCAACCTAACTTTCCTTGGGGTGTTAGAAAATTTGCTTGTCGACTAAGAAGTGATGGCAAAACAAATGTCTATGGTCTCACTAAAAATTAGAAAGGAGGCACACGATAGTGGTCAAAGGAGAAACTGACGAAATTAGAAATCTAGCAGAGGATCTAAAGAATATAAATTTGAAAGAAGAGATTCCCAAGCAAGAGGAGCTGAAACTTATAGTAATAGAAAAGGACAACAATTTTAGGGGTACTAGAGAGGAAATGCTCCTGTTCCATGTGTGATAAGAAGAGTTATTACCCAAGATATTGTCGATTTAGAAATAGGCTAGTTGAAAGCAATACTTTGGCGTCCAACAATTGAGAAGAACATTAGATTGAGGAAGAGTTGAACATCGTAGCATGCTCAACAATAATTGAAGAGAATCTTGGTACAAGCAAAGAGGAGTCTGCACTTTTCGTAAGTATCCTTGGACAAGTTAATTTTGAAAGAGATTAGATCATTGACCTAGGGGAATGAGAAGATACAAAACTTGGAGTATAGGGGAGATCGATTGGTAGTCATGGCCTACAATGCATAGCTTCCAATCATTCATGTTGGGGAGATAGTTGTCCATCCATGTTATGGTCTTATTCAACTACAATTGAAGGGCATCTACTAGGAGTAAAGAAGAATCTGTTGTCTGCGTCACAACACACATATGTAGATAATTATGACTTATTTAGTCTTAAGAATGTAAAAGTATTTCGAGATGTAAAAGTTACATGACACCAACAATGGAGGTGTGAAGACTAGAATCTTTATACATAATGTTAGTCCAGTGCCTCAGTTTGTGCATGTAGACAAGACTCAAAAGAGATAGTAAATTTATGACAAACAATTAGTACCAGTGAGTTATCTCTAGTTGAAGGAGATGATGAAGAAGACAATGTTAAGAGGTTCTTCTATCACTTGAGATGAGAGGAGAAAATTTGGTTAGAATGCAACACGGTGCATCTTCAAAGAAAATGATGGAGGTGCTATGATTCAATGGTTAATCAATGCTATGTTTTGAGAAATGTAGTATTTGATGAGCATCGTCCTTGTGGTAAACAGGGAAATTGAAATTGTCGGGAGTTAAAGAAATGTGACAAGAAACAAGGGTGTCAATAATAGAGGATTGCCAAAGATCAATCACTTTATCAGAATTTGAGTATTTAAGTGAAAGGGAATGGAGTAGGGTCTAAATAGTTCTCTAATTCTTTGATAAGGTCACTTTAGTTCTGTTTCTTTTAAAGTAGGTAAGTTTAGTCGTATAATTTTTAAATAGTCATACAAATTTTAAAAAAATAAATTAAAAATATAATTTTTTTAAGGATAAAATTGGATTTCACTTAAAAATAAAAAACTATATCTACTTTCTAAAAAATATTAATTTTCTCTCTCATCTCAATTTATCCAATTATCTCTCATTTTAGTCTCTTTGTCGTCTTGTTCTCTATGTTTCCTCTCTTTCTCTCTTATCTTACTCTATTTGTGTATTTTTAATTCATATATATTATTATAAATTTTATTTTTATCTTTGACATTGTTTGAATTTACAAATTATAAGAGAGAGAAAAAATATTTTTAATGAAGAAAAATAGAGAAATTGAGGGATACTTATTTCTTATTTATGAACAAAGGAGGAAAAATGTATCTTTTTTTGGTTTTTAATGTTAATTTTAAGAGTTGTAAATAAAATGTTATTTTAATAAAAAATCAATTTTACCCTTGAAATAATATAATTTTTTAAAAATTGTAGGACTGAACCTTCCTACTTTAAAAGAAACATAACTAAAATGCCTTTATTAAAGAGTTATTGAACTATTTGGACCTAAATCCGAAAGAGAAGAAGAGTCAACAATAGAAACACAAATTTCTCAGCAAGAAAGAACACGTCAAGCATTTATTGAAGAAATTAGGCTAATCTAATTAGAGATCAAATAAGAGGAGCCACAACCACTTTGAAGATCAACAAGACTAAAGAGGCCAAATCCAAAGTATTTCTTTTAGTGCAAGTGAAAAGAAATCGAGAGAGAGTCGGTGCTGAGGGGTGTGTTAAAAATAGACATCATTCCCTCTTTCTAATGATTCTAAATTTTTCTCCTACGTCTAGGAGGCTCTTGATATTATCTACCTATATATATGTGCGTACTGTTGTAGTATGTGTGAGAAAGTGAGAAGAGTGATCTTTGAGGTGAGTGTGCAGAGTATTGTGTGAAGTGAATAAGCGAGTTAGTAACTAAAAATAGAAAGTTGTTGAGTGTGTGAGGTATAGTGAAGTGACCGTGCATTGGTGCAAGTGAGAGAGTATTAATACAAATGTACATTAATATTACATTACTTGCAATACTTATGTGAAAGCATTTGGGCTCATTCACGCGTCTCCAATTCAACAGTTCTTGGCTCTGATCTTGTAGGATTGATGAGGACTGAGGAGCCATCTCTGGTTCTCTTATTTGATTTATAGCTAGCCTAGGGTTTATTGCAAACCTACTCGGTGTTCAAGTTACTTGAGCAGAAATTAGTTAACTTGAATTGGTCTACTACTTTTATTTTCAAGACTTTATTCAGTCTGTAGTTGATTAACTGCTGGTGGAAGATCCTTTTTATCACCAAAAGAACTGGCAGATTAAACACTTAGATGAATATGTGCTCTCTGCTTATTTCTTGCTGGACTGTGTTTACTGGTTGTGTTATATTATTCTGTTCAACAGTTTTCTAAATTTCTGGTCATATGTTATTCATTTATTTGCTCAAATACATTAATACATAACTCATTGCTGCTTGCTTGTTCTATGTATTGCCCAACTTTAAAGTGAGGCCCTTAAGCTCTCAGCTCTTCTTCAAATTGGTGCTTAATTTGCTTTTACTAGGCTCCCTGTGTTGATATATAGCTCTGCAAATTTTCTTTTGCTCTTGAATTGTTGAGGCTCTCATGTATTGTGGTCTCAGCACTCTTTTACGCATTTTGGCAGGAGCAAAGTACGAGTAGAACTAGAGCGCAAGTAATATAGAGAGAAAAATTATGGCTGGCGACTCGGACAACTTTTCAGTGCTTATACTGGCATCTGACTTGGGCATAGATGCAAGACCCTTCTTGAACAGCCGTGAAAGTGAGACAGAAGAGCAAGAGAATTGGCATGACTGCCCTCAGTACCTATGTTCTGATGAGGACTTCTCTGATCTCGAATTTCTGCAGTTCCTCTGTCTTCAAGGTTTTGATAAGTCTGGAAACCGTATTCTGCGCATTGTTGGGAAGTACTTTCCTGGTAGATATATACCACCAAGTTTTTTTTTCATTCCATCATTTGTGATTCAGATTACTTTACACTGTTTTTTTCTTTGACTTTTTTTTTTAAGTCTACATTTTCCAATTTTATTTTGATTTAGGTAATGGAGGACTGCACTATTTTTTAATTTGGAACCCAGGCTGAGTTGGTTGGTGTTTGCGCTTTTTAGTGGAGGATAACCTATTCATTTTTTATCTTCACAACTTGGTTTTAGTTTATAAGAGTGCGCTCTAAATATGTTAATAATTGATCTAAGAATATCTGCTGCCTATGAGATCCCTCAGTTGAAATTTCTTAGGATGCCATGTGTCACGAATATGAATCCTCATGGTAAGTAAAACCTATGTGAATTTTCTGCCTTTCCAGAAAGAAAGCTGAAGCCATGATATTATAAGGTTTTAAAACTCTGTACGGAAACACTTTGTTAGACAGAGAGAAAGTAGGCGATGCTGTTAAATGTTACTGAAATCGTGGAGGATGTAACTCATATCCTTATGTTGTGAAGTAGAGAGAAAACTCATATTCTTATGTTGGAGTGTTATAAAAAGTTGGTTTGTTCTACAAGGTTGGAATGCTAGATGTAAACCAACAGAGATTCAAATTCTTCAAAATTTATAATCTGGGAGACAAAATAGAAGAACTTTGGTAGAGTGTGTAGGTTAATTTATTAATCTCCTACTTAAGCCAATTGATGCTTTCATCATCTGATTATTGTAAAACGTTAACTGTTATGATAATCAAAATTTTCTGAAAAAAGTAAAGAAATACAGTTGCTTATGTTCTGAATCAATTTTTGAAATGTATTTGTTTTGTCTTTTGACTTCATTTGAAAATGCTTCATCATCCATTTTTTTCCCCTCCATTTGGTTGTATATTGGTGAAAAATGAAATTATTTGCATTACTTTGGAAAAACTTATTCTTCTAGAGAACATTATCTAACATTATGTCGACTTTTATTGACCATGCTTTTTTAGAAACCTAATGCTTTTTTTTGGTGCATGCAGCTCCTGTTGTGAGTGCAGAGCGGCTAAAAAAATATATTTTTCACAAACTATGTAGTGAGTTGTCAGAAGGTCCATTCTGCATAGTTTACACTCATAGTACTGTGCAAAAGGAGGACAACTCCCCAGGCCTGACTATTTTAAGGTGGATTTATGAAGAGCTGCCCCCTGATTTTAAAGACAGGCTTCAAGTGCTGTACTTTGTTCACCCTGGATTGCGCTCCAGACTTGTCTTTGCCACACTCGGACGATTCTTCTTAAGTGGAGGGTGAGTAATTTGAATATTCCTTGGTAACAAGCAATATAACCAAATAGTTACAACTCGTAATTTTTCACAGAACTTTCAGTAGGATTTTAAAAGGGTCTTGAAGGATAACTTTTGGATGAACTCCTTTTTGGAATGATATGCAATTTGATTTCTTACATGAGATGTACATTCTGGATATCATTGTTAGGTGTTTCACTCTTTCGACCACCTGTGCAGAAAGGTTTGCATATCAGGATTCTGTAAATGGTATTGGTATTGTGTACATGCCATAGTTCTAAATTTTCTGGTTTTAGTACTTTACTTTTAGTTTCACAATTGCTTGATCTGCTTTAAGAAAGAACTAGAGAAATGCAGTTTTATACAAGAAAAAAGCTCTTTGGATGCTGCAACCTCAGCTATAGAATTTAGAACGGTGTACAAATTATTATAATCACTGCCATAAATAATCTTATCTAAATTGTTTTGAAACAGCTAAGATGACAGTGTTTCAAAAATGAAACATGGATGCCTAAATTTGCTTTTTCATAAATAGTGTTAGTTGATCTAAATAGGAAAGTCCTTGATAGTTTCTATCTGAAAACCAATGATGTTACTTTTTAGTTGCATCCCGAATTATTATTTTCATTTGTGCTCAAGAATTGAAGTGAACTTCAGAAGTGTTTTTTTTATTTATTTATAAAGAAGTAACTTTAGAAGTTCACCAAGTGAATTTGGGTTATCTTTTGGTTGAAATGAAGCTGAATAATTTTTTTTCTTTTGTAGGCTGTATTGGAAGATCAAGTATGTCAGCCGTTTGCAATACCTTTGGGATCATTTAAAGAAGGGAGAAATTGAGATTCCTGAATTTGTGAAATGTCATGACGATGTTCTTGAGCACCGACCACTAACAGATTATGGCATTGAACCAGACCCCCTCCATTTAACTGAAGCTCCAGCCACAGCCTACTCATATGGGAGGTATGAAGAGAGATGGGCATCAAGGGAGTTCATGTCCTAGTTTAGCTAAATTTGGGAATTGTACATAAAATTTGGATGCTAACTAACTACATATGCTCTAGAAATTCCTGGATGTTATGTAACTTGTTTCACAGTACTATTTCCAAGTGAAATAATAGCACAATGTAACACAATTTTTTGTGTTACAACTTAATTTTTGAAGTTATAAAAACAACTACAATGATCGTGCCCGAAACTCCCTTGGAAATAGCTCAATTTCATTAGGTGGTTAGCGTTATATTGCTGAAGTATACAAGACTTAAGGTAGTTAGTGTTATATTATTGTAGTATACAAGACCTTAGATGGTCAGTGTTATATTATTAGAGTATATAAGACATTTATTGAGTGGATTTGAAGGGATGTCATAAATCTCATCCGAAGACAATTAAATAAGCCAATAGATTAGGTAGTAAAAGCAAGCGCTTGAATGAGTCATTTATTATTCTCATATCGCTCTGTTAATTTGATGTTTATTTCTTGATGCCATACAATGTTATTATTTGTTGTGATTTTGTTCTGTTTGATTATTTCAATTCAATGCAAGTACTTTCATTTTGAAGGAAAAAAAATGCATATTGCACTTCTATATCAAACAAAATAGAGAAGAAACCCAATTAAAACATGATTTAGGAATAGCATCCAATAAACTGTCTAGAGGATCGGTGACGCTAAAAGATTTATGAAAACCTACCAAATGAAATATGAAGAGAAAAACATTAGAAATTAAATTAAATTGAGAATATTGAAATTTAGATCAAATTGTTACAACAAAAATGATGTTTGATCAATAATAATACATGATTAGTCTCACAATTTCAAGGTCAAATCCAACTGGTTTGAATTAAACTTAATTTCTCTCTCTTTGAATTTAGCTATATTAAACTCCAACACACTAAGAAAAGGCCTCGTTCCATCGCTTGAAAGCCCTTGTTCTACCTTTTTCTGTGGTACTACTTGTTGAATATTAACCAAAGGAGGCCCATTCACTTGTGGCCTAAATGGCGGGATCACCTTTTTAACCTGTTGTTTTGGTGAGACCAACACTTCTTGAGACCTAGAAACAATATTATTCCCACCAACAAGTGAAGGGTTTAAGCTATATTTAGGCCCTAAACAATCTTTTGGTAATATTGGACCATTAATTGGCCTAACAAAAGGATTTGGAAGGAGTCCTCCTTGGGAAAACATGACATGTTGCTCAAACCTTCTTAACGCAATATCATGTTCTATTCTATGAGAGTCCATGTGGTGTATTAGTGCTTGGGTGCTCAAGAACATTTGATTGCATACGCGACATACAATTTGAGATCGATCGCCTGAAGGCCTTATCATTCGGTTTGAGCTATGCATGTTACTCCCATGCCGACTAAAGTTCAAAACATTTTCTGGCGCCATTGAAATTGTTGGAAACAAAATGTTTAGGGTTTCGAAGGCTTAGTGAGAGAGAAAGAGAGAGATAAGTGTATTGAGACTTGAGGCTAAGAAAGAATTTATAGTGAGATTTGTGGAGAATAAAAAGCATGCAAAAATACTTGTTGCCATAAAGGTTTGAAGTGTCCTTATTTATTGTGAAATATAAGGAAAAAATAGTAAAACTAAATTAGGAAGGTAAATAAATTATGGTACAAATAATAGAATAAATAGTACTGGTGCTTTGATTGACAAATCTATGTTCATTTCCAAATAAAGGATCGGATATATATATAGGAAATTAATGAGAATAAATAAAACACTAATGAAGAAACACTAATGACTCTTTTGTTGTATTATTTTAGAAACTTTAAAATACATGCTATATATTAATTATACGTTTCAGTATTTGGTATGAAATTTTATTTAATAGTGTACATATCTACTGAGCCGTAAAATTTTAATTAGATACCATTTCTGGTTAAAAGCAGAATATCTAAGCAAACTCTACTTTCCTAATTTTCTTTCTACTTTTTTTTTAACATAAAAAAACAAAGAAATATCATTATGGTTGCCAATAATTAAGATTTCATTCCATAAATGACAAAATAGGCTTATTTGTGTCATCATAATACTTGACTAAGTAATAAATTAAAAGTACAGATTCGGCATCTAATTGGCAAAACAAAACTCACTGGATATATATTTGTTAGTAATGATATATATATTAAAAAAACCTAAAATTTATAATAATAAAAATAATATATTAATAACATTAAATTTGATCATGTTAATTTATATCACATTTAATTAGATAACGTTTAATATAAAATAATGTATTATACTTTTTTTAATAGTAAAAATATGAATTGATCATATTATATATATTTTTTTTGTAATTACAAGTTTTAAAAGTATTATTTTTTCAATTAGAATAAATTTTAAAATTAAGTCTATCAAATTAAGCCTTAATGTAGGTATATTAAAAAAATTATATTTTCTAATCTTAACTTTGACAAAAGAGATCAATTAAGGATAAATAATATTATTTTTATTATTTTTCTATGACAATATTATCCTTTAAAATTCACAAAAAGTCATTTTAATATTTATTTATTATCATTATTTTTATTTAATATTTTATTAATATTTTACTTTTTAAATAATTTTTATCACAATATTATTATTATTATTGTTAATTTTTTCTTACTTAATTTCATAATATAAGAGACTTCTTCTATGACCCCTCTCCCTAAAAATTATTATACATGTATATTTATATTTTTTATTCCATATTCTTATCATCAAAAGATTAGTATTTTTAACCAATAAATCTAACCAATCATTTTTTATCGTTGAATTACTTTAATCCAACAATAAATATGGTATATTTAGTTTTGCATTATTTTTAAGAGTTATTAATTAATTTCAAATTTTAAAATTAAAAATTTTATACTATTACTAATATTGATTAAATTTATTCAATAAGTTAGATTAATTAATTAGAATGATAAGTTAGATTAATGGATTAATGCGAAATGTTCCATGTTCTTATATTTGTACAATGACTAAACAAAATATATTTAAAATTTAATATTTCAATAATTGTAATATAAAAAATCTTATAATATGTTCTTGTAACGCCACTTCGGATAGCCCTAAAAATGGTAGAGCCACTTGAGGGGCTAGATCGGTTAATATTTTATTCAAAATAATATATTAGTTTCTAGTTTAAGTATAAATAATATTTTTCTTTATTTTCAATAAAATTTAAAGATAATTTATTAAAAAATTATACTTAAAATCACTTTAATTTCTCAAACTTAAATATTAGTAATTTTATTTTAAATTAATACACTTTAATCAATTTATTTTTACATTTATAAACACTTTAGTCATTTTAAATAAATTTTAGTGATTTTATTTACTTTTTTTTATATATTTTCATATTCAAACATTTATTAATATAGTCCTCGTTAGTCAAATTTATTTCAATAACTTAAATTTTTTCAACAAAAATATCCAAAACACATAAAATTGATAAGAAATAACTAAAACAATCAAAATACAAAAGTGTTGACTATAATGTATTAATTTTAAAAAATATGATAATGTATCTAATTTGTGAAAATAAAATCATCAAAATATTATATTACATATTCATTATGTAAAATCAACTACAATTTTTTTTGTAATATTTGATGATTAAGTGATTACTCTCATTTTACAACAAACATAATTTTTTAACATATTTTTATTTTATTAATTTAATTATTCCTATAATCTTTGATTGAATGAAAAAAATATAGCTTTTTTTAAAAAAAAAAATACCCGTAAGACTTGAACTCTAAACCAACATACCCTCGACATTATTATAAAAAAATAAAATAAAAATAAAAGCATAATAACGTTCAGCATATATGTTTCCAAAGAACAGAACCAAATAAAGGCTCATGTCCTCAAAGTATACTTCTTTTTAACTTTTTTTTATCTGCGAAAATAAAAACATGGATGGGAGGATTACGGCCATCTCCGTATCACAAAAGATATAAAGAATTGCTTAAGGTGACATGCTTCAGCCTCTAGAGGATGCAATCCTAGCAAGTTTCCACAGAGAGGTAATTAAATATCGTTTTAAGAGGGAAGCCTTCATTAGACCCACTGTGAATTGAACTCAACAATGGATAGACATATACAGACAACTTATAAAAAACCATTTAAGAGTTTGTTCTCTTTGGTTACCACCCAAGGAATCTTTAAACTAGAGTCTTCTTAACAGATTATACTGACCCCAGTTATTTCATTTCCTCTTTCCAGAGCCAATAGTAAGAAGCTCGAAGCTTCTAAGGGGATCATCACGACCACCTCTTGTAGGCACCGCAGCACGGGTAAAGGATGATGATTTTGACTCAAAACCAGGTTGAAGCCTTTGTGTTGTTGACAGACGACCACTACCAGAGGCCAACCTGCTTGACCGAACCTCACTAGGCTCACCAGAGGAGCTGGGCCGGCTGCCTAAGACAGCTCTCTTAGAAGTACTACCATTCCGAGAAGAGCTCCTGGGTCTTTCGGTATCAGGTTTCTGCATTAAAAATTGCAGCTATTTGAAAATACTTTAAAGAAAACAAATCAAGTGTGTTTAGAAATCAAAAAGGACCTCTAAACCAGGTCACAACAAAAGAAATGCAGATCAAAAGTACAAAGCAAAAGATGAATTATTTTATCTGTAACTGACCAATTCCTTAGACATTGGCACATTATCGGGAGATCGTTCACCAAGTCCTGATCCATTCCTTCTAGAAAATGCTTCAACTGCAGTACCAGAGAATTTTTCTCGTATCTCCTGTCCCCCTGATTAAATGTATCAGGGTACAAATATCAGAACCCAGAGAATTGTGGGGGAAGGGCATGAAGTAATTAAATTCAGCAAGGGAACACTGGAAATAGAATGGCACACAATCAAAGACAGGAAAATATCTAGGGAACCATAAACTATTAGAGTTGCTTGACATCCATATCAAATTATTGCTAAAGGAGCATCTTCAAATGCCAATAAGAAGCAACCAACCTGAAGGCCTCTCTATTTTTTCAGCAGATGGTCCTGCATTCAAAACGGGTTTAGCACCAGACTGTTGACCCCAAAAAAAAACGGATGTGAGACAACGTGCTAAAGCAAATAAGGTGTTTAACACATCCAAATCTAGTGAGAAATACAATACATACTCGCACTCTTGAACTGGATCCAATCTGGGGATACTTCAGTATGGTCCAATCAAACACATAGTCAAATTGGTACCCTGCCCAATAACATCAATTGCTTTTTATTAAGTTCCAAATTTCTGAAGAGCACTCAGCAAATAAAAAAGGGAAAGTTACACTTAAATACTATGTTAAGCTTAGCTGTGGCTCAAGAGTTGAGAACTGTAACCTTCTCGAATAAAAAGGTCCCGGAAAAGCCTCTTAAGATATGAGTAATCTGGTTTGTCTTCAAATCGCAATGACCGACAATAATGGAAATATGATGTGAATTCTGATGGGTATGATCTGCATAGCACCTGTAAAGAAAACATCTCAGCATTCAGTGCACATTTACTTAAGAATCTCCAGAAAAATAATGGCAAGAAATATTGAGTTCAGACAGCACTATACAGATGAGTTAATAGCTGTTGACAGTCTTTGTGATACCATATATTTAATCACAATAATGTAGTACATTTGAACAAGCTGCTCAAAAGAGAACTTGCTGATACCTCTATGGGAGTAAGCGTCTTTTTTTCACTTATCCTGTCATATTTCTGCTTTTTAGTTCCTGCTTTCAGACCCTGCCAGGGAAGGCTGCAAAAGAATATAAAAAATTATTAGCCTCATGAACTTCAGCAACAATTACAAATACAAAGAAGCATGACAAACATATGTATCAACCTTCCTCTCAAGAAATACATGAGCACGTAACCAAGAGACTCCAGGTCATCTCTTCTGCTTTGCTCTGCACATAATTAGGTATTGTTCAAATCAATTACAAAGGTAAAAATCCATTAAATCTAAATTAAGGGATAAGCTAAAGTTCCATCTCAATTATTTGTGGCAATGTCACTTACCTACTCCAAGGTGAGTGTTAACACTTGCATAGCGGGCTGTTCCTGTGAGATTCTTGTTCTCCCTGAGATAGATCATAATTAACATTAGCAGGGGGAGTAAGAAAGACTGTCCAAATGCATGACACAGAATAACAGAGAAACAACAGAACAAAGTGATTCTAACTAAAAGTTCATTGATACCTCAGCAAAACATGATACAAATAATAAATTGGCAATTTGAAATCAAAGGCACAAAATAGTTATACTCTCTATACATCCCCCGCCAAAAAAAAAATCAGCACACAAAGCAATCCATCTACCAGAGAATTCATCAACAATTTGAGAAATTTGACATGATAATAAGAATTTACATTGTTAATTCTTCCAACAGTTTGATTAAAAAGAGGTTCTTATAATTACTGAATTAAAAAACCAATGACAGTCAAAATAATAATGATATGACAATTGAAAAAAACGACAAACATCTATCACCATCTTCAGTTTCTTCCTTCAGAAAGGTAGAAAGAAACAAAAAGGTGTATAACCATGAATCCACGACCATTTATAAGGAGGAAATATGTGCACATGAACTTTCATGATAGAACGAGACTGAAGAGTAACTACAATGAAAAGCTGCAATATTAAGCTACCTAAGAAGGGGGTGAAGATAGTCAGAAAGTTGCAGGAAAACATAGGTCAAGCATAATATAATCTGATACCTGTATGGAATATGCTTGTGTGTCTGCAAATCCCGATACTTCTTTGCAAGTCCATAATCTATGACGTACACCTGCAGTGAAGATCAAAATTAGGAAGTATTGAGCACTAGGCAGTTGCAGGTTTCCAGTGGCATGTTGCAGATCACTTTGATACACATAATGAAACAAATGACATGGATAGTGTACTATTATCTGGCAACCTTATTTCATAAAGGTGTCAACTTCCTAATAGCATATGGCTGGCTTTTTACTGGTTCTATAAATTTAGAACTTTTTAAGTCATTTCATAAAGGTGTCAATTTCTGATCGTATATGCACTAGACTTCCCAAAAATATTATTTTACTCTGTTGGTTTGCTCGGACCACTAATGGTAATCTCTTGGAACTCAAAAGTATTATTTTTTTAGTAATATTATCACTACTACTACTTCCAACATTTGTATTCCACTCAACCAAATTCCTTAGGAATCCCAGATCCGTGTTTGTTCATTCAGAAGCTGTCACTAGAAATAGCAGAGCCATTGAGCACATTTAGAATAAATGAGATTAATTTTGGTAACTGATTAAAAAGGAAAGTAATTAGTATCAACTTTACATCACTTGCCATCATCCCTGACCATTCATGATCATTACAAAGAAACCAATTATTTCGTTCTAATATATGGTATCCAACCTTGATAAGGCATCACATAAAAGTAAAAACTAGTTTTGAACAAAATATAATCCTACTTGTCCAGAGATTTGTATTGCATAGAAATGACTAATGAGTATGGTTTGAACTTTACTACCCTACCAGTTACCACAACCAGGGAGCCAGGCAACCGTTTGAAGACTTATTTGCAATTTTTAATATTCAAAGTTCATGACTGCCATCAATCCAGTAGAAATCTTACCCAAAAAGTAATAATAATGAATGAGACAAGTAGTTCGAGCTTCTACCAAAAATGACAAACTTCTAACGCGAACCATATAACTTATGACATTGAGAATCCAAATAAAATACTGGGAAGCATCCATGTACCACAACCAGGGAGCCAGCAACCGTTCAAAGACTTACTTGCAATTTTTAATATTCAAAGTTCATGATTGCCACCAATCCAGTAGGAGTCTTACCCAAAAAGTAATAATAATGAATGAGACGAGTAGTTCGAGCTTCTACCAAAAATGACAAACTTCTAACGCCAACCATATAACTTATGACATTGGGAATCCAAATAAAATACTGGGAAGTATCCATGCAACACTACTGAATATAATGATACAGTGGGACAAGCTCATCAAAATCAATTAGGAAAGGAAATTTTAATTTTCAAAACTACGAAAGAAATGGACATGACATCCTGGGCCCTCTTGTATAAAGTATGAAGACCAAGCATTTCCTTGTTAAGTCAGCTATGACTTCATTACACCTAAAAACTGCACTTAGAACAAGATGGAAGTGGAACCACCAAAATATGATCTTACTAAATGTGATTCTTAAAGAGAACGAAATATTTTTAGAATCAAACAAAGCTGCCCATAGCTTTCAATATATATGTGACAAAATGTCATAAATATCAATATCTTCAACAGTTACAAGTCAAAAGCATAAGAGATTAAAAGCCTTCAACAAATTTCCAAATATAGTACTCTTTCCTTTCCATGAAACAGCTATGTTCATATTGGTTGAATTTTCAGCATAACACCCTTTTGAGTAGACACAAGACCTCTCAGCAGAAATGAACAGTTAACAAATTATATGTACAAACAAATTTTAAACAGCAGCCTAGATTCTAAAGAAAAAGCATCTCTCAGAACCAATGATAAATAGTAATATATATTACCTGGTTAGCTTTACGCCCCAAACCCATTAAAAAGTTGTCAGGCTTTATATCACGATGAAGAAACCCCCGCGAGTGCATGTATTCCACCCTATTTATCTTTGTAGAACAAATAAGAGTGAGAAGCATAAGCATCACCACCATACCAAACCAGGTGAAACCTTTCTGTAGGAAATTATTAACTTACTAATTGATCTGCAAGCATTAACACAGTCTTCAAAGAAAGCTTCCGATTGCAATAGTTGAAAAGGTCTTCAAGGCTTGGCCCAAGAAGATCAATAACCATGACATTGTATTCACCCTCAACTCCAAACCATTTGAGATGGGGAATACCAGCTTCACGTGGTTTAAAAAATTGTTGAAAAAACATTAGAGCAAGTTAACATCAATTTTTAACATGACTCTATATCAACTTACAACAGAAAACATGCAAGATAAAAGCTTACTTCCTCCCTGAAGAAGCATGTATAAGTTTGATTCATAGTGAAGCTGAGGATGCTTGGTTTTCACTGATTCCTGGGGATTACAAGATAATATGAGTAGGCAGTGATGTCTCAAAGTCACTGACGCTTTGCAAAGGATGGCCATAAATAAATGCATGATGAATAAATATAAAAATCTGTGACATGCAAAATTTTGATACAGGTTAATTACCCAATATTAAAGAGGGAATCAAAAAAGCAAGATAATAATGGATTAACTAGTATCCTTTTCAGTTATCTAGAACCAAAAATAAAGAGAACTTCTGAACAAACGTTCTGCCAAAATTCACCTATGATGATGCCATCTTTTCTTTATTAGTGGACTCGACCTCTAAACCCAACAAGGAGGACCCAAGTTCAACACAAAAAAATTCTGCAGTCATAGAAACTGTGCCAGTATCAACTACTTCCTTATGTCCTTCCATCATAAGGATGTAATAAAATAATAATACTTTCTGCACAGCTTTCCACCATTTGTATGCATATCTACAGTATTACATCAAATGTAACAGAAAATTTGAGAAACAGAAAAAAATTCAAGACAAGATGAATCAGACAGTTATATATTTTTCCCTTTCATGTTATGGTCAAATAAATACAGGGTTTTACAGAAAGAGATAAAATCTCATTGCGTAACGTTAAAGCTTTAAGTAGCAAGCCCAAGTACTTGAATGTAGCATTACATATTTACATCTAATAGGCCCAGTAGCAACACAATTAAGCCACGAACATTAATTTCTTATTCAATAGTAAAATTCAAACCAGCCCATACGAATGCTAACCAAGAATTCAATCATTATAGAAATCAAGGGCTAAAATTAAAACCCATGTAAGAACCAATTAAAAATGGTTTTTCAATTCACTGCAACATCTGAACTCAAAATTATTCACTAAATTACTAACATTGTTGTAAAAGGCTATTTTGAGGGTCAACTCAAGACAATGCTTTAAAAAAGTTAAATGCCTATAACCTCATGTGGTAAATTAAGGCTTGCACCTTTTTTGGTATAAGGCTTAAGCCTTAAAGCTTTCATACCTCGAGGTGATCGAGCTAGTCTCAATCAATTCTTTTGTTAAGTCGGTTTCAAGGATTACCCATAAAATCTTGACTTGATTTCATTAAAAAATTGTAGAAAATCATAGATATGAAAAGCAAAAAGATGAATATCATAATCAAACAAATGCAACACTTGTTGCTATATATTCTCTAGTCTTCCTAAACCTATCACCTTCTTACTTTGCCTCCGACAATTCCAAATTTTGGTACTCACTAAGGTTTTTTAAAGTTATTTAAGGCTTACACCTTAACTGCTGAAGGCTTACGCCTCGTGTCATGATCCACGCGAGGGGAACTTTAATAATTAGCAAAATGATTTTATTGAATTATTTTAGGCTCATGCCTACTCGCATAAAGTGATGTTTCCTTTGAAAGATGGGAAAATGATCAAAGAGCTCTTTAGGGGGAGACATGGTGTCCAGCTCTTTACCATCCCCAACATTCTTGAACATGGTGTGATAAATGAGCTACCTGTGAGCTATAGAATGCTCACGAGACAAGCATTGAGTGTGCATTGAGGATGCATCAATGTCTCTCTAAGACATGGAGTCTTAGAGTCAGTATTGGTGAGGCAAAAAGGTTGATACTACGCAAGATTATCATGTAGGAGGTTACACAAGAGGGAATATCTATGCTAATGGTTTACCCAATGTTGGCATGTGAAAGTAGTTTCGTGGGAATGTGGCATGCCTTGTGGGCAGTGTTGCACAGATGAAAGTGCATCAATGAGTAACGGCATGCTAGTAAGGCAACGTTGCTCTAAGCAAGGCATATTGTGAATGTGACAACACTCATGACAGTGATGTTAAGTGAGGATGTGCCTTAGTCAAGGGTTCAACCAAGCACCTAGAATACGTAGGCTTAATAGTACGAAAGTGGATGACATTGTGCTAAGATGATGGCATCATACGTAAGCTTTGGATCAATGAGTTGCTCACTCAGGCGGCATGTGAGTTTGGTTAAATGGAACTTGCTTGCATATAAGACAACCTTACTTGGTTTACTTTGAAGATAAGTTGGCATGTGTGTTAGCATGAGTATAAGTGTGCTGACGAAAATCGAGCACACATGCACAAAGGGTGCAAGATAAAGTTGACCTTTGGGCCAAGAGTTAACTTGTAGTGTCAAATTACCTATTCGAGAATATGTATGAAAAGACCCGACAAGAGGAATGAGAAGCTGACTAAGTCTTGATATATTGTTGTACTACTTACTATCAACATGTTTGACTTGCACATTTGAGTGAGTAATTGCGCAATATAATGCCTAGTTGATGTGGAATGTTACGATGGGAAGAGCATATCGGTTGAGTAACCTTGATGCCACAAAGCAATCGTGAAGCAGCATGCGTGCGAGACTTGTTGGTATTTTCTCTTGAAGTACCAAAGTATTTGGACAAGGGTCATATTTTAGTAAAGAAAGATGATAGATTGACCTTAACTTGAAAAATCTTGGCATCAAACGGTCAAATTTCCACTACGTGAACCCTAAGACCATAACACCTCGCCTCACTTTAACGAAAAGGCCTTGGTAGTTAAAAAGTCTTTCACAACACTAAATGCTTAAGTAAGCCTATCTAAAAATAAAACTACCAAAGTAAAAGCACTCAGTTACTATGGCAGCACGTGCTAGAATATAGCAGTTTGACATGATTCCATCAGTTAACAAACTTTTCTACAAATTCATAAAGAAGAAAAATTCTACATAACTTTTAAAATAAAAGAAAGAAAACAAACTCATGAAAGGGGCAGAAAACAAAAGCTCTGCACTTACCAGCTTTACAGCTACTTCTTCTCCAGTCTGCACATTGGTACCTTCAAGAAACCAAACAGTAACAAACACAATTAAGCAAACACCTTTGGTCCACACAATTAAAGCAAGCAAGCAGCGCTAACATGGACAGGGAATTGTCGCATTAATGCAAAAGGAATCACGTTTTACATACCCAAATACAGCTCGCCAAAAGAACCGCTCCCAATCTTCCGTCCGAGCTTGAACTTTCCATTGATAACATGGTCCATGATCTAAATGATATACAAAAAACCTTAAAACCCCAACTATGATTCAAATTTTCTTTATCTCTTAAGAAAAGACTTCATCGATGATCGCCACACGATTCCAATTCCGATAAAGATATAACTTTAAGAAAGAAACCTCAGATCCCCTGAGCTTCAACGGAAACAGGATGATCAAAAACCTGTAATCCAATAATCAAGCCTAGAAAAAAGAATGCCCGAGGTATCTAGTTTAACGAAAACATATATGATACAATAATCAAAAACCTAAAAAATTCAAAAAAGGAATATACGAAAACCATAGCCCTAAAGAGAGTTTTGGGGTAATCAAAAGCCAGTTTTTTTGTCTCGGAAAATCACCGAAACATGTTAAATGTGGACAAAAAAAAAAGATTTCTGTTAGGGAAAAGAATGAAGGAGACCGACTAGTTGGAAAAAGAATCTAATGCCAGCGATTTTCACGGCATATAAACAGAAATACAGAAAAAAAAAAAAGGACGGAAACTCGGAATTAGATCTTTGGATCTGAGTTTGAAATAGGATTGAATTCTCTCGGAAAATAAAATTGATTTTCTCAGTAAAATTCCGACATGGAGGATTTAGGATGTGAAAGAGAGAATTAGGGTAAGGACACAATCCAAAGAAGAGTAGAGAAAATGGACGAAAAAGTAATACGATTGAACAACAAAATGCTGGAGACGATATTATTTTCCATCTTTTTATTTCTCTTTTTTTTTTTCGTGGGTAGCACTCTTTGTGCATGCTACCCAACCCTTTTTATTATGATTTACTTCCTTAATTAAAAAAATCAATTAAAAAATTATGATTTACTTCCTTAATTAAAAAATTATATTATTTAATAATTTTTATTAAAATATTACTATTATTTTAAAATAATTAAAATTATTAAAATATAACAATAATATCATATTTTTATAAAAATAAATATAAAATCTATTAAAAAATTTAATAATAGTAATATTTAAATAAAAATAATGTAAATAAATATTTTATTTTTAATAAAAATTAAAAATAATAAAATATTGAAATAAAATCGTAATCATTAACAAAATATTAAAACAAAATTTTTTAATATATTAATTGTAATTTTATTATTATAAAATACTTACAATTTAATGACGTTTAATTATTTAATGAATAAAAAATTATATTTCGATAAAAAATTATTATTAATAATATAATATAATTTTAATTGATAATATTTTTATAAATGATTGATTAAATAAAATTATTTTTAATATAAAAAAATAAATTATATAAATAATTTTAATTTTAAAAATCTCTAAGATATTTCTCCCTATTTTAAACCCATTTTTTTAATCTTTTATTTATTACTACGAACCATCCACGTTACCATCATTCCAATCCCCCCTAACATGTGTTAAAACAAAGGCATTAAAAATTAGACACTACAACACCACGTGAGCATTTGTTTAAAATTTAAAAGCACGTGAGCATTTGTTTAAAATTTAAAAGCACGTGAGCATTTGTTTAAAATTTAAAAGCACGTGAGCATATAAAATAAAGTTTTCTTAACAAAAGACATATGTTGTATAAATTGAAATAAAATATTACTAATTTATGGTATAATTCATTAATTTGTAAAAAATATATCATCTTATCTCATTAAATTTTTAATGCAATAAGATGATAACAATACGATATTAATTGATATATCTTATGTATCTCTAGTATATCAAAATTAAACAAGCAAGCATATAAAATTATTATAAAATATGATACATAATTATTTATAATGATAAAAAATAATAGAGACCTATTATAATTAAAATCTAAACAAGATAAAATGAGATGAGATAATGTTTAAATAAAATGAGACAATATTATACTACTAACTTATTAAAGATATTAAATTAAACATAAGATAAGATAAAACAATCCACTTTATATCTATTAAACTTAAAAATGCATAAATATAGATTAAAAATAAGGTGTTAAATTAGTAACTTTCAAAACAAACTCTTTTACTAGTTTTTTTTTGTCCATATAATAATAAACTCTATTAATACCAATAGTTATTACAAACTATATAGAAAGAAAAATCAATTGCAAACTCTATAAATTCCATACAAACAAATAGTAAAAATAAACTTAAACAACTAAAATAAAAACTAACACTCAACTTATTAATTCCATCAACAATAGCAATAAAGCTATTACAAGAATCATCATATAACTACTAGCATGTTTCAAAACTCTCTAATGTTATTGAGCTATATAATACAAGAATAGTAAGCTCAAAACATAAAAACATGAAACACATTACAATCATCAAAACAAAAATAACTCTCCTATCCATCATTATAACATCCAAAATATAATCATCAGCTTGGTCTCTAGCTGTCTAGCTAACTCTCATATTTATATTCAAATCAGATCTTACTTTAGTTTTAATTTTAAAAAAAGTTAGCAAACTTCATTCTTAAAACACCAATTAATTAGTGATAATTTTCATTTTTCAAACACTTTATTCTGAGCATCACCATAATTAGGAAGTTGGTCTCGAGCAATTGAAAGATTTTTTTTGTTAATAAATATGACAACGATCAATTACACCAATAGAACAATATGGTGTATCTTTTTAGATTGATGCAACAAAACAACACCATATTTTCCAAAGAAATTTAGAGCTTAGTAAAGAAAATGTTAATGTATATCTAGTAATATATTAATATATATATATATATATATGTTAATGTATATCTCTTTACTTCTGGCATATGTTTATCTAGTTACTTTAGACATATCTAGTTTACTTGTAACTCCTATATAAAGGTACCATGTATATTCATTTATTCACAGAATAAAATACAATCATTAAGTATTTCTAACATGGTATCAAAGCAATCATTGATGGATTACCTTGGTCCCTGTTGCAGTTTATGCAATTCAACTATTAGTTGATATTTCATGGATCCGTGAGTAGTGGAGTACCTTTTGGCCAACATATCCCATGTTGATTTGGCATCATCAAAGTTGCCTAACAGATTGGAGATGGATGGAATTGAAGTATTCTGAATCCATGTGAGGATCATGTGGTTGTGACTATCCCATTCAATCATGCGACGAAGAAAGATAGCATCTTCTTCACTTGCTCCTTTATCAGGAATATTAATTGCACCAGTATAATAATGCCAGAGCATACGACCTTTAAGAAAAATGCGCATAGCTTGAGACCATGACAAATAATTCTTAGTCCCCTCCAATATAGTATTGATAGGGCAAGAAACAAAAGTATCCTTTTTATCCATTTGAAAACACAATATGCAAAAACAGACTGCAAAAACGAGATCTACACAAAAAAACTGGGTAGGGTAAACCTGTATTGCGAAATTCCGATAAACGGTCAACGGGAAGCCCGGTCAGCACGGTCACCACGGTTAACGGTCAGATCGATTCTGTGACGTCAACTGGGTGGATGATGATGTCAACCCTACCCAAAGTACTGATGACGTCACGAGCAGAGAGCGGCGGCTTGGCGTATCAGATCCACGCGTAGTGGCTGTTGGCGGCGCGTGAGAGTGCGTACGGCGTCTGATGACTGTGATACTTACACGGTTGTGCAGATCCGGTAGAGCCGATCACAGTGGTATCTGCAGATAGGTCGTCGGGTTAAGATTAACGGCGGCGGCAGAGCGTTAATGACGTGCAGATTGGTTGCACGGCGCGTGAGGGAGCGTGCGATGTCCGATGGTTGCGATACTTCCACGGTTGTGTAGATCCGGTCGAGCCGATCACAGTGATATATGTAGAAAAAAATTCAGAACAATATGCACAGCGGCGGCGGTGATTGCAGTTGTTTGTATGGTGCAGAACTCCTTAACAACGACCACTGTAATTCCGGAACCTAAGGATAACGGCTGAAAGACGTCGGAGGTTAAACGGTGAATGATTGTAGCGGCTATTGTGACAACAGAAGCTATAAGGGTTGAATAACACCAAAAAAGAAAACACTACTAGAAAGAAAAGAATAGTGGCTCTGATACCATGTTAGATAATTATTCGCTTCCTTTGGGACCAAATTGACCTTTGTGATCCAATTTGGGCATGCTCAGCAATATGCTACTATTAGGGATGAATTTCGTCTCTATGAGTTCTTGATGTCACTCCACAAGGATTTTGAGCTAATATGAGGCCAGCTTCTTAATCGTAGTCCTCATCCCTCTCTTGATAGTGTTGTAAATGAGTTGGTTAGAGAAGAAGCTTGACTTGCAACCCTTCAAGCTCAAAATAAGCTCAATGTTTTGGCTATTACTCCTCCTGCTCCTGCCATTGAACAACCTCAACAATCAGGTGATTCCTCTGGCTTTTACAATCGTCGCAGGCAGAGCAATAAAAGGTTCTGCAATTATTGCAAGCGTCATGGCCACACCATTGAGACTTGTTACTGTCGCAACAAATCTACTGCTGTTGTTGCTAATACTGAGCCTACTTCGTTGATGCCTTCTAGTTCAGCAGAGTCCCAGTCTTCTGAATCCACTATCAACCTCTCCTCCATTGAACTACAAAAGATCATAACTCAGGCTGTTCAAATGGCTGGTAATGCATCTCTTTCCACTACCCTCTCAGTTTTGCCCGGTAAGTCTCAAACTTGGCTTTTTGACTCTGCATGTTGCAATCACATGACACCTCACTCATCTTTATTCTCCAAACTTGACCCTGCACCACATCCCCTTAATATTCATATAGCTGATGGTTCCACCATTCATGGGAATAGTTTAGGTTTTGTTTCGACCTTTACCCTCTCTGTTCCTGGGGTTTTCCATGTACCTGACCTATCCTATAATTTATGCTCTGTGGGCTAATTAGTTGAACTAGGATATCGCCTTATTTTTGACTATTCTGGGTGTATTGTGCAGGATCTGAGGACGGGGCAAGAGCTTGGGACCGATCCTAGGGTGGGGCGTATGTTTCCCGTAAACAATCTTCATCTTCCACCTGTTGCTCCTGCCTCTGTTGCTGCTGCAACTGCTGTAGTTTCTTCCTTACCTTCTCTCGCACTTTGGAATTCTCGTCTTGGTCATGCTCCATCCTATCGGGTACAATAGTTAGCTTCTAAAGGTCTATTGGGTTCTGTGTCCAAAGATAATTTTGATTGTACTTCATGTCAGTTAGGAAAACAGCCAGCTTTACCTTTCAATAATAGTAAATCTATCTCTAATAGTATTTTTGAGTTAATTCATTCTGATGTTTGGGGACCTTCTCATGTTACTAGTATTGGTGGATCTCGATATTTTGTTGTTTTTATTGATGATTATTCTCGTTATAGTTGGATCTTTCCAATGAAATCTCGTTCTGAAATCTTATCAATATACAGTAACTTTGCAAAAATGGTTGAAACATAATTCTCCAAACATATCAAAACTTTTCGATCTGATAATGCTCTTGAATATACTCAAAATTCTTTTCAAATTCTGTTACACTCCTATGGCACTGTACATCATCTAACCTGTCCAGGAACCTCTCAACAAAATGGTCGAGCCGAAAGAAAACTTCGTCATATTCTTGACACTGTTCGTGCTCTTCTTCTCTCTGCCAAAGTTCCTGCCCCATTTTGGGGTGAAGCTGCTCTTCATGTTGTTTATGCCATTAATCGCATTCCAAGCGATGTCATTCATAATCAGACTCTGTATGAGCACTTTTTTGGATCATCTCCTAACTATCATGACCTTCGCTCATTTGGATCTGTTTGTTTCGTTCTTCTTCAGCCTCATGAACACAACAAACTCGAGCCTCGATCTAGACTTTGTTGTTTTCTTGGTTATGGTGAAACTCAAAAGGGGTATCGATGCTATGATCCTGTCTCACATCGTCTCCGTGTTTCCCGTAATGTTTTCTTTTGGGAACACCGCTTATTTGTTGAACTTTCTCACTTTCGTTCTTCCCTGACTAATTCAAATGTTTTAGAAATTTTTCCAAATGAGTCTCTTGTTCCTTCTACAGATACTTCTAATTCATCTTTGGACTTCACTATTCAATCTTCAGATATTTTTGATGATTCTCCTAGACAGGTCGTAGAAGAACAGGTTGATAATGAGATACCTCACCTTGAACATAGGTCATTTGCTCCTGCTCCGCCTGAAGATCCTCAACAAGACACTCCACCTCGCCACTCAACCCGGGTAAGATCCATTCCTACACATTTACTTGACTATCATTGTTACACTGCCCTTGCTACACTCCATGAGCCTCACACCTATCGTGAGACATCTACTAATCCTTCTTGGCAGATTGCAATGAAAGAAGAAATTGATGCATTAACCAAAAACCATACTTGGGATCTTGTTACTCTCCCTCCTGGTCAATCTTTGGTTGGTAGTAAGTGGATCTATAAGATCAAGACTCGTTCTGATGGGTCTATCGATCGCTATAAGGCTCGTCTTGTAGCAAGAGGTTTCACACAAGAGTATGGGATTGATTATGAAGAGAATTTTGCTCCAGTTGCCCGTATTTCCTTTGTTCGTACCCTCTTAGTTGTTGCCGCTGCTAGTAAATGGGACCTTTTTCAGATGGATGTTAAAAATGTATTCCTTAATGGGGATCTGCATGAAGAAGTCTATATGTAACCTCATCCTGGTCTTTCTATTGAAACAAATAAGGTTTGTCGCCTTCGACGTGCAATTTATGGCCTTAAACAAGCTCCACGAGCATGGTTTGCCAAATTCAATTCCACCATCCTTCACATGGGTTACACTACCAGTCCTTTTGATTCTGCCTTATTTCTTCGTCGCAATGATAAAGGCACCATTTTGCTTCTTCTATATGTGGATGATATGATCATAACTGGTGATGACCTCAGTAGCATTCAAGAACTCAAGGATTTTCTTAGTTAGTAGTTTGAGATGAAAGACCTTGAACATTTAAGCTATTTCTTGGGTCTTGAGATCACTCGTTCCACAGATGGTCTTTACATTACTCAAGCAAAGTATGCATCTGACCTCATATCTCAAGCTGGACCCGCTGACAGCAAGACTGTTGACACTCCAGTTGACACTCCAGTTGAACTTAATGCGCATCTGACACCATCAGAGGGGTAACCATTGTCTAATCCCTCTCTTTATAGACGATTGGTTGACAGTCTGGTTTATCTTACAGTTACTGGTCCAGACATCTCTTATGTTGTTCATCAGGTAAGCCAGTATCTGTCTGCTCCATGATCGACTCATTATGTTGTTGTTCTGCGTATTCTACGATACTTGAAAGGCAATATCTTCCATAGCCTTTTCTACTCAGTTCAGTCTCTTTTAGTACTTCGTGCATTCTCTGATGCTGATTGGGCAGGAGATCCTACTGATCGTAGGTCCACTATAGGTTATTGCTTTCTCCTTGGCACTTCTTTGATTTCTTGACGAAGTAAGAAACAAACCTTTGTTGCCCGTTCCAGTACTGAAGCAGAATATCGTGCTCTTGTTGATACCACATCTGAGCTCATTTGGCTACGATGGCTCCTTAAGGATTTGGGTGTGTCCACATCTTCTGCAACTCCCCTTTATTGTGATAATCAGAGTGCCATTCATATTGCTCACAACGATGTCTTCCATGAACAGACTAAACACATCGAGATTGATTGTCACTTTATTCACTCTCATCTTATCCATGGTGTTCTCAAGCTTTTCCCCGTTTCCTCCAATGATCAACTTGCAGATGTTTTCACCAAAGCACTTCCCAAAGGACGCACTCGTAATTTGGTTGACAACCTCAAGTTGGTCTCACATCCACCTTGAGTTTGAGAGGCTGTTAATGTATATCTAGTAATATATTAATATATATATATATATATATATCTGCTAATGTATATCTCTTTATTTCTGGCATATTTGTATCTAGTTACTTTAGACATATCTAGTTTACTTGTAACTCCTATATAAAGGTACCATGTATATTCATTTATTCACAGAATAAAATACAATCATTAAGTATTTCTAACAGAAAACAATACCAATATCATAGTTGGAAGGCGATTCCAAAGAGAAGTGTCTCTTGGATAAAATTTTAAATACAATAAGAGGTTATTATAGTTCAAATTTAAATCAATTGAGAATTGAAAAAAAATATGAAATGTACCGATGAGATCAAAGAGATAAGGTTGAGCTTACAGTGCACTGGATGAACAAATCAAGGAGCAAGAAGGGGCGACGAAAAAAGGTTGAGAAAGATGGCTGGTGGGTAAGGGATCTAATTGGTAGAGGCGAGTGTTGATGATGTTTGGAGTTGTGTGCAGTGGTGTTGGTAGAGGCACATATGGGTGGTGTTGGTGAACACTAAGGTTGGTGTGGCTAAGGTTGGTGGTCCTGGCTAATGCTCTTGATGAAGAACGTGTTTGGTGCTACAATAGAGGTAGTGGAATAGTGATGAAAGATATTGCAACGATAAAGGTAGAGAGGGAATGTGACTACGAATGGAGACAATGAACTGGTGATAAAGGGTGGAAGTGAAATCTTAGGGCTTCTATGTTGATTGCGAATGTTGAGAAAAAAAACCTCCACAATAATTAGTTGTAAGTAATTAATTAAAGAATTTTAACAGAGCGAAATATAAAATTTTAAGTTTTTTTAATATGTTTAAGAATGTTTTTAATTTTGATTTAACAATTTTATTTATAAATATATTTAAATTGATGATTTTTTATTTAGATTATATTTTTTGATTTTTAATGAACTTATATATATTAAAAAAAAAGATAAATTGTTCTAAATAAAATGTTTCAAATTAAAAATGTAAGAAAATGTTCGTTGTTATCAAGATTTTTTTTAAAAAAAAATTATCAATATATTAATTAAAATAGTCAAACAATTAATTAAATATTCTTAATAGAATAAATAAAAAAATTTAAGTTTTTTTTCTATGCTTAAGAATGTTTTTAATTTTGATTTAATAATTTTATTTATGGATATATTTAAATTGATGATTTTTTATTTAGATTATACTTTTTCATCTTTAATAAAATTATATGTATATATAAAAGAATAATTGCTCTAAATAAAAGGTTTCAAATTAAAAATGCATGAAAGTGTTTAATGGTATCAAGATTTCTTTTAATTTTTTCTAAAAAACTATCAATATATTAATTGAAACAACCAAACAATCAATTAAAAAATTTTAATAGAACAAAGAAAAAAGTTAAGTTTTTTTCCATATCTTTAAGAATGTTTTTAATTTTGATTTAACAATTTTATTTATGAATATATTTAAATTGATAATTTTTTATTTATATTATATTTTTGATCTTTAATGAAATTATATATAATTTTTATAAAAATACAAACTGTTCTAAGTAAAATGTTTTAAATTAAAAATGCATGAAAGTGTTCAAATACTAACAATATTTTAAATAATAGAGTTATTTTTTAAACTAGATTAAAAACTGTATTTTTTTTAAACCGAGTGAAATAATATAAAAAGAATAAATTAATCATTGAGCTAATTGAATAAATAATAATCCCTTAGCATAAAAAATAAAACAAAAACAGAAAAATTGTCAAAATTGCATTTATTAGGCCCGGACGAGTTTGAAATTGATATATATATATATATATATATATATATATATATTATTTATAATTAGAAGTAAAATAGGTAAACTTAAAGTTCAATAATTAAAAGTAACATTTTAAAAAGAAGAAAAATATTGAATTATTAATAATATTTCTTTATTGATTGTTAAGTCCTGAATCTTATATCTTAAATCTGAAACCTTAAACCAGTTAAATTTAAGGTTATTTTAATTTTTTTAATATATGTATATATAGTATTTTAAATTGTGTTTTTATTTCTCAAATATATTACTTTTATCATTTTTATTATTAAATATAAACATTCACTTAGGGTTGTCAATTCATATGAACTATGTCAATTCAAATCGGATCTAACTAACCCAATTCAAATTGATCAAATCCAAACTCAATTAAGTTTAATTCGAGGTATTAAAAGTGAGCGCGAACTCAAACCAATACAAATAAGCTGGTCCAAATAGATCTAAAATAGCTTAAATTATTAATTACATGTTTTTAATTAATTAAACCTTTTTTATAAATAAAAATATGTTTAATGATTAAAACTCATTAGCTTAAACGAAATTACACGAAACACTAAAAATGAGCAAAATAATATTATAATAACTAATTTTTAAATAGATGACAAATTAATATTTTTTAAACAACTCACGCACACAACAAAGTCTATGAAGATAATAGAACTCCTCACGTACATCTGTTATGTTACAATAATTAATTAATTTCAAAACAAGAACGTTAGTAAACATAAGCTAAATAAAACTAATTTTTAAAATAAGAAGTTCATTTATAAATAAATCCACAAATGTAAATGTCATCAAACTCATCACATGCAAAAGTTAGAGGTATCGTATCTTCATAGTTTAAATAAAAAGCTCAAAATCTTAACATAATTCTACCAGCTAATAAAAAATATATATATAAGTAAGATTAAACAAAAAAATTTCTCTAATCACTTAAAAAAGAGTCCAACAAACTAAATATTAATCTCTTCATATTTTGAATTTTATATTAAGTATAATACACATATAGAACCTTAAAAGAATTGTCATTATGGTTATTATCATCGTGGAGAGATGATTAATTTAAATACTAAGTACTTATAATGTGAGTTTTGTGCACAACTATATATATCACAAATTTCCTATATATCTCTACCAATAATACTTTCAAATTATTTTAGATATGTATTATAAAATCACAATTTATTCAGAACATTATATCTCTATGTATACCAAGAATTTAGATACATAGTCATGCAAAAACCCTACCCATTTTTTATTTTATTTTGAACTAATTGGCTAGCTCAAACCCAACTCAATTTTTTTTCGAAGTTATTTGAATTAATCCAAATTTAACTCGATTTAGGTTCTACAATTATAGTTTGAATCAATCAATCAAACTATGAAATAACTTACCATTCTTATATCCACCATATTAAGTATTTTATTAACATTTTAGCTCAAGCATGAAAATTTAATTTATCTATTATCTATATTTTATACATAAATCATATTTCAATTTTCATGATTATTCTTATCGGTAAAAATTTCGAATGTTATTCAAGATCAATTTAATAAAAAAGGAAAAAAAATAAAATGTACCACTTTATTGCTTGTATGATAGATCCAAAAAAAAAAAAAGGAAAAAAGTCACATTATTTTGATATGTCATTTTATGTATCCTTAATAGTTATAAATATAATTTTACTTACAAAGAATATGTTATTTGATTTTACTACAAAATTTGTCCATATCCATAAAATTATAGATAGTTTTGATATGATAGTTGGATAAAATTTAATGAAATTTTCATATTATATGAATTGGATTGTAAATTTTTAATTTTAAATCCATTTAAATTGGATTCGATATACATATATTAAAATACATAACATTTTTATAATGTATAGATTTTTTATTAATTTTAAAATACTTTTCAGTATATCTAATCACAATACTTTAAAAACAATAAAATATTTTTAATTAAAATGAATGAAATTAAAATAGTTGTAAAAAATTGTGCTAGTATGAAGATACAATGGGTCATATTGGATATATAGGATTAATGTGATGGGAAAATTGAATATAGATGAACTAATTCAAAATCTATAGATCATATTACAAATTCATAGAAATCTTAAGAGTTCAATCCGTTGTACATGGTAGTTGTAAAATAAATATAGTATTTATTTTTTATACAATAAAAACCCATATTTTTAGTAATTTTATCTAGATATTTGGTTCATATTAGTGTGACATAGTAAAAATAGAACATGAGAATTTAACCCGATGAAAAATAACCCAACATTTGATTGATATATTTAACAATATAATAATTTTTGTAACAAAGCAATTTAGAATATCTGTTTCTCCTTATCTCTCTCTCTCCAGGCAAAGATTGTAGACTCCATATACATCCCTTATCTTGCTTTATATAAGGTGCTTATTTTTAATAGGTCATTATTATCTATATATCAACTAATCTATAATATATATTTATCTTTCACTTTTTAGTTTTTATTTTTCAATCTACCCTCTAATTCAATAAGTCATTTTTTTTTACATGTATATGAGTTTAGATAAAGAAAAGATAATAACCCAATCTTGTTTTATAAAATATGTTAAAACTAATATATTAATAATTTGTGATAAAGTGTAGTAATAAAATGGTTCTTAATTTCATCTTCTTGTTCTTATAAACTTTATGGTTTTCTAATTATTCTTGTTAAAAGTGTGTTTTGTAATTTTGATATGATTTAATTGATTTATTAGTTAAAAAATAGTTTGTAATATGTAAAATTAATTATATTTGATTTTGTTTGTACTTGATATTTTCTTTATCTTTTTATTTGAGTCTTCATAATAAAATTTGTGAATATCACTAGCAGATTTTATGTACTTAAAATATTTTTAGATCTAAATGGTTTAAGATGACATATATATGTTTTTTTAAACCCACATTTAAAAAAAAATCATCTAGTAGAGAAATGAATCATCATAAATTATACTGTTATCACACGATAAGACTATTTTAGCTTGCTTTTGTAAGCTTTTAAATCAAATTTTGAAATTATAATCTATTAAGCTTTCGATAGAATATTAAATTATTTATTCTCCAAATAATTTATTTATATGTTTGTAATTGTACATGTTCATATTTTATCTAAATGAATAATACATAGTGGAATTCAATAGTTTTATTTATGATGCTATTATAATAGAGCAAGTAATTGTTAGTATTTAACCTATTCTTTAATTAATAGATTAATATTTTAAAGAGTTAGACAAAAAAATATATTTAATTTTATGGTAAAAAGTGTGATATGAAAAAAGTACACCATCTAGAAAAAATGGACTTCATGTGATCTATTTTTATAAATTAAATATATTGATAAACTTATTTTAAATTAATATATTTCATAATATTATATTGATTTTTAGATTTTTTTTAAATATCTATTAACCCTCTATTAATAAGATTTAATTGATCTACTTTAATACTTTTACAAAAACTATGTTTAAAAAATAAAATAACAAAAAAATAATTAAAATATTTAAAAATACAAAAATAAGATGATTAAAATGAATCATTTTTTCAAAGAGTAATTAATACATGTATTCAATTTATAAAAATTAAATCACTAAAATATCATGGTATCATGTGATTTTAAGACATTTTTTTAATTTCTCATTAAAAATATGATTTAAAAACCTTATTACATATACATCTTAACATCGTAATCAAAATTGACTCTTACAACCTACTAATAAAATTGGACGAGCTATTTAGGTAAGAGAATTTGGAAAATTTTAAACAATGCAACCACATAATTAATGGTGCCTTGGTACCAATTTGGACTGAACAACCTATATGAAAGATTAACTCCAACAAATTAAACGATCCATGATCAGATTTCAATTTCAAGAAAAAAAATTATCAAAAAGCAACAAACAATAATTACCTTGTATTGTAATTACATATACTCTAAGTGAGCATTAAAGAATGATAGTTAAAATCTTATCATATATAAATGGGTACATAAATATGTAATATATTCTTTGAAATATATATATATATATATATTGGAGTTTGCAGGTATTAGCTCTCAGCTTCCCCTAAAAAGTAGCAACTTTCAACCTGATTTTCCTAATCTCTCTTTAAAAAATGGAGAAAACAAAGGTTTAGTTGGGGTGTCATGATTTCATGAACATAATAAATCATTGAAAATCATAAAAGAGAGAATGAAGATTGCATATTATAAGATTAAAAAAAGAAAGTGAAGGAAAACTCCTATTTATTTTTAAAAAAATTGTGAGTTTCTTTTAACATATATATCAAATAGTTTATTTATTTATTTTTTTAAGGAGCAATAAAGTACTATTTTTTATTAAATAAATGAAAATTACATAAATGAGATTTGAATTTCAAGCTAAGATAATAAAGATAGGGAATCATACAATCAGAAATACAAATGAATATCAAAATATATCATGTAATTTTCATAGATAAAAATAGATAAAATTATTAGTAACAAATTTTACCTAAAGTATATATTCTCTCTCTCTCTCTCTCTCTCTCTCTCTCTCTCTCTCTCTCTCTCTCTCTCTCTCTCTCTCTCCCTCTCTACCTCTCTCTCTCTATAAACGGAATCATTTGTATCCCATTATTTAGCATTTTGCGTTTATCTGCTAATTTACTTTGAAATGATAATTGATATCTCAACATGAGTTATCAAGAAGTATTTTTTGTTCTGTAAAATTAAAGTTAAAATATCGTGGAATAGAGGATAAATATCAAAAATATTATTATTTTTTGAGATATCTTCAAAAATATCTTTAAGGTTTTAAAATATTCAAAAATATCCCTTAAACATAACAAAATTTAAATTTAATGAAATTGAATAGTAACTTTTCATAAATAAAAATAGAAGAAATAATAAAAAATATCTCATGATGTCTTTCAAGAAAATGATAATAAATAAATAAAAATTTGAAGAAATTCAAAAGGAAAAAATTAAATCTTAAAGAAATAGATGTATTTAAAGACTAATCATTTACATATTTATGATATAATATATCATTAATTGACAAGATAACTATATTGAATAAACTATCAATAATTTCCCAAAAAGATAAAGAAAAAATTAGATATATTTATTTACAAGAAATTCAAATATTAATACATGCTCATTTCAAGGAATGAATAGATACATAAATAGTAATACTAGATAATAGAATAATAAATAAGAAAAATATTATACTAGTAATGATCCATGGTAATTTAGGACATTAGAAGCTAAAATTTACAGCATACTACAAGTTTGTTATTAATATTCATAATAAAACTTCAACCAAGTATTAAGTCTAACTTATGAATTTGAAATATGATATTTAATGAAAGAAGAAAATCATCTATTTTTAATACACTACTTACTAGGATATTCATTAATAAACAATCATAATAGCTCAATATATAAACAAAATAAATTTATATAAATAGATAAAACCTTTCAAGAACTTGGACAAATAATAAAACTAAAAATCCTAGATGACTTTGAAATACCATAGGATGTCATTTAGATATTAAAGAAAAACCTTTGGTTTCAGGAAGAAAAAGTAATGTGTAAATATCGATCATGCAAATATTTTGGTTTTATATTTGTAAAAGTCTCACAAGTGTACAAATCATTTTTCAAAAAATAACAAATATACTCGCAATGTCGATCTAAGGAAAAATACATGTGGTTTTTAATTTATTATTCAATCTTTTAAAAACGAAATTAAATTCTAAACATCATGTTACAATATTTTGGTTTGTGTTTCCTAATCTAATAACATAAAAAATAAACATAGATATGGATTCAATAAACAATTATACAAATTTTTATTATTCATAACAGTAGAGTATTTATGGATATAATAATTAAGTTAATTATGTTTGTTCATATTATTTATGTTATTAAAAATATAAATTGATATTTATTGATTCTTTTTTTATATATATAAATACCACATTTGGTGGGTTTATATATTCTTTGTTAATTAAACAAATCAATTAACACATATGAGTGAGATTGATAATTAATTTGGTTAATTAAATTAATTACTTTTTTCTAAGAGATTGAAAATGAATCATTTAAATGCCACATTTGTTAGAGTTAGACATTTTAAACTTTATTTAATGTGTTCAAATTAGACCTAAAAATTTAATTATTTGAATACTAACTTTCAAATTTTAAAGCTATTAGTGAAAATATATTGTTAATACATTTTTGAATAATAGTTCTTATAAAAACTTTTGAAATAGAGCTTCACTTTAATTAACGAACGATTGTACCAATAAATAAAAGAGCATTACTCTAAATGAAACTGAATGATTAAACCTTAAAATCTAATTTTTAGATTTAAGTTTGTAATAAAAATAATATATTTCTCTCTAACATCTTTAATATAAAATCTTGAATAAAAAAATTAATTTATTTTATAAAAATATTTTACTTATTTAATATTTTGCAAGCATAACAATGTTATTATTATATCATATTTACAAACAGCTAATCATGTTAAATTTAATCATAGACAAATTAAATATACCTCAAAAGAATCCTTAAAGAACCTTGATGTTAATTCCGTTTCTAAAAAACCTCTAAGCAGATCTGTACTTTTGTTTATTGAATTAAAAACTATATAAATTAAATTTAGGTCAACTCAAATAGCACAAAAAAAATTAAGATAGATTCGAGCAAACTTATTGTGATAGATATCTAAAATTTTATGGATAATATTATTCAAGTTTGAAATGTTATATAGATTATTTTAAATCTTAATATTTAAATGATGATGTAATATAACGTTATTAATATGTGTTTTTTGGTAATTGACTACTTATTATAACATTATTTTACTCATTTTTGTTATTTTATGTAATGATATTCTTACGAACAAACTTTAATATCATTAAAAGTGTTTTTAATTTATAAAAAAATAATCCAATTAATTGTAAAATTATTTACGGTTAACGATTAGAGTTAATTTGAATCATATCGTTTATATTTAATTTAGATTCAAGTTAACGTTTATTAATTTGAATTAAATTAAATTTAAAATAAGATTATATTAATTTAAACTGAAATAATTTAAAAAAATTCCAACTGATCAAGCCAGCACAAATCGGCACCCACAACATTTACCAACAAATGTAAACTATAAAAGACCCTGCCTTCAAATGATTGAAAAGTAGTAGCATTAGTTACTGAAAACCCATCTTCCTCTAAATCAATAACAATCTTTGACAAGGGATTTTCTTGGACGTTGTATGTTGAAATCTGAATAACAATTTCTCTATCATTGAGTTGAGTAGTTGAAACATCAGATAATGAACTCCAAGCTGTAGTCTTTTTCTGTCTTTCTTGATAGAATCGGTTCCCCTGTTTTGAAAATTTTATTAAAACTTCTTTCTTCTTAATCAATCCCTTAATTTGTCGTTGTATCTCTGGTATGTACTTTACCACCCTTGATACTGTAGCTGGGTTGCTTAATTTTTTCTACATATATCACCACGCAATGTTTGATCAGCTTATGCATTTTCTTTCTTTCCAAAAAATAAATAACATAGACTCGAACTCGCTTCATTAAACCGTTTACAAAAGGTATACGTTGTAATATGAGAGAGAGATCAATATATGAAGATTAGATTTTGTTTACTACTTAAAATTTTAATTTCATTCAATTTACTTCTCAAATTTCACGATTTGATTCTATTTTTTCGCTTTAATCTTCACGATGAATTGAATAAAAGATTATATCGAATGTTTAACACCCAACACATGTATTTGTGAAAATTTGAGAAGGATGATATTTTCATATAATGAATCATTTAATTTTCTATTTCTTTGAGGGAATTATTATCCTAATTTTTTGAAGGAATAGAGATAGTACCATTTGATCCACATGGGGAAGCAGTGAACGAAGAGAAGCATATAAATTGTTGATCTTTTTGCGACGATCACGCTCATTAGCATTATGATTAAGTTTCTTAACAGTGGCAAGATCATTAGGAACATTAGTTGGAGACAACGAATTAGTCTGCGATTGTGTGGATCGATCGGGCTCCATTATGTGTTGTTGTTGATGATGAAGATGGACAAGATTATGATGAGCAAATGAGTCTATTGAGTCAATAGTATTAACTTGGTCGACATTTGAGGAGTATGTCTCCAATGGAAATGCTGAGAACATGGAAGGAGATAATGCCAACATTATGATTTTGTAGTTAATTGAAAATCAGTACTAGTCTCTCTTACGCTTAATTGATTCCTAGAGCAAACTGCCAGATGATCCTGGTGTATATATAGATATATTCATATACGACCTCTCTTTTTTTTTAATTAAAATATCCATCTGGTACCTGTTCATTATTATTTAAATAGATACTACTCACTTAAATATTAGATAATCATGGTTCAACCGTTTACTTATACTATTCAAATTTCATGTGTTTTTTTTTATATTTTAATTTATTATTTAATTAATAAAAAATATAACATTTATAATGTCAAAAAAAATTATGCATGCTAGGTAAGATAAATAACTTTATATAAAATATATAAATAATTATAATATATAAAATTATCAATATTTTAATTATTAATAATTTATTATTTAAATTATAATTTTTTTTAATAATTATACAACAAATAAAGATAATAGTAACCATTTCTCTTAAATATGTAGACAATTATGTTCAAAAAT
The DNA here is from genome assembly GCA_037013495.1 of Hippophae tibetana. Taxonomy (NCBI): domain Eukaryota; kingdom Viridiplantae; phylum Streptophyta; class Magnoliopsida; order Rosales; family Elaeagnaceae; genus Hippophae; species Hippophae tibetana. The sequence continues at coordinate 41,814,431 of CM072805.1, read as the reverse complement.
TTATAAAGTGTGACTTAAATTTTTATTTTTAAATTTAAAATCTCAAAGTAATATTTTTTTTAATCACAATTGATATGATAGTTATTTAAGGGAAAAAATAAAAAATACTCCTAATATTTAAGAGAAGTTAGAAAAATTGTAAAAAATCGGTAACAATGTTGCATAATGTTTGTTCTACCCTTATCCTATAGTTTTTTGAATGTTAGATCAATGGTAATATTGTTTGCAAATGTTTATAAAAAATACACCATTTGCAATAATTTGGTAGTTTATCTTCATCAAAGCTTAATAACATACTATAAATGTTTTTCAAAAATACCTCTACTCAATAACTTACTATAAATATTCGTCAAAAATACTATTGTTTAATAATAAATTATAAATATTCATCAAAAGTACTCCTATTTTTAAATCCAAAGTACATTATTCAATACATATTATACATCCACGTTCACATATCATATTAACCTGCTTAATAACAGTTGACATTCACATTTATGTATTATACATTCACATTCCATACTAACATGTTCAATAACAATTCACATTCACAGTCCATATTACAATCTAAATTCTTACAATATCTAAGGGGAGTGGACACCAAATGAGTTTAATACACAAAAAGCTACAGAGTTCATGTCATGTCTCTCAAAACTTACAACAGATTTAATTTCAAATCATATTCATTGTCTCATTTATTTACATATTTTAAACTAAAAATTATAGAAAAAATAATAATATAAACATATGTATTCATTTATAACGAAGTAATCAAATCAAAGTCTCATTTCAGAAGGTCCACTTTGATTTCTTGATTCTTCCATCTTCTGCTTCTTATTGGTTACACCACCACTATCTATTAACTAATTTATGAATAGTAAGTTAATTCATTATATAAGAAGTAATGCATAATGAATATGTTATATAATACATTACTTGAGTTTGATAAGTTTTTTTGTTTTTCTTTTTTTACCATCTTTTTAAAAGTTATTTCTTAAATACAATTTAAAGTTAAATATAATCAATCAAAATATACTTAATAACTGAGTAGTTACAATTTTATCTGAGTTTAATTAGTTGGATTCTTTAACTTCTCTTTACATGTCCTTTGATTATGACCAAATTGATTGCAATACCCACATTTTAATCCTTATAACCTCTTATGTTTCTCTTGTTCATTAGCTTCTCTATGTCTCTGAATTGGTGGTCTACCTTTCTTTGGTTTATAAATTGGTCAAAATATTTATTGGTCACCTAGCATTATAATTCACTCTTCTTCAGATGGAACGGGATGAATCAAAGAAATTATGTCTTCAAATACAAAATCTTTGTAAAATATATATGTACATAGTCCTCAATCTTATACCTTCTATTTATAATACAAGCAACACCATGCTTATAGAGTAAACCACTCAATTTCCTTGCATAACAACTACATGCCCACTTATTTAAATTAATCATGTTGTAACCATCCAATACTTCAAATATTTCATCTGCAACATATAATACATTTAAAACTCTTCCTTTCTCTTGTTTTTGAAGAATGTATTTTATTACATTTGGTGGGAGAGGAGTAGTCCACTTCAAAGCGTCTTCTTTCCTCTTCATTATTAGTCGCATCAATTTTCTTCTTACCTATTCAAATAACTCCATAATAGGTCTAAACCTCACTCTTTTCAACCAATTGTTAAAACTTTCAGTCATGTTATTGGTCACACGTCCAATCTTTACATAATCATCAAAAGCATGTCTACTCCAACGTGAAGCTTGAATTTGACTTAAATATTCATGTGTTTTAGGCTCTTCATTCTTAATTTCATTAATTAACTCATTAAATTCAGTTGTTCAAGTTGCTTTAGATGCTGCCCAGAACAATGATCTCATTTTCATGCTTGGATGCTTACATTTCATGTTGGCATAAATATACCTAGCACAAAATCTCACATGTGAAGTTGGGAAAAAACTTATTAATTGCTACAACAAGATCTTTTTGTCTATCAGACATGAAAAACGTCCTTCTATTTTCAAACTCCTTAATACGCTGGTTCAATAAAGCCATAAACCAAATCCAAGTTTCACTATTTTCATATTCAGCCCAAGCAAGAGCAATTGGAAACAAACTTCTATTAACATCCAATTCAACATAAACCATCAAGACACTTTTATATGGGCCCTTTAAAAAAACATTCATCCACACCAAGAAAAGGCTTGCATCTACTTAAATACACTTGTTTTGGAGCGAATAAGCTAATAAAACATCTCCTAAAACAAGGGATGGAATTTGGTATTGGAATATGAGTATCAATAATTGTCATTGATCATGGGTTGCTTCTTATAACCATATGACAATATTGCCTTATTTTTTTTGCAAAACTACCAATATGGTCATCCAATTCTCCATTGCAAGCAATTTTTCTTGCCCTATACAATGTTAACTAAGGTACATATATACTCTATCTTCTTTTACACTCAACAACTAATACAAGGATACTTACATGAGGGTTTCCCATGACTAAGTCGTTCACTTGAGAAGCTAACCAATAGGATGTTTTAGTTCTTTGTTTTTCAATCTTTGACAAACAATGTTCCCCTCTCTTGTCTACTGGCTCAAGTGTCTTAACCATAAAGGTTGTCTTGTCAGTTCCAACATAATCATGTATCCTCCAACCACAATCAGGTGCTTTACACTTTATAGGAACTTGAGTTGTGTCAACTTTAACTTTCTCACACTGAAATCCAACTAAAAAAATGTACTAATGTAAGATAGTTTTAAATTCTTTAGCATCCTTAAAGGTATCTTCTACTTTGAAGTCAATGCTACCATCATTTCTTCTTTTAAATTCCTTACCTTTATAGTGTTTGCTGACTTTCCTATAACTTTTTCCTTGATAATATTCTGAGTTAAGATCATTGATATGTTGGTCATTTTCATCCCCTAAGTCTTGAAAACTATCATCAGTATCATAAATTTCATCATCATTTCTTTCATTATTATCACCCTCATTATCTTCATCATCATTTATAATATCATCATTCCAATCATAATCTTCCTCATCATTGCTCCAAAAAAAATTCTCATTTCCATCATAATGTTCATCTTCAATTTCAACAATTGTCCATTCTTTATATTTTTTCAACCTTCCACAATTCCTTGAAGGTTGTTGTTCGTTTTGGAGATGAATTGAGTTCATGTATACTTCTCATCATGAGATTTTTTATTAGTAATTGGGCATGGTTCAAATGAATCAAGGTTAAGATCATAAATATCAAAGTGAGGACTTTGGTTATCCCGTGGACTTAGAGGATACTTATTCAAATAATTAAAAGTAGGACATTAATCATCAAAAGTTGGTTCATTTGTTAGTTTAAAATGTGGTTCATTTTGTGATTGATTTGGTAAAATAGTTAGTGATCCCTTGAAAGGCTGATAATCTAACATGAGGGTGAGAAAACTCCTTCCAAAGGATTGAATTCAACAAATAAGTATAGCTTTTTTCTTTTTATTATTCCTATAATTCTTCATCATTTCTTGTAATTTGTTATATATTTTTTATACACTTTGTTCCTTACTACCAACTTTTTTCACTTCAATCCTACAGTCTTTTTTTTAAGTGTCAACCCTGTATCCCTTTTAGCATCATAAAAGCAACAAATAGGACTATATTCTTCAACAGGTATATGACCAGCCCATATAACTTCACCAAATAGATGGACATACACACTACTAGCCCATTCACTCATTTTTATCGCCATATATAACAATCACAAGTATTTTCAAAAAATGCATTACTCATCAATATTAACACACAATATCAAACATAAGATCATGAACTTGATACAAAACAAAGTATGTAATATTATACCCATACAAAACACACAGTAAAAGAATGTTTAAAAAAATAATACTAAAATGACCATAGGGTAAAAAAAAATAAACATGTGATGGATTTTTAGTGTCCACTAATCAATTCTTAGTAGTCACAACACCAAAACACTTTTGCACGAGAGTTTCATAAACATGTGATGGATTTTAATAATTTTTTTAAAAAAATTACTTTGTTAATTAATATATTATTGTCACTCTAAAAGTGATCATGAAGTAATCACTCACAATTTGAAAAAAAAAATCAACCAATCTCAACACCACTACAATAATACAAACATATACAAAAGTTGAAATCTTGCCCTAAATAGCATTCAAATCGTCATGAAATATAGAAATTGAAGAAAATTGAATAATTCCAAATAAAGGATTCCCATTCCATATATCCCTACTCAAAGCACAATTTTTTACTATGTTTTTTAGTACATGCACAAACAAAATACATGCAGATTCAATACATAATCAATATAAGCAGAATACTTAATGACTATAAGTTTATAAAACATGTAAAATAAATACATAATAAATATAAATATTATGAAGTAGTATAAGTTTGTAAAAACCAGATTATACAAGTGTACTTAAAAACCAAATTAAAAATCAAATACAAATAAAATCCAAAATATATCTGAAATAATATGAAATAAGTCAACTTATACCTTTTATTCTAGAATGATGGGTTCTTGAACGATGGGCCACGTTAGGGATTTGGTGGAACATTATATTATCGTGTAAGGATGGGTCACGTAAGGGATATAGTGAAACAATGGGTTAGCATGAGGCGTGAGGGTGAGGGTGAGGGTGAGGGTGAGGGTGGTTCGCAAGTTAGGTGTGAAGGTGAAGGAGTTGATGATTGGAACGATACGTTCGATGGGAGAGTGGGTGTGTGGAACGAGGCATCCGGTGAGGAAATGTGTAACTGGAACGAGGAGTTCGATGCGACTAAGAGATGAGGTCACTGTAACAACTCGTTCAACGAGGTTAGGAGACGAGAAATATAGCGATTGCGTGAATAAAAGGAGAGAAGGTTGCGTGTATGAGGGTTCTAAGAAATGAGATTACGTAGGAATGATATACATTATAAAGAGATTACCATTTTATCCTTGGACTTAGATGGTGATACAACATTAATAACATTGGAAGACATTTTTGATATTATTTAAACATTAAAGATAATTTTGAAGATAAGCTAAACCTTAAGGTTATTTTTGATATTATTCTGTTATTTAAACATATCATAACAACTAATTTAACATTTACACACACTTACTTTTTGATACATATATCATTATTAAACTAGAATATATGTTTATATATGGTTTAAATTTTACCTTTGTAAGAACTACTTGACATTTTTCACAAGTAAATATTATTATTTTTTCTTTCAAATTTCAAAAGTTGTGTCACACATATAAATTTAAAACATTAATTATCTTTTGTTTTTCAATTTGTGTAATTGGAATGTCCATAATATCTAATGTAGAATTGATTTCAAAACTAGTTGGATAGATGAAACAATGTATTATATATTTGCATTTTTTCACCTAAATAATATAATAATGCATAGAAAACGCATACTTGTTTATACTAAATGTTAAATTTATTAGGGTAGGAATTTTTGTTTTTTTATTTTTATTTTTTAGATATAAAAAATAGAGTTAGGTAATTTTTTTAAAGGTTTATAAGGTATGCATACCACAACACATCCTAACGTTAAATGGGTGATACAACGTTAATATTGATTCCTTTCGGATAGAGGTATTGGGCTTAAGATTTTGATTTATCAATCCTCGTTTCGAATAAAACATATGTTCTATTTATGGCTCTCCCCACTCTTTTTTACCTAACAAAAATGTATGTATACAATTTTTTTTATGATTCAAAGATAAATTTTCAAAAACAAGTATATTTGATTTTAAAATAATTAAAATTTTGAGTTGTAATTAAAAAAAATTAACTTTGAGAATATGTTACCATGCAATTAAGAAAAAAAACTTTGAAAATGTGTTTGCTATTAAATTTAAAAACTATCATTCAATTTTTTTAAGAAAACATAAGAAACATTTAAATATATTTTAATACATGTTTTTTTTTTAAAAATGATGGGAGAAAGAGTACCATTTGGTGAGGATTGAGAAGGGAAAGAAGAGAACAAGCAAAGAAAATAAATAAATATTTGAAAACACTAAATTATCTTTTATTTTTATGTTAAAATTTTAATTAAATTTTTGATTTGGACTAAAGGGTACAACTTTCAATTTTGATATAAATTGACATATTTTAATATCATGTTACATAATATGTATCAATCCATTAACTAAGATACTACTAAATTACATAACCTCAAGTAAAGTTGAGAATCAAATCCTATCGAGCGTGTCAATTAGTTCATCTAAATATTGATTATTTATTTCAAATTACTTTTTTTGAATTTCTATACAAATTAACATCTCTTAATACCATGTGTATATAATATGTATCAATTTATTAATTAAGATACTACTAGAATACATAATCCAAAAGAATTTTATATTGAGACTAAGTCCTAGAAAACATGTGCAATTGATTCATATAATAACTCATTCTTCGTTTAAAATTACAAGTTTACGTTATAATAATAATTATTTGATTTAATAAAATAAAATAATTTAACTAGAATAACACCTATGTTTGCTATTAAATTTAATTTAAATTATTTATATTTTATAATATATTTATGTATAATATTCACTTTTCTCTTTCTTTTAAATATAATCATGTGGAAAAAAAATCATTTATTTAATAAAAATATACTTACTCCTTTAACTTTAAGATGTGTTCATTAATCATTTTACTTATAAAAAATTATTTATTAATCATTTTATTTATAAAAAGTTATTTATTAATTATTTTATTTATAAAAATGTCTTATTAATTATTTTATTTATAAAAAATGTACTCAATATTTCTTTTATTTATAAAAAAAGAAGACAAAAAAACTTTTATTAATAAAAATATTTAAACAAATATTAGTGATAGTATTTTTGTCATTTACCTCTATCTTATTAAACCAAAAAAATTACAAATATATCTAGTGGGGATATTATCCTTATATGACTTCATTCTATGATTGAAATATTCCTTATAATTTTTTTTAAAAAATTTAAAATTATTAAATATCTTTTTTTGATATAATTTTTATAAGTAAAGTGAAATATTAAATTCTCAAAATTAAAAGATTAAATGATATTTTTTATATAAATAAAATGACCAATATAAACTTACATCCTATTCACTTATATATCCATGTAAATTTTCTACCTACACATATAAAGTAAATTTTTGATTACATGTCAATGTATATTTTTTGCATGATTGTCTAAATATATTTTTTCCTCACACGGAAGACATATTTGTTTCTCTCAACTTTGTTAATTTTTATTTTAAATTTTCACAATTTAAATTACACTTTAAAAAGATAAATGTAAAACTCCAACCTATTTTAATAATTATTGTAATAAATTTTATTTTCATATTTTGTTTTTTTGAATGTTATGGTTCGAGGTACCAATTTGAAAAATATATATAAATGGGACGCATTGAAGTGCTGAACAATGAGTTACATTGTGGTGCCTTCCAAACAAGGTGTTCACTCACAAGGCATCGATATGTGAAGCATGTATTAATAAGATACATTGAGATATTAATAAACAATATAATTTTTAACAATGTAATATTAATATGAGATATTATAATGATTGAAAATGATTTGTGTAATACAAAGATGTATAAAAATGATCTTATTACGAGATAAGAAGTCAATATTTATATCAATTAAAATAAGATACGAGTATTTTATTTATTTGTTAATACTTAGATAATTCATTAACATGATTCGCATTAAATTCATAAATTTTACAAATATTTTATAATATTTACCATTTTTTTAAATATTTTTAATTACTTTTTATTAAATGAAAATTACATTTATTTTTTACAAAAAAAAAAATGAGTTCTCTTCATCATCCTGGCAAACTCTAGAATAGAGGCATTTATCCCCGAGTAATGCCAAGTCATGTCAACACGCGGAAACGTAATAATTATAATTTGACGTTCTCTGATGTATACTCGGATATAGATTATTTAATTTCCAGGTGGGAAAAAAAACAAAATATTCATAATAATTGTAATATAAAATTCTGAACATCTCCAGTCAACGTTTAGGAAAATAATAATAATGTCAGTGTCAACGCGGAATTAAGTATATATATATAATATATATGTCAAAAGGGATATTTAACTGCACTAAGACAGAGGCCTTTGACAATAATATGACTACTTTAATTTATTATTTATCATTTCCTAAAAACCGAACAAATTTGTTGCATAAATTGATTACCTAAGTATACATGTGCAACACTCACGGGCTTGAGTGAAGTTCAGATGAAAACAATTGGGTCATACATGGTTGACTTTTCCGTTTTAAAATAAACATAATTTATTAATAAATATTTTATTTGTATTTAAAATTATAAAAATTAATATGATATCATATTTCTTATTCTATCTATACATTGTGGACACAAAATAAATAAATATATATATATATATATCTTTATTTTGTGATAATGAGATAAATTAAACAATTTTTATTATTTTAAATAATATTAATTTTTAAATAAAAATTAATTTTTAAATAAAAAATATTAAACAATTTTTATTATTTTAAATAAAATAGACTAAAGAAGCATATTTCAAATATGGAATAAAAAAAGCTTTGAGAAATTGTTATTATTCATTTAAGGATAAATAATTATATACATACATGTACATATACATTAATAAAACTTCAATTCAAGCAATACTCCCAAACAAAACAAAACAAAAGAAATGATCTTTAAATAATTGTATAATTAGAACTATAAGGTAAAAAAATTTACAACATGAACAATTTCATCCACAATATCATACACGTTTGTGTCAACATCGAGTATTCTTTGACTCAAAAAACGATGGAGCATTTTTTATGTTGTGTACTTATACACATCTCACATTACTTAGAAAAATAAGTGATGATATATTTATAAAAGATGATCACTCTCTAAATAGTATGACACGTTTTAAGATTTTTTTCTTAAAAACGTCGTGAATTCTAACTAAACTATGAAATTATGATCGTAGATTCACTGAACTTATAATCATGAAAAAAAGTGGACATTTTCACGCTACATAAAGTGAATCCCACCTCCCTGTAAGCAAACGAATTAACCGTCTTGTATCAATTCTATTATCGCTAATCATATTTTTCTTTGGTCCTTGATTTATCACACCAATATATAGTGAATCAATTAACACTTTAAGCAACAATTAAGCATAACCAAACCATACACACCCATATCCATGGTTGTAATATTTGTCTGTTAATAAGTGATTTATATTTTGTACTTCCTTAATTATGATTATGCATAGTGCCTTCAATTTATGACACAACCACGAACCCCATTTAAACTGGAAGCTTTTAAATGGGTTTAAGATGTGGTTGAATAGATGGGGTCATGAATAGGTCAACCCTTAATCCATTTATTAATTAGATTATATTTGGGGTAGGATTAAATGAGTTCGGTCGTATATGGGTCAATCTGTATAAGAAAACATTTCACTGCAACTTGCAAATCTAACAAAAATTGAAGGTATTTATATAGGCTTACATTAAGATAAAACAAGTTGCATCATAAATCAATAGATTGCTTCATTTATTCTTGAGTAATTCTACTCATATCCACCGTCCAAAACTAAATACATATCCCATATCTTTTAAACCCGTATAGATTAAAAACAACAATTTATAAGCCCTTATAAAGTAAAAAACAAGAATTTGTACTATTTTTCACATTATTATTAAAATGGTAGAAATAATAGAAAATAAAAAAATAATAGAAATGAAAATACAAGACATCTTAATATATTTTTCACAAAAAATGATAATTAACAAAAAAAAAGTTGAAGAAATACAAAAAATTAAATTAAATCTTAAGGAAGGAAATGGATTCCAAGATACATCCATTTTCAAAAATAAAGAAAATATTTTCAATGAAAAATATAGTTTATTAAGGAGTAAGTAATAAAAAATGAGTTAATATTACAAATGTAAAATTAAGATATAATATATCATTAATTAACAAATAAATCATTATGGATAAATTGTCAAAAATTTCTAAAAATGATAAAAGAAAAATAAGATATATACATTTAAGTGGAATCCAAATACTAATAAAGCACATCTTAGAGAAGTGATTGATACAACAATAAAATAAAACTACTAGACAATAGAATAATAAATAGAAAATATGATTTATTAAAATTAAAATGATCTATTGACACCTAGGATACCAAAAATTAAAATTCACAATATATCTTAGATTTTTCATTAATATTAATGATAAAAACTTAAATCATTTATTAAGTTTAGCTTATGAATTTGAAAGAATAGATTTAATGAAAGGAAAAAAATCATTTATTTTTAGTAAACTACGTAGTAAGATATTCATTAATAAACAACCATAATAGTTCAATATATAAACAAAATGAATTGAAACCTAACTTTTATATTTAAAATCTATCACGAAAAATATATTTTCAATATATTTTTTAATAATAAATCTTGTAAAAATATTTAAAACATAATTTCATTCTAAATTATATTAAGATTTATTTAACTGAAATATTATTTTTATATTTTAAATTTATTATCAAAAATATATCATCAATGTATTTTTTAATGATAAACTTTGTAGAAAAAATCTTGAATATAAAATAAACTATGTTTAATTACTGTTTAAAATATTACCTAAATAATTTTACACAAGTATATCGATATGATTAAAAGCACATTATCATAATAAGTTAGATATACTCAATTTATAAATGGTCAATATATTAAATATAACATTCAAATAAGTACATAAAATTAAATCGGTCAATAGAATGAAATTAAAATTAATAACTCAATTGTATTCTTACAGATTACTTCGACAACAATTTATTATTTGAAAAATCTTCTTTTTCATGTCACTTATTTATGATAATCTAATCTAAACTATTTATAAATTAAACATAAAAATTTATAACTCTTAAAAACTTGAGAGAAACTAAAAGACAAACACTAAACAAAACTATTAAAAAGCTACTAATCGATCAACTAAGATAAGGAATGAGGGATATTGAATATGAGAGAGAAAATAGGTATTTATAGGTGAGGGCATAAAAGAAAAATGGGTGAAAAAGTGGTTTATGAGATAGAAATTATCGAACATTGCGACACATTTTTATCCCAGTTGTGGCACGTGTTGATTCAGTATATGTTTAAATTATGATCCAATTATCTTACACCACGTCACACATTGATCATAGTTATGGCCAACGTTAAACTACGTGTCTCTAAATTTCTTTGTATTTCATCCCCTTACATTTGGTTAGAACATATGTAAAGCTTACATATGTTATTCTTTTATTCTTATTGGTTGTGACTAAGTGCTTCAGGTATAATTCTTTAAGTGTTTATCAATTGAATTATTTTTAAGACAAAAATACTTGAAAAATAATAAAACATACCCCGATTTTGAAAACATATATTTGCTAAAATAATAATAAAATTATACAAATACAGATTTATTTTGACAATTGTTTGGGCATAAGGAATGATTTACTGCCTGGCCTTTCTAGAGCCTGAGCCTTAAGACGTCAGCCCTAGCCTTAAGACATCAGCTCGAGTTTTAAATGTATTTTTCTTTACTCTTATGCCCCTATGACATATTGTGACGTGCACGCTTTATGTAATCGACACATGTATATGTAAATAATTGTAAAGAATCCATTAAAATTATACCTTAAAAGAATCCTTACAAAATTTTGATGATAATTCTGTTTTTGAAAAACCTCCAAACGAATTTGCATTTACATTTATTGAATCAAAAACTAAAAATTTATAAAAAAAACATAGCTAGTTCTTCCCAAAAAGAGTAGAACTTTAAAACTAAAAACTAAAAAAAGAATAAAACTTTCTAGAGAGAGAAATAGCTTAGAAAATTGTGTTTTATAATAGGAAAAAAGGGTCATTTTATAGGTTAGCATGCATATGAGGTGAAAAAATTTCAGCAAACAAACATTTGGCACAACAGACGAGCATTGGGCGCGCACAGGACATGGCACATAAGTGTGTTAGTGTGCACGAAAGTTGTCATGACGTATGCCGAACATGTGTTGGGTGTGTACTGACTCCATGCACTTGTTGGGCGTGTGATGGGTATGTACCGACCACTTGCATATGTGTGTTAGGCATGTGCCGGCATGTGCTGGGCGTAGGTATGTGCTAGTGTGTATGGGATTTGGCATGGATGGGCTACTACATACCGAATTTCAGCCTTCTTAACATTTTTGACCCATTTTGTAAAAAAAATCATCTTTTTACTTTTTCTCATTTTTTCTCAATATATTTATGATGTATTGTCTCTAGTATTTTTATTCGTATCTTTAAGTTATTTTTGAACAAAAATACTTGTGATTTCGAAAAGAATAATTTATATAGAAATATGATAAAATTATATAAATATAAATCTATTTAATCAATTAAAGTACATTAAATCATGTTAATTTTAGTGCTTTTTAAGCACTTATCAAGCGCTTCATGCCCGAGCTTAACCAGGGCGAACAAAAAGTTGAAGGGGACCCTCTTTCTGGTTCGACGAGACCTAGCAATGAACAATGGTTGCAGGAGAGAAAAAGTTGAGAGGTGGGATTTCAGGCGTTAGAATAAGCTAACAAAAAGCAAGACTAAGCCTTGAAACTGGCCAATGAAAGACATGAAAAAGGCAAGGACTTTTATGATCAAGATAGAGACTGTGAGCAACTGTGTGTCTCCTCATTCTCTAATGAAATAAAGCACAATGAGCCACCACTCAAGTTCATTGCTCCCAAATTCCCAGACTATGAAGGGACGAAATATCTGGTAACTTATATGTAACACCTCAAGATGGTTATGGCCCCTATGAGCCTCACTTAAGGTAAGAGAGACATCATGATGTGTAAAATGTTTGATGCCACCCTATGTGATGATGCACCGAAGTGGTTCAATAACCTGGCACCTCATACCATAACTTTTTCTTATAGTTTACCAGGTTGTTTATCACCAATTATGCCTACAATAAGCCATTGAGAAGGAGTCGTACCACCTCTTCTCAATCACCCAGGGAAGTAGTGAGTCTATTAAAGAATATATGAGTAAGTTCAAAGAAGAAAGGCTAGAGATATTAGACTTCCCAAGCTCTATAGCGATAAAGATGTTCATGCCAGGTCTCCTAAGGGATTCTAATTTGTTTGTATAATTTACTAAGACGATCCCATAAACTTTGGAGAAGGCTTATGGAGAGGCGAGAAAATTTTTCAATCTGAAATAGAGCTAGGTTTGGTTAAGAGTAGCAAGGAAGCTATGGAGGTTGTGCTAGAAAAAGGAAAAGATGAATGAGCCCAAACAAGGCAAACCAAGATGACAAGATCAACAAAAACAAGTGATTCACACCAAATCATAGGGAGAGTAGCCAATGGTTCGAGAACAGGGGGCCTTGGGGGAGGTCATTATCTCCCTTTAGGGTCCACCCTTAAGATTTAGTTTGGCTTAGGTAGTGTTAAGAATAGAGGAAGAGCCGAATGTCAAATGGCCCTAAAAAAATGAAGAATTCCCTTAAGCACACATCTAAGTAGTGTGCCTTTTACAAGGATGTAGGCCATGAAATGAGAGACTACAAGCATCTGAAAAAAGAAATGGAAGACCTATTGGCCAGAAGATATTTAAAAGACCTCGTAGGAAATAATAGTGGAAGAGGAAGGAGACAACCTAGATGTGAAACTTTGAAGTTACCTACTTTGTCAGGTAACGGGATAGACCCCAACAACGAGCCCAATAAAATGATTATTCATACTATATATGGAAGACCCGTGCTCAATGGGACTTCCAATAATTCTCGTAAAAGGTACTCCAAAGACTTAGGTAGCTCCCCACATGTTTACAATTTGGAAAAATAGAGGTTTTCTGTTGAAATCACCTTCATTGAGATGGGCGAGGCCTTTTCTCCTTATGAGGATCCCTTAGTAATCACTTTAAGAATAGGATCCTACGATGTTTTTTGAATCATGATTGACATTGGGAGCTCAGTCAACCTTATTTTTCTATCAACAACAAGGGCCTTAGACATAAAAGAATGCGACAATGCAAGGAAAGAGCTACCATTGGTGGGATTTAATAGTAGCACCACCTATGTAATTGTAACTATAGTGCTACCTGTCCTAGCTAAGGGATCTAAAGTGATGACCAATTTTGTTGTAATTGATGTCCCAACTCACTACAACACTATCTTGGGTAGGCCATGGATACACAAGATGAAGACAGTTCTGTCCACCTTCAACAAGTCATCAAATTCCCGATTGAGGAGGGCATAAAGAAGATAAAGAGAAACCAAAAAAAGGTCAGAAGTTGTTATAATGCTATTGTTGTCTCTTTTAGGAGAACATAAAATCATGCAAGTATACACGGTTACAAGTAATAACAAATGATAAGTAAATTATTATTCCCACGGAGATTTATTACTACAGTTTGTGGAGTACTAAAATTATTTCACTCTAATTTTATTCAAAACAATCGTTAATTGGAACAAGCTTTAACTAACTAAAAGTTGTATAACAAAATAAAAGAAAATTCTAGGATTGCAGTTCTCACTAAATTATTCCACTCGAATCATATTATTCCGTATTGATTTACTTTTTTGTAAATTTAATTTGTCAACCAAGAACTTCTAATTTTATCCATACATCTTTTTCGAGCTCCATATAGACACATCTCGCTAAATTAATTCACTATATTCCTATGAGAATTAAATTCACCAAGATTCGTTATACTCTAAGTTCTCAAATGTCCATACATACGATAAAGATATATTCCTATCCTTCATATATACTTGTTATTCTATCCATGAGCAATATACACAAAAATGTTTCTTCCAAGTTTATTTAAGTGTCACAGATCAATTGATAAATTTTCCAATAATCAAAAACATTAAGCACAAATAGAATAAACAAATTAAAAGTCTCATAAATCTTTCAGAAATAATTAAACTCAAGCTTTATAAATTTAGATAAAACGCAATCCTAGAAAAATTAAATTACTTCATAAATAAAATTAAAATTACAACATTTAAGGAATAATACATGACGAACACAAAGAAAATTAAAATAAATTTCTGCTCTTAAATTTTTGGCACACGCGGAACACAACTGAAGCCAAAAATGGCTTCTGCGTGTTCCACAGTCCAAGTCTCACCGAACCCCAAATCGAACCTTTTTTTTCTAGCATTAAATGCCCTATTTATAGCTCCAAAAATACATTAAAAAAATATTAAGCGTGCGAGACATTTTTCTTTAATCATATAGACATGTGTACAAGAATGGGGATATCGAAATTTTTATTTTATCGTACGCGTGGGAGACATAAAAACAGCTAGAGGGCACCATTTTTGATTCATTTTTAATTAAACCTGCATGCCATGTGTTATCATCTGATTCGTTGCAAGAAATAGTGGGACATATGGCACCATTTCATATGGTGTTATAATGGGCACATGTGGAATGTGTTGCACAGGATAAACAGTGCCGAGACACGTGGGGGACAGAAAGCTACTAGAAACGTGTGCGTTGGTTCTTCATTTTTGTGTTCACAAAAACGTGCCATGTGTTAGCACATGATTGGCTACAAGAAATAATGGGACACGTGGAATACTTTAAATGGTTGGAGGGAGAGTTTGCACGTGGTTACCCCCTTCTCTTCACTTCAAAACACACCTCAAAACCATTCTTCTCTTCTCTTTCTTTCTCTCATTTCTTAGTTTTTAAGCTTTTCTTAGTTTATTTCTTAGTTTTTAAGCTTTTCTTAGTTTCTTTCTTAGTTTTTAGTTAAATTCTCTTAGTTTTAGAGTTCTTCTCTTTTTGAGAAGAACTAGTAATGTTTTTGTAATTTATTAGCTTTTTGATTCAATAAATGGGAGTGCAAATTCTGCTTGGAGGTTTTCTAGCAACGAGAATAACATCGAAGTTCTGTAAGGATTTTATTTTCTTTACAGTTATTTTTTATGCTTTATTCTTACATGTTATATTTAATTTGTCTGTGATTAAATTTAACTGTGCTGGCTGTTTATAAACATGATGTAATAATAACGTTGTTATGCTTGCGAAATATTAAATAGGTGAAAATCTTTAAAATGAATTGATTTTGTTTTTATTCAAGATTATATATTAAGAATGTTAGAGAGAAATATATTATTTTTCATTACAAACTTAAAACTGAAAATTAGATTTTAAGGTTTAGTTATCCGATCTAATTTAGAGTAGTGCTATTTTATTTGTTGGTATAATCACCCGGTAGTTAGAGTAAAACTCTATTTCAAAAGTTTTTATAAGAATTATTATGTGAAAATGTATTGAAAACATGTTTTCAGTAGTGGTTTTAAAACTTGAAAGTTAGTACTCGGATAATTAAATTCTTATGTTTAATTTGGACACCTTGAATAAAGTTTAAACTGTCTAACCCCACCAAAGGTGGCATTTAAATGGTTCATTTTCAATTTCTTAGAAAAAGGAATTAATTTAATTAACCGAATTAGTTATTAACCCCACCCATAGGTGTTAATTGATTTGTTTAGTTAACAAAGAATATCTAACCCCACCAAAGGTGGTATTCATATAAAAGAGAGAGAATCAATAAAATATCAATTTATATCTTTAATAACCTAGATAATATGAGTAAGCATAATTAATTTAGTTATTATATCCATAAATACTCCATTATTATAAATGATAAATTTGCATAAATATTTATTGAATCTGTATCTTTGTTTATTTTTATGTTATTAGATTATATTTATTGAATCTGTATCTATGTTTATTTTTATGTTACTAGATTATATTTATTGAATCTGTATTTATGTTTATTTTTATGTTATTAGATTAGAAACACAAAAACCAAACTATCGTGACAGGATGTTTAGGATTTAATTTCGTTTTTAAAAGTTTGAATAATAAATTAAAAACCACATATATTCCTTCCTTAGATCGACCTTGGGAGTATACTTATCATTTTCTTCGAAATGATTCGTGCACTTGCGAGAGTTTTATAAATATTGAAACCAAAGTATTGGCAAGAATCGACGATATCAGTTTTCGCTCATCACACCACATGGGATCAACCTACACGAGACACGTGGGTCCTACCTTACACACCGGCATACACGGCAGGTGGGCCACACACGCACTGATCATCACCATTGATAGTCTGATTTGACGATGCACGTGGCACGTGGACTTCTTTCACGCGCAGAAAAATAAACTTTTCTCAATTGCATTTTAGCCCTCCAATTTAATTCAAATAAAGTTTTAAACTTTGGTTAATTACAATTAAACAATTTATCTAATTTAAATTAACTTTTATACTTTTCTTAATTGCAATTTGAACACTCTTTTAATTTAAATTATATTTTTAGACTTCAATATTTGCAATTAAGTCCTTTTTTGACTCATTTTCTTTAATTTTCTTAAAAATATATTCTTTAAAAAATAAACAATAAATATTAATTTATTTCATTAAAATTAACTAAAAATTTTAAGAACATAACAATTTTAATTAATAAAATAGATTAAAATAACTATATAAAATACAGTTATTAGCCACTATGAAAGATGTCACTCCCAAGTAACGAGATCTACCAATTGGATACAATGAGGATCTTACACTTATGATGTACCTTATTTTACTGTCTTCATGCACCATCTCTCTCTCTCTCTATATATATATATATATTAGGTGATTTCTTGCAAGTAATCGCTTTCCCCCAATATTACATGCTTATCCTCAGAAAAGGTAGAACACTCTCCCCCAATATTACATGCTTATCCTCATAAAAGGTAGAATGCCCTCCCTCATAGAGTTTATCACCTCAAGCTCAAAAAGGTAGGGCTCCACACGGTGTGAACCATTGTGTCCAACACCTTCCATATATGGATGTTGAGAAAGAGCTAGATATTATGTGTAACAATGTCAATCCTATTCTTGTAGTGAGTAGGATTCAATATTGAGCCTTTTACTCTTGCACCTCAATTGAAGAATTGAGTTAAAAAAGTAAGGGGACTAATGTTTGGGCATAAGGAATAACTTGCTGCTTGACCTTTCTAGAGCACGAGCCTTAAGATGTCAACCTGAGTCTTAAGACATCAGCCCGAGCCTTAAGACGTCAACACGAGCCTTAAGACGTCAGCTCGAGTTTTAAATGTGTTTTGCTTCACTCTTATACTCCTATGACACACTGTGATGTGTATGCCTTATGTAATCGACACTTATACATGTAAAATTTTATATATATATATATGGACTCCTTACAAGATCCACAAAATATCACGTAATATTTAATATTTTTCAAGTGCTCATTAAATTCTCAGGGAAATAGCTCTAGAATATATGCTAGTAGGTGATATTTTGTAAAAAAATTCCTTATGTATTTCGGTATAAGATTGGAAAAGAAAATAAAGTTGCGAAAGTCCTTAATCGTAGACAAACTTTTGATGGCCCTCAAAACTGAGTTAATTGGATATGATATATTGCCAAGTTTATATGAAACATGAGATGATATTTATATCATTGGAAGAATTGTCAAACAAAAAGGAGCAATGGGGAATTCAACCTCTAAAGAGGTTATCTATTTGAAGTTAATCAGTTATGTGTCTCAAGGACTTCACCGAGAGAACATTTGATCAAAGAATAAAACTCTGGAGGTTTGGCAAGCCATTTTGGTCAAGATAAAACAATTGCATTTGTGGCTTAAAATGAGTGTTGGAATTACTAAATTCGTCTAGTGTTGCTCAATTTGCCATGTTGCTAAAGAAGGTGCACAAAACACTGAATTTTATACCCCTCTCCCAGTTCCTAATAGCATATGGGAACATCTTAGTCTTGATTTTGTATTAGTATCTGTGACTCAGAGACGAGTTGGTTCCGTCATGATTGTGGTGGATAAGTTTTTGAAAATGACTTATTTCATTTCTTGCAAGAAAAACAATGATATCAACAACATTAAAGCTTTATTGTTTAGAGAAGTTATGAAGTTACATGGTATTCCAAAGAGTTTGACTTTAGATATATATGTAAAGTTTCTTAAACATTTTTTTGAGAGTTATAGAGGCATTTAAACAAGTTTAGACATCCAACAG
This sequence comes from Hippophae tibetana, assembly GCA_037013495.1. Taxonomy (NCBI): domain Eukaryota; kingdom Viridiplantae; phylum Streptophyta; class Magnoliopsida; order Rosales; family Elaeagnaceae; genus Hippophae; species Hippophae tibetana. Next base: position 41,795,269 of record CM072805.1, on the reverse strand, counting down.
GAGGTTAAAGAAAACCACATGCTAAGAAGATGGGTCCATTTCAAATGCTCAAGAAAATCAATGCCAATGCATACATTCTGGAACTACCCAGTGACTTAAAGATCTCCTCTGCATTTAACATCTCAGATTTCCTACCATTCTCCAAACGTTGCATCCACACAAGTTTTAGATTTAGAGTCGAATCCTTCTTAAGAAAATGGCTCTAATGCAGGAACATTTTGATATTGCTGTTATTTCAATTTTGTTATTGAAGTCGTTAAACTATTTTCATTGTCGTTTTTATTATTCCCTAAATCTAGCTTGAGTATAAACGTAGGCGTTTAGATATATGTCTAGTTTCTATTTGTATAGGACCACAACACTGTTGGAAAATTACGTAAATTTCCGATAAGCCAGATTTATGAGAAAACAAGAATAAAAATAACACACAAATTTGATAACGGAGTTCGGCTAATCTTGCTTACGTCTCCGGACCTACTACAGATCTTTTTACTGAAATAGAAGAAATTACACAAGGTATTTACAACACTCACAACTCACAATCCACAACCCAATTGCACCCAAGAAAATTACTCTAAATTTTCTCTCATAAAAGCTTTTCTCTCAATTGGAATGAACACTTTGGATGATTAATTCATTATAATTATACATCTATTTATAGGAAAATTCACTCCTTGGATTACTCCTTAAATTAATGCTTCCTTGAATTGTTCATTGAATTAAGCTCTATGTTTTGCTTCTTAATTTGCTCCTTAAATTAAGGAGCTTGTGTGAGGACAAAGGTGGAGGTAAGGCCTGGATAAGACACTTACTTGTATCCAATGTGGTTAGTTAATGGTTGGTGGGTGGTTCATTGTGGAAATGCTTAGATGGTTGGGTTTAGGGTCATCTGGGGTCTTTTCTTTCTTTGGTAGGTAAGAACATATTCACTCGTATTTATGATAGGTCATCTCTATCTTTAATATGATCGATTTTGTGTTCTATCTTTTTAAAATCATTCAATTTAATCACTTATTTTCTATTTTCATAAATTTGGTAACCAAGAATCTTTTCTAATTATACAATTTCATACTATATATTTTCTATCTTGAATAATTAAATTAGTTTTGTAAGTTTTTGTTTGAGATAATAAATTATAAAAAGCACTAGACACATATTTCATTAATATTTAAACTATAAAGATAATAAATAAATAACATAAAAAATGAAAATATCAAATAAATAAAGGTATAATTTTTTAAAAAAAATACGAAAATATTTTCGTTAAAAATAAAAAAAGACGTCTAAATACAAGTAAAATTTTAGAAACATAAGCATCTTGGGCATTAAAAAAATAATAGATGAGATGTGTCAATTTCTATGAAGTGTAAGTATAAATGTTGTATATTTTCGTATTTTCTAACATAGATTGTTATATTTTTTAATATTATGAAAATGTTGTATTTTTTTGACTAATTTATTTATTTATTATAGTTACAAAATTCAATATCATTACGATAAAAAAATAGTTAATTTAAATTAAAAAATAATTTGTATGTTGATTTTATATTGTAAGTTGTAATCCAAATTATCATTATAAATTCATTATTTACTTTATTTATATAAAGTAAAATCACTTATAAATTAATATATGATCTTCAAACATTTCTTTAAATTAAATAATAAGATAAAGATAACTTCAAGAGAAATATTTTTTATCTCCATCACAACAAAGATGATTAACGAAAAATCATTATATAATAATTTAATCCATAAACACGAAGTGATTGCTATAAAATATATATTCATAAAAAAGTAAGGTAAAATCATAAATACATAAACAATACATTATTTATTTATTTTTAAATTGTTCGTGTATTTTATGTGGAATAATGGTTTAGTTTTTTCTTCTCTGGCTAGTAAGCCCATTTCCCATCTTCGTTAAAAGGCCCTCAGCCCCAGCCCAGCCCAGAGTAGAAGACTAATATAACTTGTATTTACATCTAATAATTAAAAAAATTAAAATATATAATTTAAATAAAATAAAAGTATATACAAAGAAAGGCACGACGATAGTGAAATACAAACACAATAGATTCACACAGGGAATAACAACGGATTAAAATCAAATCCTATTATATCGTATTTAAATATTTTTAATTCAAATTAGATCTAATAACATAATCAACTTTAACTAATTTACTATTATTATAAAATTAAAAATTAAAAATTAAATATTTAATAATAAAAATAATATATCTAAAAATAAAATATTTAATAATGAAAATATATATTAAAATAATTTTAAATTAAATTAAATTTAACTTATTTTATTATTTATAATTTAAGGTTTAATATTTAAAATTTAAAATTTATGATTTATAATTTAATATTTAATGATAAATAAAATTTTGTATTGATAAATTATATTTTTATTATTGTTTAAGTTGAATAAATTTCTTTCGGATTTTGACTAACAAAAATAAGCAAAATCAATAGCAACTTAATAAAATAAAATAAATTTTAAAAAAATTGATAAAAAAATATCTCATATTCCATAAATACATATAGCTAATTAGTAAATTTGGTTGTTATAAAAAAAGTGAAAACCGTTAAAATATAACATTATTCAAGCACTATCTCTGAATTGAAAGGAAAAAAAATCCTAGAAACCTCTAACGTTCGTTGCAAAAATTTGAAAGATTTTTTTTATTTTTATTACAACCGTTTTAATTTTATTTCTTCTAATTATTAACAAAATAAATAATAAATGATAATATGATCTTTTAGCCCAAAAAAAAGTTATATGTATCAACTTAGCTTTATAAAGTTTATTTTTTATTTATAAAGAAATTATATATGATATAAGATATTTATGTAAAATAAATTTTAAAAAAATCTGAAAACTAAAGAAATATGGAGGTTAGTGATTTCCAACTAACGTCGCTTGTACTAGGGCTCAATATCGGTTCGAAACTGCAAATTTTAGATTAATCCGAATTCGATCTTATCCGAAGCAAATTATAAATTATTCAATCTGAATCTGATCCGATGTATATGCTAATCCGAACAAATCTGAATCCGTAAATTTTAAGTCAATTCGCAACCGAACCGATCCGATCCGAAAATTATTTAATGTGAAAATTATTCAATCTGAATCCGCTTTAAATGTCAATCCGAACAAATTTGAATCCGTCAATTTTAAGGTAATCCGAAACCAATCTGATCCAGAAATTATTTAATGCAAAAATTATTCGATCCAAATCTACTTTAAATACCAATCAGAACAATTATGAATCCGATCCAATCAAGTGAAGACAAAATCATAATTTCAACTTATAAAATAAAAAATTACATAAAATCAAAGAAAAATTTAAAATAAAAATATTTTTCATACAAATTCAACAATAAATAACTATTAAAAACAGTTCAACAAAAATGATCAAAAAGAAAAAAATTCAATACAAATTACATAATTTAACTCAAAATATCCATAGTTTTACCATAAAATTTAAAAATATTAAATTCAAATTAAATTAAAATAAAACAACACTTTTAATGTTGTTCACTACAAATCTTCAATATGCGTTGGTTTTGAGATTATTTATTTAATAGAGCTTCCAAATCTCGAAACGATCGACGCATGGAGATCATGAATGTTATATTTGTTCATTGTCTAGCCAATATAAAAGATTACGAGTTTCTTCAATGGTTGCTCTTCCTAATAAAAGCAGGTCATTATCACACAAGAGTTTCACACCACTTTGAAACTATAAGGCAGCTCTTACATTGTGACCTACAACCTCGTTAGATGATCCACTTTATCTACGTGGTGTTGCGCCTCTTCCGGACTCTGCATTTTTCAACCTCCTTGCTTAAATTATCTGAAATAATTTGCCAAACAAAGAAATAAAATTAAAAAAAAAAACTGAAGTTCTCTAGAACAAACTGAAAGAAAAATAAAGAGGAGCAATCTATTATAGATTAAAATAAAATCTATGGGTTTTTACAGAATTCATAAAACACCAATCTCAAAAGATAATCATGATTAATTTTAGAATAATCAAAACTAAAACCAAATATGCACAGGAAATCAAACATTCTTTTAATTTCTATGTGCATATAAACAATCCTCACTATAGAACTTGTTATACATGTTTATGTGTTCATTTAGAAAACTGAAATACAACTTGTTGTCGAACATTTTTTTTTACAATTGAATTAAAAAAACAAAAACAAGTTCCAAATACAAGAAAACAAAACTCATTACAAAACGAGCCCTAATTAATCAAATGAAAAGTTACAAGAATGTAGTGATTATTAATAGAAGTTACCTAGGAGTAAAATATTCAGTTAGATCCAAAATTAATCAACTTAAAATAAGATGAACAACACAACTGATAAATTCATAATTATGTCTAATATGCAGAGACCGCTCACTTAAGCAAAAATGCCTACAAAACCAAAATGCAACAGATATTATTTGAATTCCAACCAGCAAAACCAAAAATGCAACCTCTTCAAGAGAACAAAATTTGATACATGTTAACTATTCATTATTCAGATATGCAACACTAGGACTCTCATTTTGTCTCAAGCAAAAATCCTACAACATGAAAAGGGTCAGAAATCAATTAAATAATAGGAGAGCTTTGTCTGCATCTAATCAACCCATTGGAGCAACCAAAAATATAAAAAAATTGCATTATTCATTTGACTAAATGACATACAAAACAACAGAAATGCCCTGTCAAAAAATAAACTCATGTATGAAAACAACCTAACTGTTATTTAATGACGTAACTTGTAAGTTCCAAATATTATGATAGACAAAGATTGTTGCTAAAACAAGAAGCTTATGTGGCATACATCAAGATTGGCTTGAAGCTCAGCATTGGCTTCTGGAGCAAGCATTTTCCTGACAGCTCGATCCTGAGCACGAGATTTCTTGACACCACCAGCATTAGATTTTCCTGCAACTCTCAATCTACGGCCATAAAAGTCACCCAGGTTAGGACTATCAAAACTGTTTGTAATCCCCTTTATGCTTTAAAGTGCAGAGAAGAAAAGTAAGAACTATCATATTACATAGAGGTGCATAGAAAATAGACAAAGAAATGATCAAATCAAGATAAGAAATGTTCAATAGCAGTAATATACTTTCTGGCTTCTTCATCCCGAAGTTTTGCATCCATCTCTTTATTGGGAGGATATTTTGGAAAACTAAAAGGGTCACAGGTATAAGGTTGGTTTGTGAAAAACTGAAAAATAAGACATAAGAACTCATTAATATTCTGTGAACTTATTAAAATGAAATACAACTTACAATTAGCAAATAAAAGACAAAGGAAAACTACTAGTCAATGTTGAAAGCTAATGAGTTATGACCAACAGAGAAATGAGGATAGTAGTGGTTGTCTCTTCCGAGTGATACCAACCATTTTTCCTGCATAACTTGGCACACATATAGAAAATCAAAAAGCAAAGCATGGAGAAGAAAACAAAGATCAATACCATTGTTCCAATAATACACGCTAAGTAAAAAGATTTACCATATCCATCACGGAATGCATCTTCCACCAACTTTACTGGAAGAACATTTGCTCCTTCACAAACTAGCCCCCGAAATTCTTGGTTTGGTTTTACCTTGCTATTATATAACCCAGAAAAGTAAGAGTAATAGCTCATCACCAGATCAGAAGTGAATACATGTATAAAGAGGATCGATGAACGGCGATTGGAGTCGAAACTGACGAACAGTGAATGGAACTGGCGATCAGTGACTGGAACTGATGATCAGCGATTGGAACTGACGATCAGCAACTGGAACTGACGATCAACGATTGGAACTGACGATAGTGGCAACGAGAGAAGGAGAGAGTGACGATTATGAAAGAAGGAGAGAGCGGCGAGTATGAGAGAAGAAGAGAGCAACAAGTATGAGAGAAGGAGAGAGTGACGAGTATGAGAGACATAGAGAGATGGGATTTCAGAGAAATTATGAGATTATGGTTTTCGAGCATCTCAGCTCCAAATTTCAGTTTTATATTAGATTTAATTATAATATATTATTATATATTTTTTAAAATAATATATAAATGTATCGGATCGGATCGGATTATTCAATCTGAATTCGAGCGGATTGATAAAATCCAATCCGAATCTGATCCGACTTCGAATCGAAACCACTTAATTTTTTCGGATTAGATCAGATTGATCGAATATTTTGCTCACCCCTAGCTTGTAGTATGTGTTTTACCCTCTAATTTGTATTAAATAATATAAATTTAAGATAATTTATTTATATTGAAAAGTAAAGTTATTTGAGGTATAACACTTACTAACAAAGTAAATAAAATTGTTTATTTTCATAAAAGAAAATGACTATCGTAACATTTCATCTATTAAAATATATATTTGTGAATAAAAATTTTATTTTTAAAAGTTTAAAGAATAAATCCTATGATTTAAAACTTTAAGATTTAGATATAAAGTTCTACAAATTTACAAAATTAATCATACATTTTAAAAATTTAAGAACTAAAAGATAAGTAGATCAATCTGTATTATTCTAAATCCCAAAATGGTGATATAATCAAATTGAAATAATTTAAATTCGAACATATCAATTTTTCAAATAATATAAAATTGAATTGATTTAAAATCGATTTATAAATTATTATGATATATAAAACACGATATACATAATATTTATATTTTTTAAAATTAAAATAATAATTTAATATAATTGTTATATATATAATATTTAAATATAACATATTATAAAATAAAAATATATTATTATTTATAATTTTAATAGTAATTTGATCCGAATCGAATTTAACATATTATAAAATCTATAGATAGGAATCTATTATAAATTTGTTTTAAATTCAAATAGATAATATATTTTTAAATCTAAATCGAATTAAAATATAAAAGATTTAGTTCCAATCTAATATAATTTTAATAAATTAAATTAAACTTTTTAATTTAACTAGGGTGATCAAATTACCACTAACTTTGATCTCATTAAAAAAAAAAAAAACATTGGTTTACTAAGATTCTATAAAATAAACTCCTTGTCCTTTGAATACACAGATTTAGATTTGACTTTTTAGAGTTGATAGATACAACAACATATTATTTGATTGCAAATAACTTATCATATAAGTTGTAGTTTGGTGATATAGTTTAGAGAGCACCTATATAAATCGCGATTACATCTTAAAGTTACCATAAAAACCCTTATATGAGCATTGTGTTTAGGGCTCACATGGACGCATCTTATCCTTTAAATACGTTTAGCATTATGCTTCCTGGGAAGGAGAATTTTAAATTGATAACGTTGATGTGAAATCAGATTATATACATGTAATTTGTAGTTGACTACGAAATTAAATTATTAAAAACAAAATTTATTTTTTAATAAATTATAATATTATTATAATTAATAAATTAATTCATTATAAAATTATAAAATAATTAATAATTATTCATCTTATTAATTTTTTCTTAACAAATATGATTTAATTAAGATGGTCAGTGGTTTTGCACGTGGGATTGAAATTTTTTGCAGTGATTGATTATCATCATTGACAAACTGGACTAGTATTATTTAAAAAAAAAATTATGTTTGTGATATTTCTTTCTCGTTTCATTGGCTTATAATAATGTTTTTATTAAAACATTTATAATTTTATGGGGTAAGTGACACAAATGTTCTTATTATCTAAAAATATATATTTAATTTGTAATTTTTTAAGTGATGCATTATTAATCATATTATTAAAAATAAATAATTTTAATCATATAATTATTTATAAATATATTTTTAGTCTCATCATAGTATTAATTTTTAAGTTTAAGTTTTCAATTTTTATAAATAATTGGATTATAATTTTAAAAATATTTAACATATAAATTATAAAATTAAAATATATTTATATTTATATATAATAATAATTTTTTTTACTAAATTTATGTATTAAAATATAATTAATTTATATTAATAAATAATTTTATAATTATTTTATATTATTATATTGAAATTTTAACATTTAATTTAAATTAAGATGTTATTTTATTGCATAATATTTTTAAAAATGTGTGATTTTTGTTTTTGGAGTAGCTAGTACAATTAATATGTTATTTGATTGGATAATGTTTTAAAAATGTTTGATATATATATATATATATATATATATATATATATATATATATATATTTGGAGTAGCTGGTATACCAACACTCTGTGCGAGTAAATAATGATGTGACAAACCCCAAAAATTAAAATAATATCCGCAAATTGTGAACTACAATGCTTACGAATATATGATGATAGCCATACTTCATTTATCTTACAGGTAAACTAACTTACAAACATATAGTATTAATTTATCGACTAAAATAAATAATATTCGAGTATAATTGATTATATAAATTTATTATTGAATTATTTATTAATAATATAAATTTATCATTAAATATTTTTAATTATAAAAACCTACTATCAAAAAATATAATGGTGATATATCTGTATCATTAATTATACTTAATTATTATTTTCATTACTTAATAAAAATAAGTAATATATTTTTAATTTTATAATAATTTTACATTACATGTGATGTTTTGTACTTTTATCTCACTTAAAAAATGTATTTATATATATAGATTAGACTAATAAAAATTATAAATATATTATTTGATTTTATTCAATAATAAAAATAATATTTAAATATTATTAATAGTATAAATCTATTATCAAATGTTTTATTAATAATATAAATTTATAATTAAAATTTCTATTAATTATACAAATCTATAATAAAAAATATATAAGATAATCATAAAAATATATATAATAATACATTTATAATATTAATTATTTTTTATGATACATTGAGATATTTCTCAAATTAAACAGTAATTACATTTTTTTTATAAGAAAACAAGTACATATTGAACTTAATTTTTTTTTCTAAATAACAATGCAATTTATGTACCTATTAAATTCAAAATCAGAACTCATAACTTTTATAACTACTTTATTGAAGAAAAAGTTAATTAAGTACTAATAGTGAAAGTTTTTTTGTTGTTTGTCTAATTACTTCTTAACACCAAACTATTTGACCAAATTTTGAGCCAAACACAGCTCTTTTTATAATAAAGTCAAGTCAAGCAAAATACACCAAATTGGGTACTCAAAAGCTCAGACTCACCTCAGATTTTCTCTTCCATTTAAATAAACAAAAATATAAACAAGTTCATTTTCATTGAATTCACATAATATTATTAATAATTTTAATTAAATTTATATAAATATATTAAATAAAATTCTGCTACGTGATTTATATAACACAAAACCCTCGTCTGGGTTTTCACTCTTCTTCTTCTGCCTCCATATATTTTGCTCTCTTTCCTCAGATAAGTTCACTCCCAACATTTCAAATTTATTTTCTTCTTCAGTTTCTGTTTTGAACCCTTTTTTTTTCCCCTTCAAACATTATTCCCTTTTAGTTTCAATCATTTTATGGTTTCCAATCCTAGAACAACAAATTCCCATTAATATTTCTCTTTATTCCTCTGTTTTCTAAATCTGTTTGAGCCATTTCTGGTCTTTATATAAAGCTTCAAGATCTGAGACAACCCATTAATTTGGACTATTGTTGTCAATCTTATTTCCATGGATCTATTAGTCAAAAGCTACGTGATCCATAGTACAAACCCACGAGCACTTTCACCAATTGCAAGTCCAACTAACTCATTATTCAAGTCTCCATTACACACTTCAGATACTAGTTTCCCCATTATAGCAATTGCCATTATTGGGATATTAGCTACAGCTCTCTTGCTCGTTAGTTATTACATATTTGTGATTAAATGTTGTCTCAATTTCCACTGTATTGATCTTCTTCGACGATTTTCACTATCGACAAATCAACAACATGAGGATTTATTAATGGGTTATTATGATGCAGGGTTAGAGACTCGTGGGTTAGATGAATCTGTGATTAGATCAATCCCTGTTTTTCAATACAAGAAGAAGAAAGATAAAAACAGAGGAATTGGGTTTGGAGATAATTGCTTTTCAGAATGTGCTGTTTGTTTAGGCGAGTTTCAAGAAGATGAGAAGTTGAGAATTATACCCAGTTGTTGCCATGTTTTTCATATTGATTGTATTGATGTTTGGCTTCAGAATAATGCTAATTGCCCACTTTGTAGAACAAGCGTTTCAACACATACAACAATGTTTCCATTTGACCAAATTATTGTTCCAGCTTGTTCACCTGAAGATCCAACAAGTTTAATTGGTGAGGATGAAGATTACGTTGTGATTGAATTGAGTAATGATATTCATCATAGTCATGTAGATCAAAATCTGATTTGTGGACAAGAAAGATTGAATTCTGGGAGATTAAATATTAGTCCTTTATCACAGAAATTGGAAAATAGAGTCATAAATAAAAAAGGAAGAAAGTTCCCTAAAGTTACAAGTATGGGAGATGAATGTATTGATATTAGAGAGAAAGATGAGCAATTTTTAGTTCAACCCATGAGAAGATCTTTTTCAATGAACTCTTATAATGATAGACACTTGTTTTTGGCAGTTCAACAAGTTGTTCAAAATCAGTAAGTGAGGTAAGTTCTATTGAAGGTTGTAGCAGCAGAATTAGAAGGTCTTTCGATCTTTTCTTTAGGCAGTAGTGGTAGAGGTCTAGGCTCTAAAACTGCAGTTTTACCTGTTTAATTATTTGGATTCTTAATAGCATATTATTATTTTTATTTTAGGTTTTAAATTTTATTCTATTTTGATTTTGCTTTTATGATATCACTTCTGACGGTTAAAAGAATACTTTTAAAACTACTTGTTCACGAAAACACAACTGATTTTGTCTTCCAAAAAAAAAAAAAAAACATAAAAGCTCAAGCAAATAGAGCTTTAGATTTGTTGTAAAACTTAGATTTTGATGTATTGTTGTGAGATAATGGAACTTTTTTTTTAAACACTCACGCACACGTATATAATAACTAACAGTCACATGCACCCTCTGAATGTTCATAAGAACATATACTTATGCATATGCTACTTGTAATTCAAATTGAAATTCGAAAAGCCTAGTTATTTTATTTTTGTGGGTATTATTTTTTGATTAAAAGAAAGGGTTGTGATGTCAATTAGAAAATAGAATCCAAAGGTTAGAAAAATGTGTGGCATGAGAAGAGTTCTTAGTCCCAATTGAGAGATAAATTAAGTTGGTTAAGAGAGTCGTTTATGATTTACAAAACAATCAAGTAGCAAACAACTTCGATCTTTAGTCAAGAAAAACACATTATTATCAATTTTATTATCTATTATTTATAAGCTATACGAAGCTGTTTTCAAATGAATATACATACACTAATTTTACAACAAAATAATTAAAACTTAAAAGATAGATATGAGGGGATGAATAGTTTAAAAGCCACTCATTTTTTAATTAAATTACTTTAATTAATTTGATTTTTATGTACAAGTTACTTAAATTTAAAAAAAAGGTGTAAAATTATTTTAATTTATATTTTTCACCTTCAAATTATGGAAAGAAAAATTCAAATATCTATTCAAAATCAACTAAATACTTATTTTATCATAAATTTTTAATTATTCTTTAACACAACAATCTCATACGATACCTATCTTACATTATATGTAATTTTTTTTCCATAAAAACATAAATAATCTTTAAATTTTTTCATGTTCTACACTATGATCAATTTATTAGTTTTATAATAATTTAATACATTTTCTTTTTAATTTTCGCACTCTAATCTCTTTAATTTTTCTTACAATTTAGTATCTTTATTTTATAATTTTTAAATTTTATCCCGTTTACATATTCTTCCACCAACTAATCAATCTTTTATGTTTGCTACAAACAATCCAAAAATACAAATTTTATTGAAACTAAAATTAGTAAATCACAAACTCATTTAAAACATTATCTCTTCTAATGATTCTGAGTATAGTTAACTTATTTTCTTTGATATTTTTTACCCTTTTTATACTTTTTTGAATACCTTATAATCAATTAAAGTAGCTTTTACGTTAGGTTTAATACAATATAAAATAATCAAATATAATAAAAGCATTAACGAAAACAGATAAAATAAACTAATAATAGTGAATATGTTACTTTAAATGAGTTGATGTTAATCTAATTATAAATTCAATAAAAAATATTATTGATATTATCTTATAGTAAATAATGAAAGTTAAAAGAAAAATAATATTAAGGATAAGACATATAACAATAGAGGTTGATGATAGAATGATATAAAATATTTTCATATAAAAATAAACGAGACAATATATAAAATAATAAATATTTTTATAAAAATAAAATTATTATTTTATAATTTTTTAAAAATTGGATAATTTGATAACATGTATATATATATATATAACTTTTATTTATTAAAATATTAAAATGATGTAAATATAATACGTATAATATTTATATATAATATATTATAAAATAAAATATATATTTATTTATAATTTTAATGATAATTTAATTTAAAATTATTATAGATAGTAAAATTCAAATATAAGCTCAATTTGAATATATTTATAAAATTTGATCATCTAATTTCATGAAATATATTTCTTTGATTAGATTACTTGCTTCCAGTAGCATATACCCTACTCTTTGCTTAATACAAGTTCAAGTTTCACGATTTTACTGTTTAGTCCTCGCATGTTCCAACAGTTACCAATAAGCCAAATGTCCTCTCCAACTTTTTTTCCTTCTCCAATCTCCATTATCGTAATCCAGATCACCATTCACCACCATTACTTTTTCAGCTAAGAACCTCAGAAAATGAAGATCATGGTAGCTTTAAAGCGAGTCATCGATTACGCCATCAAAATCCGAGTTAAACCCGATAAGGTAATAATAATCATCAACAGACAACAATAACAAACTATAGCGAAAACCCAATTGATCCCTTTTACTTTCTAAAGTTTCGATTTTCGCATGTATTATAATTGGGTTGAAATTTTTGTAGACTGGGGTGGAGACCCAAAACGTAAAGATGTCGATGAACCCATTCTGTGAAATTGCGTTGGAAGAGGCTCTTCGTATCAAAGAATCAGGCTTGGCCTCTGAGGTGGTAGCTGTGAGCATGGGTCCAGCCCAGTGTGTGGATACTCTCAGAACTGGCCTTTCCATGGGTGCCGATAGGGGTATTCATGTTGAGACCAATACAACTTTGTATCCACTACATGTTGCTAAGCTTTTGCGTGCACTTGTGGAATTTGAGAAGCCTGAGCTTCTCATTCTTGGCAAACAGGTACAGAAATTCCTTTACTCCTTTTAAGAATTTTGTGAAGTGGGTCTATTTTCTTCAAATTGATAATGATTTTGATGCATAATTTGATAAAATGTTATTTTAAAGAACTGGCAATGCCCATTTGGTGTGTGGAGGGATGGGGTTAATAAGGGTTGTTTGTGAGTTTTATAGAATGTTCCTTATTTAATAATAAGGCAATAACTCAAAATGGACTCAAGTTTTACACTATTTTACAATATAGTTTAACTTATGGGAATTTCGCAATAAAGATTTGGTAAAGTTTTGAGAAGCAAATGTGACATTGTGAAGGGAAAAAAATGAGTTTACACAGCAGTGTAGAAAAGTTACATAGACATGTGATCAAAATTTTATCATTAGATGTTTATGTAGAAAATCCACATGGGTATGTAATTAGGGAAATTTGAAAGGAAAAAAACGTGAGGAATACACCAAAACATATAGTGAAATATGGATAAGTCAAGTTAGATTATGAATATTAATAAAACTTAAGCCTATGTTATGATTAATTTTTTTTGGAATGAAGTTTGACGATGTTGAATATGTGATTTTCAAAGTTAGTAGTTAGAACTGTATTTAATTTCCTTCTCATTTTAGTATACTTCTTCTCTTGGTTGTGCTTCAAATGATTGTTGGTCCGGGCCATTATGGGAAATTTATTAAATAAACTTAGAGATTGACTTGGGCTCTTTATTCAGTTGCAAACGAGTAACAAAAAACGGAAGTACAAGAAAGACAGCTTGTTCTGCACAGAAACTGTTGGAGAAATAACCAGCTGGGTTTTGATACTTAGTTCTTATTTTCTTTTCGTTTAGTAAGCTACAAAAGTCAACCTGTGTTAAATCAGTGGCTGTTTGTTCTTCTGATATCTGATGTGACATAATTCGTAGTTACTATTAGTGAACATATTCTTTTTCCTATTATTTTCATAAGACATCCAGTTTAAATCAATGAATACAGGTTTTTGTATTTGCTTCTGTAAAAGTAGAGACTCCCACATATGGCTTTCAATTTTTTGGCCGTAATCAAACTTCTGGTGTTTGAATTGATAATTCTCATTTTATGATGGTTTCTTCTTGATGTGAGATTTATAGTTGTTGCCTCCTTTGATCTGTATTTTCTTTAAAAAGCATCTGCACTATTGTGCAGGCTATTGATGATGACTGCAATCAAACTGGGCAAATGGTTGCAGGGCTGCTTAACTGGCCTCAAGGAACCTTTTCTTCAAAGGTTAGTCTGTTTATGTGCTCATCTAAGATGAAAAATAGCTCATATTATGCAATTTTGTGGAATATACAGTTATACACATCTTAAGATGAACATAGGCGCATAGAAGTTCTCTCTCTCTCTCTCTAGTTCTTCCAAACGAGGCCTGATTAAGTACTCGAGGGATAATGTTATTCTGTTAACAATGGCTTTCGTACTTTCAAGTCAGCTGCAGCATAAGTTTATTTGCAATAGTTTCTAGAGTGCCTCAGTGTATTAACTTTTTAAATTTTTTCTAATTTTTTCCCCTCCCTCCTTAGTCAGCAGTCGCATGTGGCAATGACAATAAAGAGACAACTGTTATTGGAACAGATACCTCTTTGTTCTTGTTATTATTTCTCTATTTTATTCCACTTTGAGTTTTGAAGTCTTCGTATCTCTTTGAGTGTGTTGATATTGATTGATGCTGAGTTTTGAAGTTTTCTTACCTTTACAGTTTATTTTTCGTAACTTACTTTTGGTTAGTAGGTTGTGCTGGACAAGGAGAAACAGGAAGTGACAGTGGATAGAGAGGTAGATGGTGGTCTTGAGACTTTGTGTTTAGACTTGCCAGCAGTAATCACGTAAGTATCAGATATCTCATGTAGTTTTGTTTGTCTTTGGTTTTCAATGTTGTGTGTATGTTCGTGCTTTTGAAGTAAAAATTATCTCTTCTAAAATAGCAAGGAGATATTTAAATATTTGGTATGTATATATATACAATCGCTTGGCAGGGTTGATTGAGGGAGGGGATTTTTATATTTGAATTTTGAATAAATTTCTTATTTTATCGATTTAATCCTTAAGTATGGATTTTAGTTCTTTAAGGAAGTCCCTAAATCATTTGTTTTCGTTGAATCTGTCACAGTGGACAAAAAATATATCTAGTAAGCAGAGCAAGAGCAGCAATTGCTTCTTGGAATTTCAAAACTTGGAAAATAGCTGGTTTTTAGTTGTTGATTTCAAGTGTCCCTTTTTCTAGGCTATCCATTGTTAAAGGTGGTGAAGGAGTGCTAGAACTTTGCTCATTATCTCTCTCACATAATGCAAAAAGGAGCTTTCAATTCAGCAATAATGTGTTTTTCTATCATGGAAAAGTAGGAACCAGTACGTCGATTGCTCCATATATCATGCTTTTGAGGAATAATCACCTATAACCTTACAGGAGTTTCTCTGATTACATCATGCTCTTAAGAAATAAACACTTGTAAACTTTTAGGTCTCTGTTTTTAAATCAATTTTTAGTGCATAGATCATTTAGGCTTTAGAGTAGTTTATTTTATTACAGTAAGTCATATGCAACCTTTTGGATAAATATATTTAGGCCAAACAAGCATTTGTTCAGTTAATCATGGAAAGAGGTAATTAGCAGTTACCAAGCCTTCTATCTTCAAACGTGCGGGAAATTCTGTTCAGTGAAATAGAAGAGATGAAAATGAGATAGCTGAATAGACTCTTACTGATTTCATTGATGAATAATACTAAATACATTACCTATTTATAGATTGGTTGCTACAGTAAAACCCTAGAATCAATAAACCCTAATAAGACTCTTCCACTAATAAGGAAACTAAATATATCATATTTTATTTTTAACAAGTTCAAACTTTACACTTGTATAGTGTGTTCTTTTGTTGGATTTACATTCAAAGAGAAGAAACACTCTGGATTCTTGGATTGTCCTAGCAAGAGAGGGTCGGGAGAGAGAGTGTCTTGCATTATCTGTGATCAGGCACCAGACCATCAGTATATTGATTTGACTGCATATGTTGTTAGTGGCACTTAGAACTTAGTTAAATGATTTGGACTTCTGGAGCTTTGAAGTTTACAAAGAAAAGCAAATCATTGCATGAACTGCTTTATCTTGAATCTGTAAATACTGTCCCGTTCCTCTAGTTGAATTTAGAGGCAGGTGAGGGCTGTATCATGTAGAAGAATCTTTCCTTTTTATGCTCAAATTCAACCCATAGTTCTCTCTGCTGCGATCTCATTTTACTTATTGCCACATGGTTAGTAGAACCATGTCTAAACGAGGGGCGTTTTCTGTGCTCACTAAGAATCACAAACTTGACCATTAAATTATCATGGAGAGGCTAGTCATAGTCTTCTGTTACTAAAGAGGCGATCGAGGGATGTCCAAATTTTTCATCGGAATTGACTATTTTTATTTGACCTTGCAGCACTGACTTGAGGCTAAACCAGCCGAGGTATGCAACTCTCCCCAACATAATGAAAGCAAAATCAAAGGTCATTAAGAAATTTAATCCACAGGACTTGAAGGTGGAGATCAAATCTGATTTCGATGTAGTTGAAGTCACGGAACCTCCAAAGAGAAAAGCCGGGGTGATTCTTTCTTCAGTGGATGAGCTAATTGACAAGCTCAAAAATGAAGCCATTGTCATTTGATATTTTGATGTGATCCTTTATTTGTTTGCTTCTCAGTTATTACCAAAATGGTTATGCCAGTGTATGAAACCTCAACAATTTCAGCTATGCAACTACAGGTTAATGATTTATTTCAATAACATTATATTTATGAACCGCATTTATAATTCGAAAAAAAAAATCTTGCCGTGCCACCTCATTGTATTAATTTTATTACTTTGAACTTCATGGTAATGAAGTAATTTAGCATGTTTTTTTGTGTAGCATTAAGGACGAAAGAAAAAGGTTTTGTTTAATTACTTATCACATTAGTTGTAGAATGTTAAGGTTGTCAAAAGATAATCAATATAAGTTAATAAATTAAAAATTTATAAACCCTTCAAATATACAATACAATCGTATGAAAATAAAGTAATACATAAATATAAAGATTTATATATTTTAAGTAAAAATAATCTAGAATCTACGGGGATATTTTTATTCAAACACAACAAAATGAAGTATTTTAGCTTATTAAGACAATTAGATCTCTAACCACGTAGTCATTGCCAACTCTCAAAATCATATCAAGGTTAAAATGTTTACTTGACAAAAGCAACATTCTAAGAAAAAAAGCTCATTCAAGACAATAAGATCTCTAATTAAAGTAATAGAATTATTTGAAGAGGTAATTAGTTTAAAAGATGGTCTACTTAAAATCAAATTATCTTTATATATATTCGCATCACCGTAAGAACCAATATCTCATATATTCACTTTCGAACAAAAGTAGGATAGAAAGAGTAAATGAAGGATTACTGACTAATAAGAGCCCCATCAAAAACTAGTCATAGTTGTGCCCTTTAAAAAATAAGAATAAACTTATAATATTATTTTTTGTTTTATTTATATTATTAAATTATTTTTGTAAAAAAAAATTAATATATACAATTTTATTAGTGGTAGAGATCAATATAATGATATAAATAATTCTTTTATAAATTAGATGATATAAATAAAACAAAAAATAATTTAATAATAAAAACAAAATAAATACGATATATATTTTAAATTTTAAAAAATAATATAGATAGTTTTGTGTAGCTTTTCTAATACTAATAATCCCTTCTTAAATCAGATCCTTTATCGTTTGAATTTTTAAAATTTACAAATAAGTTTTGATTTGACAAAGGATGTCAAATAACACGTAATATACATATATATATATATATATATATTTTTTTTGGTTCTTCCGGTAAACACTCAAATTAGTTTAATTAATTAATTAATTCCTATGTGAGACGTAAACAATTAGTAATAAAAATTCAAAATCTAGAAAACAAAGTCTACGTAGTAATATTTATTTATACTTTTTTATAAGGGGAAAATGATTTGAGGACCAGTAATTTCATGTTGAACATGTCAACTTGTGACGGAGTTGTTATCTGATGACGACATTATTTATATTTTATATGAAACGTAAAGACAGGTAGGATGATTATTAAAATTGTGGTTGTTATAAATGGGTCACTTTGAGTTGTTTAATCTTAATGCTGGCGCATTATATCAATAATTTGTGTTTTTAAACACTTCACGAAAGAGAAGGACAACGAAGAAATGGAGTTTTACCCTTTAAAAACAATTATTATAATTTTATTTTATTTTTAAAAATATTTTATTAGAGAAATTCCTGATGACATAATATATTATTAATTGTTATAGTTGGATCTACATATTTATTTCCATTCAAATTATATATGTATTTTAATAATAATATCAACATTTTTTTAATAACAATGTTTTTGTCGTGTTTAGAATAAATAAGTTAAAAACTTAGAATGTAATAAGGTAATGTTATGCGCCAACTAGAGCCAAATAAGGCGGAGAAATAATAATAATAATTAGCTAGAAGGAAAAAATAATAATAATTAGCTAGAAGGAAAAAATAATAATAATTAAAATATGCATAGGGAGTAAGAATATCAAATATTTGAAAAGAATTTTTTTATCGGGTTTATTCTGAAAGAAAATAAATATAATAAATAATATTAAAAAATTATTTTAATGTAAGATAATTTAAATAAATAATATATATCCTATCATATTTTAAAATTTAAATTTAATAAATAACAACTAAATCATAGACATATTTATTATAATTTAAACAATTAATTAAAATTATTTGTGTAAATTATTTATACGATAACCGTCATCTTATTTAATTATATTAAAAACGTATTAATACAATCTATAGAGTACACGCATTTATACATCAACGAGTATGTATTACTCCACGCCATTGATATGTTAATAAAAATTATCCTTGCGTATTTATTAATCGTACAGTTTCAAGACTTTCATATGCTAAATAATAGTAATTAGCTGGATGGAAAAAATAAAATTTAAATTACTTAAAATAAAAACTTTAAAACTTATAATAATAAGATAATATTAAATATAATTTAATTAATCGTATATTTTTAAAATATTATTAAAGATCTTAAATAATAATAAATATTAAAATAAAACTTAAAAAGAAGAAGAAAAAAAGTAACATAGTGGGAAGAGAAGCATATTTAATTTAAAAGAAAAATATTCTAAGTTTTTTTTATTTATTTATAGTAAAATTAATACTCAGATTTTTTATTATAATAATATGATTAAATTATTTTATAAAAATAAATATAAAACTTAAATATTATTTTTAAAATAAATATAAAAAAATTACCCTCACATTCTATTAATTAAAAATCACATTCTTTGTATATATATAGTTAACATTGGTTCATCTGACATCTCATATGGCGAACATTAGCAACCTCACTATTTAACCCAACATTTAATAAATATAACAAAGTATATATATATTACTATAATAAACAATAGGGCATGAAAATATATATGTATTAAAATAATTGGCTTGTATCGATGCACTAGCTTAAATCAATATTTGATAAAATAAGAAAGTGTAACATATATATACATATATTAATATACAATACAAACAATAAATTTTATAATTATTATATTATATAATATTTTAAATACATAATATATCTTATGACTCAAGGAAAAACAAATGAACTTATAAAAAATTATTTTTTGATAATTATTTAATAAAAATAGTCCTAAACAAGATACTTATAAAGTATTTTATAAGTTTTATTATTATCATTGTATACATTATATTTAAAAAATATATATTTTTTAAAAATTTCAAAATATAGATTTAAGAGTATTGATATTATTATTGTGTATGAATAGTGTTTTAAAATCTAATTTTTAAGATTTATTAACTTCAAAAAAGAGATACAACAACAAAAGTGAACGATTACATTTAAAATTATAATTTTTTAATTTATAATGAAAATTTAAGAGTCTTCCTATTAACATTATGTATAAAATGATGCTTTAAAAATCTAATTTATAAATTTTTTATTATAAATTTAATTTTGAAAAAAGGGACCACGATGACAAAAAAAAACTTATTTAAGTGTAATTGGATTAATGAGTTAGATAAAAAAAATATTTATAAACTTCATAGTGACGTAATAAAATATAAAATATCTTATATAAAATGTAAGTTTAAGTCTTAGTATTATTATTATACATATTTTATTCATTAAATATTAATACGTAAGAAAGTAAAAAAAAATGAAAAAAAATCAACAAAAATAATGAAAATAAAACTTATTTAAGTAGTTGATAAATAAAAGAATTATTTAAGTATAATTTATAATCAAATTATAACTATAGATAGCCACATTTAAAATCATAAGTTTAAATATTAGTATTATTATTATACGCATTACTTTTAATAATCTAATTTTATAAATTCGTAATATAAATTTAACAGTCTTGATATTATTATTGTGCACTAATAGTACATTAGAAATTTAATTTTACGCAAATGATGCTTTAAAAATTCAAATTTTTAAAATTTATTAACTTAAAAAAACTTAATCATACTTTTATAATCAAGTGATAAATGTATAAGATCAAGTTTGTATTATCATTATTCGTATTATATTTAAAAATCTAATTTTTAAATTCATAATATAAATTTAATTTTTTTTTTATATTATCATTGTGTATAGTATATAATATTTATATTATTATTGTGTGTATTTGTATTATGAGTAGTGATAAAATATAAAACACACTATACCAAAAAGATAATAGTTTAAATATTGATATTATTATAATAACTAATTTTATTATTATTATTGGTGCATTTTTATTAGAAAGTGATGCTTTAAAAATATACTTTTAAATAATATAGTCATAATCATATAATTTCTTAGTAAGTGTAACATGTCATATAAAAAATCAAAAATTCCAATATAAGTATTATCACAATAACTAATTTTAATATTATTATTTATTATACATAATTTTATTATTATTATTATATTTTTTTATTATCATAGTACATAATTTTAATATTATTATTGTGTGTATTTTTATTATTATAATATATAATTTTAATGTTATTATTGCATGCATTTATATTAAAAAATGATGCTTTAAAATCTACTTTTAAATGATGCAGTCATAATCGCACAATCTTATGGTAAATGTAAAGTGTGTTATAAAAAATAAAAATTTAAGTATTAATATTATCATAATACATCATTGTAATATAATTGTAATATATATTTTTATTAGAAAGTAGTGTTTTAAAAATCTATTTTTTATATTATAGTATAATATTTGACTTTATTGATAAAAACACAGCATGACAACAACGAGGTCTAAATGCATAAAAACAAATCAACATTTTTTTATATAGAAAGTATGAATTTAAAATTTTATTTTTAAATGACATATTCATAACCACATAATCTCGTGCTAAGTGTAAACTGTGTTGTACAAAAAAATAAATGTTAAAGTGTAAAATTTCTTATATACATGAAAGAATTATGAGCGTTGATTATTTGCATAGACGAAATATTAATTTGCATGTTATATTATCTTTAAGTTTCCTATCAAATTTCTTAAGAATATCAAGTTTTTTAAAAAAGTCGAAGAAATGTTCAAATTATAAATAATCATAATTCATGTATATCTTTTATAACTATCACACCTAGAATTTCACACATATTGAAGTGTATTTCATATATGTTTTTGGTTAGATCAATTCTAATATTTCATGTTAAAGATATTAGTTTTTTTTAGATAGACACAACGATATCTTAAGTAGACGAAACGATCCAACTATGGATCGATTTGTAATCGATCCTACTTCGATCATTCTATTTTTGAGTAAAATTGAACACACCAATTTTACACAAGTGATTAATCTTCTTATAGATGAATCAATATTTCTTGAAAATATCGATTTGATTTCAATCCTTAATCAATCGTGTTCTTTCTACGTAACTTTTAAAAATAAGGTATTGGAGAATGATCGATCCCAACCTTAGATGAATTGATCCCCTATTACATTAACCTAACTTATTTTGAGGAAGGATTGATCTATCTGATAGAGAGATTGATCTTGCTATTGAAAACTGATGTATTTTGTTTTCTTTGATTCATTTTTAATCCAAGTTAGCAACTAGCTACTTATAGAATTATGCAACATCAAATGCGTGACATTTGCAATTTTTTTTATAAATACGTCACTTCTTTCTCACATTTATTTATACAACCATAAAGCATATTTTAAGGAGCACAATAGTTTAACAGTTATATAGGTTAAATTTTACCACTTTATATATTGTCATATGATAATATTAGTATAGATTTGAGCTTATTTGTGTCATATTCTCATGTTCATATAAATTTTTTTTTAATTAAGATATTGCATGTTTACATAAAGTAATTTTGTGTATAATTATGATTATTTGATTTAATTATTAAATTTTAACTATTCTTGTTCTTCGGTTTACTAGTTGATATTGATTTAATTAATATATATTTTTAATAATTTAATTAGGATTATTTATTATTAAATTCGTTCTAAAACACATATGAGTACTTGGTGTTTTTTGTGTTAGCCCATTTACAAGTTGATTCATAAAATGTGTCTTATTGGTAATGTGTTTATTAGAACGTTGATCTAGATATCGCTTACACTAATCTTGAAAACTATAAAAACATATTAAGAGCTCATAAATTAAGTACTTTGAGACATTATTTTAGATAGGATAGCATAAAATTGAATTTATACTTAAAAAATTTATTTTTCATAATAAAAAGTTAAACGGTTCAATGGATTAGTGATTTTTTTCTTAAGTCATGAGTTATGGTTAAGACGTTTTCATCTAAAAATATAGTTTGTTATTAAGAATATTAATCAAGAATTAGTTATCAAAAATATATATAGTTAAGTTTATTGTTACAATTGGATCTAAAGAGCAATATATAGTTAGTTTTGTTGTAACTAAAGGATATGCTAGCCATGGAGGAATTAATGTAAAATATGGGGATTTATGGTCGCTGTAGATGAGTAAGAAAGGTCGAGGTGAAGAGATGAGAGTGATAGTGACACGAAGGTTATCGATGGTTTCACATTTTTCTACCAACAAACTTAGCTAGGCTTATATATAGACATATGTGATTTATATTTCTTTTTCTAATTATTTTTAAAATAAGTTTTATAGTCGGAGTCACTTCTATAAATTCTATAAAATATGATCGTCTTTATTTTATTCTTGATTCAGGGACATATCATTCTAATAATAAATTATGGTGATTTTATAAAAAGAAAATATAACTTTATTATATGAAAATTAATATAATTTTGATCATAATAACTTTTATTACAGTAAACTCTAAGTCTTCGAAAATTAATCGAGTATTAATTACTTTATGCATTATATATATTACAACTTAAACTCAAAATAATTAATGTTAAATAATTTTTTAACACTATTTTATGAAAATGTTTAAATATCAAATTTATTAATATAGTTTAAAGTTATAGAATTTTGTAATAAAAAATTGATAAAATCGTGAGAAATAAATGTGTGGTATGTGAGAAAGAAAAAATAAATTTATATGAATATATAACAATAATTCTATCATTATATGTTGGAGATTATCATAAAGCTCCTTAAATTAAGGAGCAAAACATGGAGTAAAACATGGAGCAAAACAAGGATCAATTCATGGAGCAAAACAAAAAACTTAATTCAAGGAGCAATTTAAGGAACCATTAATTCAAAGAGTGAATTTTTCTATAAATAGATGTGTAATTGTAATGAATTAATCATCCAAAGTGTTCATTCCAATTGAGAGAAAAGCTTAGAGAGAAAAGCTTTTGTGAGAGAAAATTGAGAGTAATTTTCTTGGGTGTAATTGGGTTGTGAGTTGTGAGTGTTGTAAACACCTTGTGTAATTTCTCCCCTTTCAGTAAAAAGATCTGCAGCAGGTCCGAAGACGTAAGCAAGATTGGCCGAACTCCGTTATCAAATTTGTGTGTTATTTTTCTATTCTTGCTTTCTCATAAATCTGGCTTATCGGAAATTTGCGTAATTTCCCAACAACTGGTATCAGAGCTATTGGTGGTGATTTCTGTCAATTTTCTGCAAGGTTACTATTTACGTGAATAGTGAATTACGTGAATAGTGACATTTTGTCGACGATATTTGTTCGTTGACGTAGGTGTTCTAATACACGGTGGTTTACAGAAATAGTCAGAAACGATCCAGAGGAAGTCAGATTTTAGTGGGAGTAATGGCCGCAGATGAAGGAAGGGTGAAACTCGAGAAATTCGATGGCACAGATTTTGGGTTTTGGAAAATGCAGATAGAGGATTATCTGTATCAAAGAAATCTATATCAACCTCTCTCAGGGAAGAAACCAGAAGCTATGAAGGAAGAAGATTGGAATCTTCTAGACAGACAAGCCCTCGGAGTTATTCGATTGACGCTATCCCGTAATGTTGCCTTCAACATAGCAAAGGAAAAGACCACGGCGGGTCTTATGGCAGCTCTCTCCAATATGTATGAGAAGCCATCAGCCTCAAACAAAGTGCACTTGATGAGGCGTTTGTTCAATTTGCGGATGAATGAAGGCGCATCGGTAGCTCAACATCTCAATGAACTCAACACAGTCACAACCCAGTTGAGTTCAGTGGAAATTGAATTCGATGAAGAAGTACGAGCATTGATACTTTTGTCTTCTTTACCAGAAAGTTGGAATGCTACTGTCACGGCTGTGAGTAGCTCGTCAGGAAGCAATAAGTTAAAATTTGACGATGTTCGTGATCTGGTTCTTAGTGAAGAGATCCGACGTAGAGAGGTAGGTGAATCGTCAACTTCTTCAGTTTTGCATACAGAGTCAAGAGGAAGAAATTCAACCAAAGGGAATGGACGTGGCAGAACAGACTACCGAGGTAGATCAAAGGACAGAAGGTCCAAATCCAGGAATCCTAATAATTCCCATAGCTCGAAGACCATCGAGTGTTGGAATTGTGGAAGAACCGGGCACTACAAAAATCAATGCAAAAGTGCACCGAAGGACAAACAAGTGAAGGCAGAGGCAAATGTTACTTCCACCTCAGGAGGAGACGATGCATTGATATGCTCTTTGGAGAGCAAGGAAGAATCTTGGGTGTTAGACTCTGGAGCATCGTTCCATGCTACTTCACAAAAAAAAATTCTTCGAGAAATATGTCCCCGGAAACCTTGGAAAGGTATATCTTGGTGATGATCAACCATGTGCTATTATTGGCAAAGGTGTAGTGAAGATTAAGTTGAACGGATCTGTTTGGGAGCTGAAAGATGTCAGGCATATTCCCGATCTCAGAAGGAACTTAATCTCAGTCGGGCAGTTGGCCAGTGAAGGCTACACTACGATCTTCCATGGTGATGATTGGAAGATTTCAAAGGGTGCAATGACAGTTGCTCGAGGCAAGAAAAGTGGCACTCTTTACATGACAACAGAGGCACGTTGTTCAATTACAGTTGCAGCAGGCAATGAAACACCAAACCTGTGGCACCAGAGACTAGGCCATATGAGTGAAAAAGGGATGAAGATTATGCATTCAAAGGGAAAAATTCCAGGTCTACAGTCTACGGAGATAGACATGTGCGAAGATTGCATACTTGGAAAGCAAAAGAGAGTTAGCTTTCAGACAAGTTGCAGAATCCCAAAGAAGGAAAGGCTAGAGCTTATTCACTCTGATGTTTGGGGACCAACGACCGTC